>PVJD01000173.1:189937-589076 GCA_004026545.1 Mormoops blainvillei
GGGGCCCCCCCCCCCCCCCCCCCCCCCCCCCCCCCCCCCCCCCACGCACACAGAGGCTCGCCGGCTGCTCCACCTCCAGGCGACCTCCGTAAGTCCTCCCGGCCCCTTGAGTAGCCCTGCCCCCAGACTCCGGGCCCCGCCCCCGCAATCCGGGCCTCGGTGCTCCTGAGGCGCAGAGGCGGTGCCCTGCGCGATGACGTGACCGGGCGTGCGCGGTGACGGCCCGCGTCCCTGTTACTCAGCGGAGCGGCCGAGGCCGGACGACGCGGTTCGAAAAGCAGAGCAGTGAACAACGCTGGGTAACGGCCGTGGCGACATACCGGACAGCACCGGTCCCCTTTGGCAGGCTTTCCTGTCGCCGTTCGCTGTGCTGCCGGGTAAGTGCGGAGGACGCCACAGGACCGGTCGGCCGACGGCCCCGCCGTGTTTATGTTATTGTGCCGCCGCTTTCTCCTCCGCCGTGACCCCCTCCCGGGAGTGAGGGCGGGAGCGCGCGGGGGGCGCGCCGGGCGGGGGCGGTGCGGGAACAATAGCGGCCCGGGAGGCGGGGGCAGGCCTGGGGCTGCGGAACCTCTGCAAGCCCGGGCCATTCGCTCCCAATCTGTCGCCACCGCTCCTCCCGCCCGTTCTCGCGCGGGTCCCACGTCCACGTCTAGGGGGGGAATGGAGCGGTGGAGTGGCGGGGGGGGGGGGTGGGTGGCAAGTTCTGGAATACTTTGGCAAAGGTGGGGACTGAATCGCCTGGGTGGCCCACCGCGCCCTCGCTACCACCCCCCGCTGTGGGAAACCGCGAGGAGCGCTGGGGTCACCCAGTTCCTACGCCTGCCCACCCTCCACGGGGACCGTGTTCTGTTTCTTGGTGGTTTCTTTGTGCTAACGTTCTGGGCGAGTGCGGCCCTGAAAAAGGCTGGGGTGGCCTTCAGCTCTGGGCTGCGAGGGAGAGCCCGCGCCCTTGGCTTGATCAGGAGGTGTTCATCATCAAGCTCGGGCAGCTTCAGTGGTCAGCGCGCATTTTTCTTGAGGGTCACTTGCTGGTGACCTTTTGACTTTTCCCCCGTCCCTTCCCCCTCCCCCTCCCCTCCTCCCTCCCCAATCGCTTTGTGTTGTACTTGTGTTCCCAATCCTTAGGTGGTAGATTCAATTCCATTTTAAAGTATTTTGATTAACACTTTGTATTTTTATTTCCGAAAGTCCCTCATCAGATGTTTACTGTGAACTTAATAACATGCTGAGTGCCTGATAACAGATAATGTCTAGTTGTTACTATTTTTACGTCTGAAACTCAGTGATCTTTCTAGTAGAATTCTGATCTGTCAGTACCTTATGTTTTAACAAGTACTTGGCAGTTAGGACATCTGTTTGTTTCTTTCATTCATTCATTCATTCATTCATTCATTCATTCAGCAACTGTTCAGTACTGTGTCCTGATGGAGATTCTCAACCATGGTTGCTGGTGCCAATTCAAATGCCAACAGGGATCCCCAATTTGGGGTGCAGGGTAGAAGGAAACTTCATTCAGTGCAAGCAGCCCAATAGTGTTACAGTGGGCTGTGAAAACCGCACAGCTGTAGGACATCTCTGGGGCCAGGTCCCTTTCCTGATGGTGTGCTGGGCTCCCCATTCATTGTGTCAGCTCGCCTAGGGAGACAGTCTTCGGTCTTGACCTTGAGCCAGAGAAAAGCTGGCTTATATGGACAGAAGTTTCCTTCTCTGATCCCTGATTGGTCCGTCCTCATGCAAATAAGGGCTCAGAACTGTGGCACTTTGATTGGCCCAAAAGGAACTGCCCTGAATGGTCAGAATAGACCTCTGATTGATTAGAACTGTGCAGCTCTGATTGGATGGGGAAAGTCTCAGTACTATTTGTTAGAATAGGATTCCAGGAACTCCTTTATAAGGACTAGCTTAGATGGCAGAAGTGCAGTGCAGGCAGATAGTAGTGCAAAGGCAGGTAGTTCAGTGCAGAGGCAGGCTTCTCGGTAAAGTGCAGTTTGCGTGAGAGGCCCCTGTGCAGAAATGGCTGCTAGTCTTCTGCTTTTTTAAATTTGAGCCCAGTTTGAGACCAGGAGATCTTCTTAGTAGGTGTCTTTTTTTCCTTCAGAGTTCACAAGAGTTTGAGGGTGAAAAGACATACCCTTTAATGGAAGGTGATGCTTTCAAATATAATAGGTTATGTATTTTTAAATTGAATTTATTGGCGTGATATTAGTTAATAAAATTACATAGGTTTCAGGTGTACAATTCTATAATCACCAGTATCTTGTCTTCTACCCTAAATCAAGTCTTTCATCACTGTTTATCCCACCTTTACCCTCTTGAGCCTCCCCACACCCCAGTTTCTCTTTGGTAATCACCACACTGTTGTCTGTGTCTATGAGGCTCTTTTTTTGTTGTTTTTTCCTAATTCTTCACCTTTTGCACCCAGTCCCCCAAACCCTCTCCCCTTTGACAGATGTCAGCCTTTTCTCTGTATCTGTGAGTTGATTTCTATTTTGCCTGTTATTTTGTTCATTAGATTCCATGTATAAGTGAAATCATATGGTACTTGTCTTTCTCTTATTGGCTTATTTCACTTAGCATAATGCTTTCCAGGTCCATACATGCTGTTGCAAGAGGTAAAAGTTCCTTCATTTTTATGGTGGAGTAATAGCCCATTGTAATTCAAAAGAAAATAGGAGATGCACCCCTCTGTTCATTTCATTGCTACTTACAATAGCCATGATTTGTAAGCAGCACAGGTGACCATCAGTAGATGAGTGGGTAAAAAAGCTGTGTTACATTTACACAATAGATATACTTTTAAATAAGGTGGTTATACAGGGTAGAGCAAAAGTAGGTTTACAGTTGTGAGTAGGCAAACAGTATTTATTCTTGTATTATTATTTATTAAATTGTATTATTTTCCACATGAACAACTGTAAACCTGCTTTTTCCCCACCCTATATAAGTTATCTGTGTTAAAGAAGATAGAGTTTTATTCTGGGTCATTTTACTATCTTTTAATAGTAGATCTGGAACTTCTGGTGTAATGTTATTAGAAAGTAGAGTTAGATTTGGTCCAAATATACAACAGCTTTTATTTATTTCCAAATTTAATTTTCTAGTCTTATAACCTTATAGTTTTTTGTAATGTTTACCTCAGATTTTCCTGCTGTGGGTTAAGTCTAGGAGGTCAGATGCTGTAAGTGTACATGTTTAGTTCTGCACCTGACAGAAGGAAGCAGTCAGAATGGGACTTCTTTAAAGACATACCTGTTTTGCGCCTGTATCTGCAACCCCTAGCCTGAAATATTAGTAAGTGTTGAATAAAAACCAAGTTGGTGAAAAGCTCTTCACAACTGATAGTACTTAAAATCAAACCTTAAAAAACAAAACAAAACAAAAAACATTTAATGTTCTCCGTAAAGTTCTGGAAACCTTATGCAAACTGTCACTTCCAAATGGCTAAATAATCAGCTCATATATATTATCTGTCATGGCAGTAGTGGCTTTTGAATTTCTTCAGTATCAATCACGTTTTTATCACTTTTAAACTATTCCATATCCTAAAATAAATTCCTTGCCTAAAACATGTCTGCATGTGTCTGTATTATCTCTCTCCCTGTCTGTGTCGTCTGTCTGTCTCTCTCTCACACATGCAGAGTGATATTTCAACAGCGATCTAAAATGGTTGCATTTATCCTTTTGTGAATATTATGTGAAAAGTTTCTGATGATTCCTTTAAGTGGAAAAGTTAGAACAAAGGAAACAAACTGCATAAAAGTTTTATTAGAAATATTTAATTTCCAATAACATGTTAGAAAATGGTTAATTTTAAATTCTTCCTTTTACTAATGCTATTGATGAAGCATTTGAGCCGAAAACTCAAAATAATATCAGTTTGCTCAAGTTACATTCATTTCCAGTCACTATGTAATCAATTTTAGCATTTGTTTTGGATATGAAAGAATTTGGGGTAAACTTATTTGATGTAGAGAACAAATAAAGAAGCAAGAAAATGATACTTTATTAAAATAATGGATGAGAATCTCGAGATACCGAACTTCTATTGCTTTATCTAGTTAGGTATGTCAGATTCCTGTAAGGGTTATTGGTACAAATCCTTTGGCAGTAGCTCACTGTCAGGCCACTTGTGAAACCAGACCTTTTTTGGTTTCTGTTTTCTTTTGTTTTTTAAAATTACAGCATTGTTGAGATACAATATACATACCATAAAATTTGCTGTTTTAGAGTGTACATCACTACTAATCTCAGAACATTTTCATCACTCCAAGAAGACATCCCCATACCCTATACAGCCCCTCCCTGTCCCCCTCTAAATGATGTTTAAAGGTAAGGATAGCACGAATTCTGTTAATAAGTATATTCCATTAATTTGTTTGGAAAGGGTTCCCTTTAAGTGTCCTGGTAGAGTTACATCTTGGGAGAAAGGCCACTTGGAATGGAAACTAGTTTAAGAATAAATTGTACCACAATTAATAAGGTCAGAATCCTAACTATTTGTTCAATACCTAATATATGGGAATGACTTTGTGAACGTATTGAATGCTCAGTGGAACAACTTGAAGTAATTAAGTTACTAGTCAAACTATCCTAGTTGTAATTCTTGTTGGTCTACTTTGTCATTAAATTGAGTTTTGACATATCACAGTCATCTAGATAAATTGAGATACTTTGTTACTTGCACCTGTAGAAGCGTAATGGCTGATGTTAAGATGCCAGCTCTCTAGAGGTCTCTGGTCAGGTCAGTGGTATGGATAGTAGCCTTTCTGATTCATGTAGTGCAAGGAAATCATTATAGCCACGTAGCTTTAGATATGAATCATTTACCTATTTCAGTGAGCTGTGATGCTTACTGTCTTAGTCATGAGCTTCTTACATGAACATTTAGAAGCTTTGTCTTATTATTCTAATGCAGATTAACTTGAACTTTGATTTCAGAAATGAGTTCTGAGTCAGTAGACTTTACTACCTAAATGGTTACAGGGGTACTGAAGTACGAGTTACTCTATCATTCAGGGCAGTAGGTGGAATCAGGGCAGATAGGAATCAGAGCTATCATCTGGACCTTGTCATCAACAGGCTCTAGAGCCTTCAACAAGTTGCTTAACCTTTTTGGATTTAGAACTCTGAGTCTGTTGGAATTTTTTTTTTTAATGGAAAGATTGTTCCCCAGATAGGTGGTTTTCCAGAAAACAAACTGGGACAAAAAGAACTTTATTAGGTGACAGTCCAAGAATCCCATGTCAAGAACAGCAATGGAAGTTAGGCTTTTTGTAATTTTCAGAAGCAGATAAATTGTTGAGTCAATATTTTCTGTATATTCATACTTATAAAACAAATAAAAAGCTTCACTGCAAGGCGGGAGTTTTTTCGTGGATCAATTCTATGCATTCCACAGCTCTATGTTTACTAACAAGACTGCTCCCAGAGACTTAGTGGAAGATGTGAAAATGAAAAACTCATTTGCCTTTAGAAGCTTATGATCAGAGATGGGACTTAATGCATAGTAAAACAGTGAATTTGTGTTCTTTTAAAAGATTTATGAGAGGTTTTCCCCCAAACAAACATCTACCGCGAATCTCTGGGCAGGCTCTATTTCACTGAAAGTTAATATTTAAAATTACATGCGAGTGTGATAAGGCCTTTTCTAAAACTTATTAGCTGTCATTCTTTTTCAGGGTGGTGGGTTATATCACACTGTAGCAAATGTAGCACAAATATATGGTGTATCCTGTTACTCTTTGGTTAAAATCTACCAATTTAAAAAGTTAAGGAGCCCAAACTTATAGTGGTTGCCAGCATGGGCTCTAGGGTCAGCTCTGAGTTCCAGTCCATGCTCCAAATCTAGCTAACTGTGTGGCATGAGCTAGTTTAGGTTATGTACCATCTTTTGACCTGTTTTGTTACCTGTCAGATGAGAAGAATAATAGCACATAATTGATCTCACAGGGCTGTGAGGTTTAAATAAGGTACTACATGTCCAAGAACACTAGCTGTAAGGATTTGGAAAATTTTAGCTATTGTCACTCATTATTTTTAACTTAGAAAAAATGCAAAATGCCAGTTAAATTTAAAACCAATTTGATGTACATTATACATTCACATTCTCCAGAATATGCCCATTGTTTCCCTCTGCATCTCTGAGGAGTTTTATTTAAAATTTGATTGTCTCATCTAATCCGAATTGACTGAAATGATTTAACATTTGGACCAGTATTCCTCTCTGCCTTAAAAATTGAAACTGTTCCAAAAGCATATATTAAAAGTAAAGGTTTTCGCCTCATTCTCTGATACAAAGTTTTTTTTTGCCACTTTACCTTTTTCTATTGCAGAGAATTGCCTAAACTTTCCTCAGTTTATTTTGATAGGTAACTAAGGTAATGGGAAACCAGGAGCTGGGAATAGCTTTATCATGTGCCCACATTTGAAGAAAACAGAATACTCTCTGATCTTTTAAATTTAATCTTATTGAGATCTTTTATTCTATATGAAGATTACGAATTTGGCGGAGACCTGGTAACCACACCAGTTCATTAAGAATTTTCTAGAGGTCTAGAAAAATGAGGGAGGCAACGTGGAAATATTATCTTCTTTATATTTTTCTAAGTTTTCTGTGTAGTGTTTCTATTGTTATAGCAATATATCAAATTTCTTTCTCCTTATTGAGCCAAATATGAGATGATGCTGGGTATGCACAGGAAATATTTATTGAGACTAAATACTAATAGGTATTAAGTGATGTGAGGGCCAGTCAGTCCCTACTTTTAGTGAGCATAACTTTAAGAGCAATAAGGACAAACATTAAGTGCATTTATATCCTAACAAAAATGAACCAAATATTGTTAGGCATTGTATTAGGATTCTTTTAGTAATCAGACCTCATAGCTGGACTTTGGGCCATTTGAAGACATCCAAACTGTGCATCTTTGATTGCTGAGAGGCCCGAGCCCTAGCGCGTTTCTGGAGGCATTAGAAAAGAAAACACAGCTCTTTCTTTTATATTGAACTTACCAGAGAAACCACAAAAAAATATGTCTTCTCTCCTAATTTCTGTTTAAAACTGAAAGTGTGGTACCGATCAGTCAAAGTCTACATCGTAAGAAAAGGCAAACCTTTTAGTCACCTTAGATTTATTTCGGAACAGAGTAAGGTATCAAAATAAGTCTATGAAAAGCACATCGTAGAGAAGATGCTCCTCAAGTACTAACTGGAGTTCTCAAACTCTTCTTTACTGGATCTGTGAACACTTAGGACTAGATCTGTGCTGGCAGCACTTTCTTTAGCCTTTTTCTAATATTGAGAAGAGAGGACTTCACAACACCCTGTTGCTGAAAGACCCAAGCCTCTACATATTTCTGGGGACACTAAAAAAGAAAAACAAGCCAGCACACCTGTTTGCTTGGTGGCACAAGGCATCAAAAACATCCATGTTGCTATTTTCTAAAAGCTGTTAATGGGAGTGGAAACTCACCATTCTCTGACTTGCTCCTGAGAGGGCAACTCTGAAACTGCATTTGGGTCAACCAAAAGTGACATAAAGAAAAGCCACCATTGTATAGATTTCTCTGTAACTTCAGGAAGGGTCACTTTATAGTCGAAACAAAAACCAAAGGCTTTGTCTGTTACTGTTGAGAGTGAGTTTTAGTGATTTTATTTTTTTTAACATTTTAATTATCTTTTGACTAAGTGGTGTGTTCACTTTGATTCAAAATTCCAAAGATTCAAAAAGACACAGAATAAAAAGTGTCCTTTCCACCGTGTGCAGCCACCCAGTTCTTCTACATGGATATGGTATTAAGTTTCTGTGACTCCTTCCAAAGATAGTTTATGTATGTGCAAGTAAATAGATATGTAATTCCTTGTTCAAAACCCTTGGTCCAGGTGTATTTTAGAATTAAGTTTTGTTTTTTGGGGGGTGAAAGGGGTGATTGTAGAAAGGTAATTACTATATTATCCAAAATCTCTAGCAAGAAGTGGTGTGGCATCCCATAATCAAACACATTAATATTCCTGTATTTCCGTATTGTATTATAAATAGTCCAATAAGTAAATAAAGATCATAGTCTTATGGAATATTTTCCTCAGGTTTTGATGCCAAATGAGTTTGTACTAAAACTTATTTTTTTTAAACTCCTTTTTCAGAGGTTTATGGAGTTCAGATTGCTAGTGAGGGATTGTGTGTCTTACATAGTATATAATGTATACTCCTCCCCTTTTTTAATTTCAGTTGTTGCATACCATGCACCTTACCTTCACCTTTTGTTTTTAAGTTAACAATACAGTTCAGAGATGATTTTATATTGGTCATACTAGTATATAAATAGCATGCCTTTTTTTTTTTTAAATACCTTCATGGTATACCATTTGTCTTAGTCAGCTTGGGCTACTATAACAAAATGCCATAGATTGGGTAGTTTAAGCATTCTCACAGTTCTAGAGACTGGGAAGTCCAAGATCAAGATGCCTAGAGATTGGTTCCTGGTGAGGCCTTTTCCTGGCTTGCAGTTGTCACCTTCTTACTGTGTCCTCAATGGAGAAAGAGGACAGGGCTCTGCTCTCTCTTCCTCATTTTATGACACTGATCTCATTATGAGCCTCATTTTCATGGCCTCTTGTAAACCTAATTACCTCCCAAAGTTCCACTCCCACCTACATTAGGGCTTCAACATATGAATGTTGGAAAGACACAAAAATTCAGTCCATAATATTATACAAGTGTAACATTTATTTAAGTAGCCCTTTTTGATGTAGATTTAGATTGTTTTCAGTCTTTTGCTATCAAAAGCCATGATGCAGGGGATTATCCTGTACATACATCATTTAACAGTTGCATAGAAATGTATAGAATACATTCCCAGAAATGGAATTGCTAGGTCATAATGTATGTGCACGTATAATTTTGATAGGTATTGCCAAAGTGCCAGGTGTAGAGGTTGTTACGACTTATATTCACCAGCACTGTATAAGGATGCTTGCTTCTTTCCTCATCACCGTTATGAGTGAGATTAAACATCTTTTGTCTTTTAAGGGTTCTTTATATTTTTATTGTGAACTCTTCATATCCTTGTCTGGTTTTCTGTCTCTTTGTTACTTTTTCTTAGGTTTGTAGGACTTATTTTTATATGAGGGAAAATAATTCTATGCTAATTTTTGGAAATATTTTTCCCAATTTATTGTTTGCTTTTGAATTTATCATGGTTTTATCATTATGATTTTTTTTTTCAGTAAACTTACTAATCTTTACCAACTTCTAAGTTATATACCATGGCTTGAAAGTCTTTCCCTAACTCAAGATTACATAAAAGTTCTCAGATGTTATTTCTCAATATTTTTATGATGTTTTCTCTCTTTTTGTATTTTTTTAAATTTTATTTTTATTTATTTATTTATTTTTTGGGGTCCTCACCCAAGGGAATTTTTTTTTAATCGTTTTTTAGAGAGGAAAGGAGAGAGACAAACATTAATGCAAGAGAGAGGCATCTATTGGCTGCCTCCTGGGCCGGGGACTTTATGCACCGGGACAGGAATCAAACCCACAACCCTTCAGCTACGAGACAACACTCCAACCAACTAAGCCACACCAGCCAGGGCTGTCTTTTTGTATTTTTAATTCTTTTACTTATTTGGGATTTATTCTGGGGTAAGATAGAATGTATGAGCCTAATCTTATTTCTTTCTCTAAAGGACCAGCTGGTTGATCCCAACATTATTTATTGAATATTCCATTTTTGTCTTACAGATTGGAAATTTCACCTTTATGTTTTTCTGAATTTTTATGTGTATTTGGGACCATATCTGGTCCACTGATCCATCTGTCCATTTGGGGACCAAACAATCCTGTTTTAGTTACTGTATTTTATACTGTTTCTGTTAGGACTAATTCGTTTATTTCTCCTCTTTTTCAGGCTCTTTCTGGCTTATAACTTGTTTATTTTATATAAGCTTTTAGAATCAGTTTATCTAGTGTGGTTGCCATTTCTGTTAGTATCGCTTAATTTTTTATTTTGAAGTAAAGTTTACATACGGAAAGATACGCAAACCTTAAATTTACAGCCCAGTGAAAGGTGGCCTATGTATATACACTTACGTAACACCCATATCAAGATATAGAACATTACTATCACCCAGAAAGTTTTCTCACGTCCTTTTAAGTTAATATTTCCTCCTCCCTCACCTACACCGTGATTAACTTATATCACATAGATTCAATTTGCCATTAGGATTTTCTTTGTATTTATAGGAAAATAGCTTTATGGAGTTGTGTCTTTCTGTCCGAGAATATGAAAAACTTTGCGTTTTCATTTGTTCAGGTCTCTTTTGGGGTGTCTAATAGCATTTTTAAGATTTTTGCTATTAAATTTTTATATATTTAAGTTTTTTATTTTTCTTGCTGTTGCATATTTACCTTCTACCTTGTATATAAGAAATCTGTTTAGTTTGCATTTAACTAACGTATATTAAATAAACTCACTTTTTAAATTCTGTTATTGTTTATAGTAGCTCTGTAATTGACATTTTTGATTTTTCAGATATAAATCATGCCATCCTTTTTTTACTTCAATATTTTTCCTTTTTCCTTTTTAATTTATTTAACAAATTTTTTCAATTACAGTTTGCATTCAGTATTTCTTCATTTTTAAAAAATTTTATTTTATTGATTGTGCTATAACAGTTGCCCTGATTTTTCCCCTTTTGCCCCACTCCACCCAGCACCTCCTACTCCCTCAGGCATTCCATCCACCATTGTTCATGTCCATGGGTCATGTGTGTAAGTTCTTTGGCTACTCCATTTCCTATACTGTACTTTACATTCCCATGACTATTCTGTAACTATTTGTGCTTTTTAATCCCCTCACCTCTTCAGCCATTCCCCCACATCCCCCTCCGACCTGGCAACCATCAAAATGCTCTCTGTATCCATGATTCTATCTCTGTTCTTTCTTATTTGCCTAGTTTTTTAGATTCAATTGTTGATAGATTTGTATTTTTTGCCATTTTATTGTTCATAGTTTTGACCTTCTTTTTCTTAAATAAGTCCCTTTAACATTTCAGGTAGTAATGGTTTGGTGATGATGAGCTCCTTCAGTTTTTTCTTGTCTGGGAAGGTCTTTATCTGCCCTTCAATTATAAATGATATTTTTGCTGGGTAGAACGATCTTGGCTGTAGGTCCCTGCTGTTTATAACTGAATGGTTTCTTGCCAATCGCTTCTAGACTGCACTGTTTCTTTTGAGAAGTCAGCTGACAGTCTTATGGGAACTCCCCTATCAAGTGTACAGCATAGTGCTTAGACAGTCAAATACTTTTACAAAGTGTTCCCCCTGATATTTCCAGTACCCACCTGGCACCATATAGGCACTACAGTATTACTGACTTTATTTTCTGTGCTGTACTTTACATCTCCGTGACTCTTTTGTACTCCTTAATCCCTTCACCTTTTTCATCTAGTTCTCCCAAACCCCCCACCTGTGGCAACCATTAGTCTATTCTCTGTTTGTTTTTTCACTTATATTCTTTAGATTCCACATACAGGTGAAATAATATGGTGTTTGTTTTTCTGTGGCTGACTGATTTCACTTAGCATAATAGCCTGTAGATCCATCCATGCTGTTGTAAATGGTAAAATTTCATTCTTTTTTATGGCCAAGTAATAATCCTATATATATATCTATATATCATATATATCATAGCTTTTTTATCCACTCATCTGTTTATGAGCACTTGGGTTGCTTTCATAGCTTGGCTGTTGTAAATAACTCTGCAATAAACATATGGGTGCATATATTCTTTCGAAGTAGTGTTTTGGGTTTCTTCAGATACATACCCAGAAGTGGAATCACTGGGTCATAAGGCAGTTCCATTTTTAATTTTGGGGGGAACCTCTGTATTTTTTTCCACTGTGGCTGCACCAGTCTGCAATCTCACCAGTAGTGCATGAGGGTTCCTTTTTTTTCCACATCCTTGCGAACACTTGTTTTTCGATTTACTGGTGATAGCTATTCTGACAGGTGTGTGGTGTTATCTCATTGCAGTTTTAATTTGCATCTCTCCAATGGTTAGTGATGTTGAACATTCTTTTATATGTCCTTTGGTCATCTGTATATCCTCTTAGAGGAATTGTCCATTCAAGTCCTTTGCCCATTTTTTAATTAGATTGTTTGGGTTTTTTGGTGTTGACTTTATGAGTCATTTTTAAATTAATTTTTGATATTAACCCCTTATCAGATATACCATTCAGTGGATTGTTTTTTCATTTTGTTGATGACCTCTTTTGCTGTGCAAAAACTTTTTCATTTGATGTAGTCCCATTTGCGTATTTTTTTTTCTTGTTTCCCTTGCCCGAGTTATTGTACTTCAACTTTTACCTCCCTCTCCCAAATTTTATACCCCTAGTTTTTTCTGTTATTGCACTGGCAGCAGTGGTTTTTAAGACATTGTAGTTTTTCTGCACAACATTTAAAACAAGAACCAAAATATCTGTTACCTGCTGAATTTTTAAAGAGTTTGAATATAAGCGAAATTGGGGCGGGATTATGGGAGTAATTAGAGTAGTGTGAAATTTCCTCTCTAACATTAATGTAAGTAAACTTGAATTGTGATTTTCAAAATGTCAAATAGACAAGTTAGTGATCTTTGGACAGCAAATGCAGAATTAATAATTAACTTCCTTGCCTTTTATTTAGTAATACATATAGATTGTTTTCTATGTGCATAGCACCCAGAGGCAATTTCCAGAAATAAAACTTAGTCTGCTTCCTAGAAGTACATAATTAAGGTAGAGGGTCAAGTTATATAGAAGTGAATTTGGACAGAAAAGACTTATGCTTAGTAAGATGGTAATGGCAAAAATCCGCAAGTCAGGAAAGCTTGGGGGTGGGAAAGCAAGTAGAGAGAGTGAGTTTGGCTTGAGTTTTGGGCTTGAGGTAACTCTCCTTGTGAAATTATGTGGTAGCTGATTGAAGATACTTTGTTGAAATTTAATAGGGAATTCATTGCTTAATGGAAATTTCTTAGTTTGTTTATGTTCTCTCTCTTTCCATTTACCCTGCCCCCCCCCATAATCTACTCAATCAAGGACTCTGTCAAGGACTCAATCATAATCTACTACTCAAGGACTCATGCATTGTCAGATATGCTAGAAATAAAAATCAAAACCAAGGGAAAAGAAGAATCCAGAATATCTCAATAATATAATAGCAAATACTTATTCAGTGTTTATCTTATACCAGGCACTGTTCTAGTGCTTTATATATGTTAACATTATTTAAACATTACACAACAATATTATGAGGTAGGCACTGCTAAACTGTTATTCCCATTTTTATAGATACAGAGATTATGTGGGAAATTATTGGTGATTTTGATGAGTTTTATTAAAGTGAAGAGAAAGAAGCCAAACAGAAGTCAGTTATAAAACAGTGTATGGCAGAAAATTAAGTGAATAAGAAATTAGCATATCCAGACACACTTGTAGACAACTTTTTTAAGATTATGTAGACAACTATTTTAAGATTAGCTGTGAATGGAACACACTTGTAGACAACTTTTTTAAGATTATGTAGACAACTTTTTTAAGATATGTAGACAACTTTTTTAAGATTAGCTGTGAATGGAACAAAGAAGTGGGTTGGTAGGTAAAGGAAAATGTGGGGTCCAGCCAATGAAAGGAGAATATGTGGGAAAGGGAGATAGAGGGTGCAGTTAGAGAAATTGGCCTTTGTGAGAGAGATTGGCTTTTGTGAGAGAGATGTCTTCCATCACACTGGAAGGAATGCATAAAAGTTGTATGCCCTTGCAAGGAAGTTTGGTGGCTGTACGATGAAAGCTTATCCTCCTGGCTTTCATTTTCTCTTGCGGTTTCTGTTTTCTCAGTAAACTCTCATATTGGCATGAACAGAGGGTAAGGAAGTGTGGAAAGTTTGAAGTAGTTTGCCAAGAATTATTGATTGTTAATTTAAGGTTTGAAATCTTGAATTTAAAGTGCTATCATTCAGCCTAGTTTTTTAAAATTTTCCTTTCTCCCAGCATTATTTAACTAATTAGATACAAGCACAGATAAGGCAGATGGTTGGATTCCTCTGGTGTGAGGTTTTGCCAGGTGTATTAGTCAGAGCTCTCTAGAGAAACAGCGTCAGTAAGAGATATGTTTGTGTGTATGTATAAAGAAATTTCAAGGAATTTGCTTACATAATTATGGGGCGGAAAAGTTAGAAATCTGTAGGGCAGGCTTGTAGAAAACTTGAGCAAGAACTGATGCTGCAGTCTTAAAACAGAATTTCTTCTTTCTTAGGGAAACCTTAGTTTTGCTCTTAAGAGCTTTCCGCTGATTTGATGAGGCTCCCCCACGTTATTGAGGAGAATCTCTTTTACTTAAAGTTAACTGATTGTGGATGTTACCACATCTACAAAATACCTTCACAGTAACACTTACATTAGTATTTGATTGAATAACAAGACTATAGTGATGTCGACACACAAAACTAAGTCAATATAAGGGACGGGAAATGAGGGCTTTTCAAAGGGAATGTTTAGAGGAGTGGTGATGAATCGTGAAGTTTAACATGGACAAGAAAGTAGGTGAAATAAAGATAAATAGGAAGTGGTAGCATCAATGTACTGAAAATTTTAACTAAAATTATAGGGAGTGGGATGGGGTGAAGTGAAGTAAGGATTTTGAACATAGTGGTCAGAGTGGGGTGCTTAAGATAGAGATTTGACAGGTATAAGAGTTTCTGGTGATAATTCCCAAGGTGGCATTGGGAGTGGGCTGCTGAGGTGGAAACGAGGCCAGTGAATAAAGAGGCTGAGGTATTGAAGGGGTCAGTCAGTGCGCATGAATGGTGAAGTTAGCAAGGCGAGGAAGTAAGGGTACATACTGTGAACTAGTTGTTAATATTCTCAATCAATGAGGGAAAATTTGAGTAGTGTAGATAGATGATAAGAAACAATAAAGGTAGTATAATTAGCTAAGTTTGCTTGTCACAAATTAGGAATTTCAGAAGGCCTAGTAAAGGATTTAGGAGGGATGAGGGCTTAATAAAATGAGGATATACACAGAAGTGTGGCAATAAGAACTTGGGGAATGACAAATGATGGGGATGAGGTGGACTTTTTCTGGGATGTGAGGTATAATAGGATTAGTCCTTACAATAGGTGAAAGTGAATATCAGTTCTACTAGAGGACTCTATGGCAGTGTTTTTCAGATAGCCAGTCATGATCCATTAGTGGGTGGTAGATTGAATTTAGGAGCTCACAATTAGTGTTGTTATTTTATCTTTAATTTTTTATTTTCTTAGTATGATCTTTATTATATTTTTTCCATTACCATTTAGTCCCCTTATACCCCTTTCCTCCCAGCAGTCACCTCACTGTTGTCCATGTCCATGAGTCCTTTTCCCTTTTTTGCTCAGTCCCTCCACCACCTAATTTCCCTTCCCCTCCCCCTCACTAGCTGTCATCCATTCTGCATCTACGAGTCTGTCTCTGTTTTGCTTGTTAGTTCAGTTTGTTAGATTGCAGACATGAATGAAATCATATGGTATTTGTCTTTCTCTGACTGGCTTATTTTACTTAGCTTAGTGTTCTCTAGGTCCATCCATACTGTTGCAGAGCATAAAATTTTCTTCTTTTTTACAGCTGAGTAGAATCCCATAGTTGTTTTATCCACTCATTTATTGTTGGACACCTGGGCTGCTTCCTTATCTTGGTGATTGTAAAGAACACTGCAATGAACATAGGGGTGCTTATGTTCTTTAGAATTAGTGTTTTGGGTTACTTAGGATATATTCCCAGAAGTGGGATCGCTGGATCAAAAGGAGATCCATTTTTTATTTTTTGAGGTATCTTCATACTGCTTTCCACAGTGGCTGCACCAGTCTGCATTCCCACCAACAGTGCAAAAGGGTTCCCCTCTCTCCACATCCTTGCCAGCACTTTTTGTATGCCTATTTATTGATGATAGCCATTCTGACAGGTGTGAGATGGCATCTCATTGTGGTTTTTATTTGCATTTCTCTGATTAGTGACCTTGAGCATGTTCTCATAAATCTGTTGGCCATCTGTATGTCCTCTTTGGAGAAGTGTCTCTTCAGGTCCTTTGCCCATTTTTTAATTGGGTTGGGTTTTTTTATTGTTGAATTTTGTAAGTACTAAATAAATTTTGGATATTAACCTCTTATCAGCTATTATCAGTGACTATGTTCTCCCATTCTGTGGGTTGTCTTTTTATTTTGTTGAGAATTTCCTTTGCTCTGCGAAAACTTTTTAGTTTGATGAAGTCCCATTTGTTTATTTTTTCTTTTGTTTCCCTTTCCTGGGGAGATGTATCCCATAAAGAATTTCTACAAGCAATGTCCAAGATTTTACTGCCTGTGTTTCTTCCTAGGATGTTATGGTTTGGGGTCTAACTTTAAGTCTTTGATCCACTTTGAATTTATTCTTGTGTGTGTTGTAAGGAGGTGTTCTAGTTTTATTTTTTTGCATCTATCTATCTGTCTGCTTTCCCCAACACCATTTATTGAATAGACTATCTTTAGCCCATTGTATGTGCTTGCTGCCTCTGTTGAATATTAATTGACTATAAAGATGTGGGTTTATTTCTGGGCTCTCTATTCTGTTCCATTGACCTGTGTGTCTGTTTTTATGCCATTACCAGCAGTTTTGATTTTTAAGGCCTTATAGTGTAGTTTGATATTATGTAGCCTGATTCCTCCAACTTTGTTGTTCTTTTTCAGGATTGCTGTTGCTGTGTGGGGCTTTTTATGGTTCCATATAACTTTTTGAAATATTTGTCCTAGTTCTGTGAAATGTGTCATTGGAATCTTATTTTCAGGGTGTATTGCAAGTAATAGGGGCTAAGAATTTTTTAATAACCATATTGAAATTTAATTTACATAACATTACAATTTACCTACTTTAAGTATACAATTCAGAGTTTTTTATTATGGTTATTGTGTAAAGATGCACCCATCACCACATCCTAGTTTTAGAACATTTTGTCACTCCAGATAGAAACTATATACCATTAACACTCCCATTCCTTCTCTCTCACACACACACACCAATCGGTCCCAGCCCACCGGTGATTTACTTTCTGTTGCTATAGAGTTGCCTATTCTGAGCATGATATAAAAGCAGTTATAAAGTGTATAGTATTTTGTGGCTGACTTCATTCACTTAGCATAATGTTTTCAAGGTTCATTCCTCTTGTAGCATGTATCAGTACTCCATTCCTTCAGTTAGTGGACATTTGGCCATAATAAGTAATACTGTCATGAACATTAATTCATTAGTTTTTGTGACATATGTTTTCAGTTTATTGGGTATATAACCAGGATTGGAACTGCTGGTCATGTGGGTAATTCCATGTTTAACATATGAGGAACTGCCAAACTTTTCCAGAGTGGTTGCAACATTCCTACCAGCAAGGTACGAAGGTTCTAATTTCTCCACATCTCAGTGTATGTTTTGCTATATTTTGATGTAGCCATTTTAAGGAGTATAGAATGTTATCTTGATGTGCTTTTGATTCGCATTTCTCTGATTGTTAATGATGTTGCTATTCTTTTTCATGTGCTCTATATCTTGGGAAGAAATGTTTATTCAGATCCTATGCCTATTTTAAAAATTGGTTTACTTATCTTTGTATTAGGTTATAAGTGTTCTTTATATAGTCTGATACAAGTTCCTATTGCAAAAGTTTTTTGCTCTCTTGGGGTTGTCTCTTCAGTTTCTTTGGAAAAATGCCATCTTTTCTTGATGGTATCATTTGCAATACAAGAAATTTTAACATAAGTGAAATTCAGTTTATTTTTTCATTGTTGCTTTTGGTGTTTTATCTAAGAAAGCATTGTCTTACTCAAGGATATGAAGGTGACCCCTGTGTTTTCTTATAAAAGTTTTATAGTTTTAACTCTTATATTTAGGTCTGTGATTTCATTTTGAGTTCATTATTTTGTGTATGGTATGAGGGAGGGATCTGACTTTATTCTTTTGCATCTGGTAATGGAGTTATCTAACACTGAATACTGTACTTTATTCTCAAACTGTCTTGTCATTCTCGCTTTTATTTTAAAAACAATTCTGTTCCATTAATCTGAATAATCTATAAATAATCTATCCTTATGCCAGTCATCTTATCTCAATTACTGTAGCTAAGAATTGCCTTTTGAAATTTACGTTTCAATTAAATTGTGTACTTATGTATAAGATTACATACAAAGGTGTGTGTGTAATGGATTGTGATGTAAAATGCTTGAAAACCTCTTATTTGAGTTACAGTGGCTTCCTGCAATGGTTTACTCTTATGGTAACTTAATGGGGATGTTCCCTCTTGGGGAATGTACTGATAGGCAGGCTAGAGGGTCCCGTCTATAGGTGTATTGAATTTCTTTCAGTTTGGATTTTTCTTAGTTTAGTAGGTGAAGTGTTCTTTTTTGATGTCTGTACCTAACAGAAGTAAGGAGGGTTTAGAATAGGTGTGGGAATTCCTATAAGGATTAGGAAATTAAGTATGATTTGAAATTTTGAAATTAGCAGGATTTTGTACTGGGGCAGCCTTTAATGATTCTCAATTTAAAATATTTTTAAAAATATATTAAGTGTACTGTATTGAATAACTTCATTATCTTGATCCTCTGTGCTTTCGTGTAGGCATTTGTGTCACTTAATTTTTTATTATGTTTTCTTGATCTCATGTAGCTGCATTTTTTTATTGACATTTTATATGAAAAATTATAGAGCTAATTTAAAGTTTAAAAATATTATCTCCTTCCAAAAAGGATTTTTGTTTACTTTTGGAAAGAGGCTAGGTAGTGACACTGCAATCTTGGATCATCTTAAACTAGTCAGAAACAAAGATGTTTTAAATCTGGGCTCCAGATTCGGCAAAGGATGGTCTATTTTATGTTTACTCCCAACATAAAACAAGGGGTGTTATCACACTCACACACACACACACCCCGCCTCCGTTTCCCTACCCTCATACTTTTTGGGACCCTTAACGTCCAATATTTAAAATCCTACCCCTCCACCATCTACCTCAAGACTTATAGATCTGTGAAAAGTTTAATCAGCTTCTCAACCATCTTTATGGAATTGGCAAATGCCCCCTGGAGTAAAAAGGGCCCCAGGTGCCTGCCTCACCTCTAGGGATTTCCTTACTCTCTGAGATGGTAACCGCCATTCTTTTTTATTGCCTTGTTAGCACTCTCATGCTTTCAAAGAGTGTCTATTGTGTTTGTTTTTCTGGTTTTGCATGATTGAAGAGGGTGTCCAGTTTTTCTCACTGCTCTAAAAGAGTTGACCCTAATTACCTATCTCATTAGATTCCCTATTTGAAATTCTCATGTGGTTTTAGTTTTTTTCCTCAGGGTGAAATTTGGGGTACCAGTACCTTTATATAGCATTATATATTCATTTTATATGCACTATAGCAATTATTAGGGAAGGAAAAATAGGATTAGGAATAGAAATGGAGGAAAGGCAAAGTAAATGGTACTTTTGCAAACTTTGGGAGAAATAAAGTAACATTTTTATATCTATCAGGAGTGAGAAAGGGCAGTGACTCATAACAGGAACTGACACATTTGTCGGCATAATATTTTCATAGTTATAAGGCTGTAGAATCCTAGATATCATGGAGGAGGCATTAAGAAGTATCTATTCAGTTATATTGAATAATATTTTAATATTTGTTCCACGGAGAAACTCCAGGATAGCCTTCTAAGTCATTAAATGGAGAGGTTGACTCTGGGGCTACACTTAGAGCTGTACCTCATAAGAAGTATGTATCTACCACACAGCAACTAGTATGGTAAAGAATTGCAGAGAGAACTTAATTTTATGAAACCCATTATTAATATAAGATATATGGTAAGTTACAGATTTTGGCTTTGAGTTTCTAGGCAGTCCTTGAATGCTTTTGATGACCTTGATAGTTTTGAGGAGTACTGATCAGGTAGGTATTGTTTAGGATTTTCTTCATTGGAATTTATCTGATGCTTTTCTCTTTTTTAGATTATGTTTTAAGGTGTCGGGGAGGAAGATAACTATGTAAAGTGCCTTTTTTATCACAGCATATCAAGGGTACCTACTATGAACATAATTTATGACTGTTGATGTAGACCTCGATCACCTGGCTAAGGTAGTGTTTATCATATTTCACCACTGTAAAGTTACTCCCTTCCTCCAGCCCCACTCTGCACTCAAAGAGTAAGCACGGGCTGCACTTAAAGGGCAAGGAGTCACGCTTTCCCTCCTTGAGCGTGGAGAACATAAATTATTTGGAATCCTTCCCCAAGAGAGAGTTGTCTCTTCTCCCATTTATTAATTTATTCAGTATTATCAATGTAGAGTCATGGATATTTATTTTATATTTTGGGTTATAATCCACCTTTATTTTGTTACTCAGATTGTTCCAGCTTTGGCCTTTCATTTAACTCCTATGCCCCTTTGACGTACCTCTGTCAAAGTGAGTGCATGTGTGTGCACATGCCAGTTCTTCAGGACTTTCTTACTTTATGACACTATAAAATGCAGTTCATCTTGTATATTTTCTGCCCCCAATCCTAACATGAGCTATTTTCTCCAAGGAGCCCTATTTCATCTTATTTGGAGAATGGTGTGTGTTAGAAATAGAAACCAAGATCTGGGTACTAGTTGTACTTGTTATTGGGATGTAGTTTTTTTAGGTACTCTCAGCAGAGCAAAGATTGAGTGTGTATATATTAACACACATATGTAAATATATGTTATATATGTAAATATATGGGTATTTACATATGTGTGTTAATAAATATGTGTCTGTACACATGTCTATAAATATTTCTGTGTGTAACCATCTGTGTCTTTATTAAGCTAAATGTGAGTTCTTAACTGTCTTCAACTCTAATCCATTACCACGTCGATCTTTCTGGCATCCTTCCTCCAACAGTGAGAAAACTGCCTCTCACCATATGCCATCCATTTTCTTAATTATTTATTCGAGTGTGTACAATATACATATATAGCAATATCAGAATTATTAACGCACACCCAAATGGAAACAACTATCAACTAGGAGTTTTTTTGTTGATTTTTTTTTTTTGGAAATTCCTACATAAAATAACATTTGTGAACAAAACCAGTTTTATTTCTTCCACAATGTGTATACCATTTATTCTCTCTTGTTGTTTTACTGCAATAGTTAGAACTTCCAGTGTGATATTGAATAGGAGTGGTGAGAGCCTTGTTCTTTTTCAAATTCTGGCCTTCTTCCTGAATTTAAAAGGGAAAGTATCAACTTTCTTGCCATTATGTGTATGTTAACTATAGGGTTTGGGGTTGTTTTTTTGTCTGTTTGTTTGTTGTGTAGATGTTCTGTATCAAATTGAGGAAATCCCCTTCTGTTCCTTGTTTTATGAGAGTTTTTTATAATGAATGGTGGTAGATTTTGTCAATAGCTTTTTCTTTGTCCATTCATATAATCATGAGGATTCTTCTTTAGCCTGTTGATGTGGTGGTTTACATTAATAGATTTTAGAACCAGTCTTGCATACCTGAAAGATCCCCCTTGATTGTGGTGTAGAATTTTTTTTATACATTGTTGGATTTTATTGCTAATATTTTGATGAAGATTTTTGCATCTGTGTTTATGAGGTATTGTTCTGAAGTTTTCTTGTAATGTCCTTATCTGATTTTGGTATTAGGATAATGCTGCCTTCATAGAAGGAAGTAGGGGGTGTTTGCTTCTATTTTCTGAAAGAGATTATAGAGATATGATACCATTTTTCTCCCCCTTAAATGTTTGGTAGAATTCACCAGTGAAACCATGTGGACCTGGTGCTTTCCGTTTGGAAAGATTAATAACTATTGATTCAGTTTTTAAAATAGATACAGGCTTATTCAGATTATCTGTTTCTCTTTGTGTGAATTTTGGTAGATTGTGTCTTTCACAGAACTGGTCTGTTTCATCTCAGTAATCAGAATTGTGGGTATAGAGTTTTTGATAATAGTATTTCTTTATTATTTTAATTTACTTGCAATTAGTGTGATGGCCCCTCTTTCATTTTTTATATTGATAATTTGTGTTTTTTTTTCCTTAGTCTAGATAGAGGTCTGTCAATTTATATTTTCAAAAATCCAGCTTTTGTTTTCATTGATTATTTTTCTCTATTTTCCTTTCACTTCCATTGATTTCTGCTCTAATTCTTATTTTTTTCTTATGTTTGCTAAATTTTGGTGTCAATTATTATGTTCTTTTTGGTGCTCATATTGCCGCAGGTTTGGCCAATAGGAATTTGTTGTGATGACTGCTCTATCATTTTGATCTGATCTGGTTGGTCATCGAGTGCTTCGTCAACCTGGAACACTCCATTTCTCTAGGAAATTGGTTTCAGTCTTAATTTTATGTAATTGTTCATTTCTTTCATTCAGACTTTGAACAGATTTGCCACACTGGATCAACCTTTTTGCTTTTGTTTGGTGGTCTACAACGCAACTGAGGCTTCCTGTCCATGCTACTATTGAATGTATACCTCCTTATTTCAAAAACAGAACATTTTCCTTTTCAGCGTATGTAGGAATGAAGACAGTTTAAATTACAAGTCCCTGAAAGTGATTTGTACTTTAGCAGTTTGGACTCCTGCTCGAAAACTGAGTATGCAATATTCTCAATTATCTGATTTGGCTTTTCTGCATCTCTACAATTATTTTATTGTTTATTTTTAAAGTGTTTGAAATTTAATTTCAGGGTTTTTTTTTTTCCTTTAACAAATATTTACTGTGTGCCAGCACTTTACAAATATTAACACATTTAGCCCTTTTAACAACTTTATAGGTATATATTATTTATTATCCTGCCCTCTGCTCCATTTTATAGATAGGGAAACTGAGACAGATAAACTTTTCCCAGGGCGGTAGGACCAGAATCTGAAAGCTCACATCTGCTCCAGAGTCGGAGTTTTAAGCACTGCTTTGTGCTGCCTCTCCTCAACTGGTTAGGTGAAAGAGTTGTGATCCTGCATCATGTTCTCCCCCTCTCTTCATGTTCATTATGGTATAATGGATTTCACTTATCCCACCCTAATCCCTTGATGTAGTGTTGTAGACACCAGTTATCTAAGTAATAAGAGTTCTTGAGATCTCTCCTTGGAAGGATTCAGAACTTGTATGTGTCATTGCTCTGAGTTACTGGCCCTTTGCAACAATTCTTTTGGCCAAGAGCCATTTTCATGAATTGTGATAATCTACAAAAAGATTGATATCTCCTTTTAAAAAAAGTTTATTAAGTCCACTTAGAGTATGAACTTTAAAAAACTATATTCTGTGATAAGATCAAGGGAAAGTAAGTAAAAATGCTAAGTTACAGAGAACTAAATATTTTAACAAGTGTATTTGTGTACATAGTTCCTGCAGACACTATGTAAGACAGATCATTATTTTATGAGAATATATTTTACTGGAAATCGTAGATTCTTAGATCAGAATTCTAAATTTTAGTTTTTTTGATATGTCAGCATGAGGTCCACTACATCCTATTTCCTGATGTAGTTTTCTCCTTATTCTCTGCCTCGTTGTAGTTACTAAGGTCTGCTGGTTCCCTAAGGTCAGGACACCCTTCCTTTGAAAAGATTATCCAGTACTAATGAAACAAAGAGAGTAGTGGCAGCATTTATCTATTTATTTTCAAAAAAATAAATGCAGCCCTGGCCGGTGTGGCTCAATTAGTTGGAGTCTCATCCCTTAACTGAAAGGTTATGGGTTCAGTTCCGAGTCAAGACACATTACCTTCCTTGCAGGTTCAGTCCTTGGTCCAGGTGTGTACGAGTGGTGACCAGCTGATGCTTCTGTCTCACATCAGTGTTTCTGTCTCTCCCTTCCTCTCCCTCCCATCCTTTCTCTTTAAAAAACATGAAAAAAATGTCCTTGGGTAAAGATTGACTAAATAAACAAATACACAAATTAAATGCAAAAACGTACATGTGTACATAGAATATTGGGGGGAAGTAAAATAATGATTAAAAGATCAAAACTACCCAGTCTTGCTGATAATATTTTGTCGTATTTCTTTCCATGTATTTTGTGCATGTGTGAGAGATTATATATAGTTATACACATGGGTTTATACATACATGTGTATGTGTATAGGGGATTCAAAAGTAGTATTAGCATACGTAAGTTGGGAACTAGAATAATGATAACAGCTTTGATTTGATTGGGGATAAAACCTAAAAAATAGATTACGCTTAAAAGAAATGTGTTGCTTAACAAAAAGAATTTTTATAAAATAAGAGAAGATTTGCAACATTGGTCTTTGTACCTTAGTCTGCTAAGGTTTATTACCATCTCTTAACTTTGTTCTAACAGTGGAAAATACAGGCAGGGGTTTCAAGGGTTACATGAAGTCAAAACTGTTTTTGTAGTAATACTAAGATGTTATTTTCCTTTTTAATGCTTCTTCTCAAAAGTTTCCAGAGGCCACATGACCTGATCTGTGATGTTGCAGCAGAGTGCGTGCAGAAACACATGAAAGAGCACAACTGTCTTGAGATTAAGCCAGACAGGATTTGTGAAAATGTAAAACAGTGGCACTCTTCTCACTGTCATTTTAAAAGATTATTTTTCATTAAAATGCTAGTATTACTAACATGTACTAGGTTTGTTATTATTTTTAAGTTTAAAATTTTTTCGAATACTCAGTTTTATGTCTAATATAGTGCATAATGATATTGTCCACGTAAATAAAAGTTCTTTGGGATCTTCAGTAACTTTGAAGCGCATAAAGGGTCCAGAGACCAAAAAGTTTAAGAGCGGCTGCATTATACAATATCAAAAAATTTTTTGTTAATATCACCATCTTACCAGAGAAATCTTAGGAAGCTGCCAAGGCTCACAGGGACTGGCACAAATTTTCCAAAATTTTAATTTTTACTTGCTGGTTTAAATTTTATCATTGGAAGTAAATACTGTCATTTGTTTTCCCTGAAGTAATAGGTTCACTTTTCAAAGAAATGTCTTCCAGTTACCCTAGTCCACAGAATAGTTTGTCAGTCATTCTTTCAAGTAAAACCAATGTTCCATTAAAAAATGGCTCATGCTGTGGGAAACAGTATGGAAATTCCTCAAAAAACTAAAAATGGAACTGCCTTTTGACCCAGCAATTCCACTGCTGGGATTATACCCTAAGATTCCCGAAATACCAGTTCAGAAGAATCTTTGCAACCCAGTGTTCACAACAATGTTATTTGCGGTAGCCAGGAGCTGGAAACACCCTAAGTGCTCATCAGTAAATGAGTGGATCAAAAAACTGTGGTACATTTTACACAACAGAATACTACACAGCAGAAAGAAAGAAGTAATTCCTGCCCTTCTTGACAGCGTGGATGGAACTGGAGAGTATCATGCTAAGTGAAATAATCCAGGTAGTAAAAGACAAATACTATACGATTTCACCTATAAGTGGAACTTAACAAAGAAGCAAGCAAAACAGAACCAGGGACATGAAAGTAAAGAACAAACTGACAGTGACCGGAGGGAGAGGGGGCAAAGGGGAAAGGAGTATCGGGAAAGAAGGGGAAGGGTCAAGTCAAGGAACAGGTATGTATACAGGACCCATGGACAGAGACAGTGGGGGCGGGGGGAGTAATGGAGGAGGGGAATGGGGACAGTGGTAATTGAATAACAATAAAAAAAATAAAGTGGCTCACAACTTATAGTTGTACAGGTGTTTTTTCTTCAGACAAGCATTATTTTTCATTACATAGCAGAAGTGCTTATGTGTACTTTCCACATCATACAGATAATTTAGATATTCCTCTTTTATACATCAAAATTCAACAGTTTAACTGCAATGTGAAATATGAAATCATATAAATAAAATTTTTGTACTTTATTATATTTAAATCCATTGGTCTGTTTTGCATTTAAGTGATCTTTTGCCCATGCATTGATCATTTGAAAAATACTGGTTCAGTGAGGTCTGAGAATCTTCTGAGTGTTGTCATATTTCATTAAATCACCATTGCCATTGTCTTGTGAAGACTCACAGGACCATCTCCAAAACCCATCTGTGTCAAGTATTAGCGTGTCAAAATTTATACAGTTAATAATTTTTGGGGGAAAAAATATCTCCACACAGACTGAGCAGTATAAAAAGAGAGAAGCCACAAATTATCTATATCTCAAGTGAAAGAGGGACCTCACAGCATATGCTGCAGCCTAAGAGAGTATCATAAACAGGTATATACTAATAATTTAACAACTTAGATGAAATGGATAGATTTCTTTTTAAAGATATGTATTACCCTGATTGACATAATGAGAAAGCCATGTATTTGTTAGGGAAATTGAGTTTGTAATAGGAAACTTTCACACAGGCTCTGTGGCCTCACGAAGGAACACTAATTTGATGGGACCACTACTCAAAGCAGTGCTTCTCAAAACCTCTCAGTTTTGTAATGTCCTCACAATCTTAAAACTTACTAAGGATCTTAAATAGATTTTCTTTTTGTGGGTTATAGTTACCAAAATTTACCTTCTTAGAAATTAAACTTTAAAAGATAACAGTGTATTTACAAAATAATAAACCAATTACAAGTTAACATAAATAACATTTTAATGAAAATAACTATTTTCCAGAAGAAAAAAAATAATATAATCTGTTGTGATATCACAGGTCTCCTAGCCTGTGGAAAACTGTACATTTGTGAAAGAATGAAAAAGGCAAACAATGTGCACTTCTGAGTTGACATTTTGCCTTTCAGCATTTTAAAGCTGTAATTTCCTTGTCTCTGACATTACCAGAGTTTCAGAGAAGCCTGTGGTAATTTTCATCCTTGTTTCTGAGTGAATTCTGGGAGTTGTTCATCTTACAGTTCCTTTGCAATTGTCCTTTGCTTTAGACTTGTGGAGTTTTGCCTTTTGCATGTGTAAATTAGTATCCTGCCAAAGATCTAAGAGGACCCCTCTGGTGATTTCTAGAGCGCTTTCTCCTCTGAGTAGCTCTCTTATCGCTGCTATACCCTCAAAATTCCTGTCACCTTCATCTTCCTCATCTGGCTCCTTAGTAATTCAGTGAAGCTGTTATGCTCTGTGTGTTGTGGCCCCTTCTGCACTGTGGTCTGGAAAGGGCAGAATGACAGGGTAGTTCTAGGGCTTCCCTAATTTCTTCCCTTTTTTAGGGGTTGAGACCCAGTCTCTGTTGTCCAATGTCTAATAACAGTATCATATTTTATGCACTTTCTCGTTACTGAAGGAAGGTAAATCTGATCCCAGTATTCCACCATTCCAAAAGCAGAAGTCTGTTTCATTAATTTTTATTTTTAGAGTTGCTTTAAGAACTATTGTTTTAAAAGCACTGAACTCAATTAAAAATATAGCGGGTGATATGGACAGTGAAATTTAGGAAAGTTTTGCTAAATTTCTGTGGATCTGGGTTAAGACATATTAATAACATCGATAACTAAGTGTAAAAAGTAAAGGAAGAAAGGTTATGTGACTTCCAGGACACTCATACTTGAAGTAATTGGTTTCATTTTTCATTTGTTCAGTTGGCAAATATTAGTTGGTGATTTCTGTATGACAGGCACTAGAATTACGCTTTCAGGATACAGAATGAATAAAACAAACATTCCCCTGCCTTCTGGAGTTTATAGTATAATCACAAAAGTAAGTGAACAATTAGAACTCTGAGAAATACAGTGGAGAAGAACATGTTGTCATGAAAGTGTATAAGGACATCCAATTTAGATTGGAGAGTTGGGCAAAACTCTCTTTAGAAGTTGGCAGCTAAGCTGAAAATTGAGATTTGAAGGGTGAGCAGGAGCTTAGTAACAAGGAAAGGAAGTAGGGTGAGTAGAAAATGTGCAGAGCAGTTTAGGCTCAGAGAAGAATATGCAGAAGCTATTAGTAGAGGTCCCTGTGTATTCCAAGGACCCGAGAGAAGGCTAATGTGGTTGGAGAGCAGAATACCATTTGCTGGGACAAGGAACACTGGAAGAGGACCAGGTTTGGTTTTTGGAGATACTGAATTGGAGGTGTTTTTGGCACATCCAAATGGAAGTATCATGTAGGAGAGGTCAGAACTGAAAGTACACATTTCGAACTGTTTTGTCGAAGTGGTAGTTTTTGTGGATGAAATTAGCCAGAGCAAAGGAATATAGAAAGAGAAGTTCCCCTTTTTAATGTTTAGGTAGAGATGATGATGAATCATTAAAGAAGCCAAAGAAGAACTGATTTCAGCAAACCAGGACAGTGAATTATTAAAGAAGCTACAGAGTAGTAGTTTCCTATAGCTACTTTAACAAATTACCACACATTTAGTGGCTTAAACCAAAAGAAATGTATATTCTCTCATAGTTCTAGAGGTCAGAAATCTGAAATCATTAGAACTGTGGGATGTTGAACTATGGGGTATTAGAACTAATCAAGGTGTTGGCAGAGCCATGTTCCTTCCAGTTTTGGGTAGCTGCCAGTGTTCCCACAGTGCCTTCTCTTTTTCTGTGTCTAATCGCACCCTGCCTTATAAGGGTGTTTGATCGGATTTAGAGTCTGCCTGGATAATTCTGGATAATCTTATTTTAGGATCCTTAATTTAATCATGTCTGCCAGAGCTTTACTTTGAGCTGTATTTACCTACACAACACTTCGAAACACCCAATGTGTGGGGTTTTTCCTCAGAGCAACTAATTCTCCAAGTCCGGATACTAACTGGATGTCTCACAATGTTACCCCCACTTCAAATGCCAATTGCAAATCTTAGTCACTGGTACTTCTGACCAAATAGCCGTGAAGTTCAGGTTGGGCGGTGGGGGAGGGGACAGTTCCCCACGTCCCCAGCCCTCAGATTTGGTAATTTGCTAGAAACAGCTCACAGAACTCAGAAAGTGCCTTACATAGTATTACTGATTTATTGTAAAGGATGCCTGGAACTCTGGAACAGCCAGATGGAAGAGATGCCTAGGACAAGGCATGGGGAGGAGGGGTGTGCAGAGCTTCCATGCCCTCCACAGGCACCATTACCCTCACAGCACCTTAATGTGCTCACCAACCAGGAAGCTTTCTGAGCCCTCATCATGTAGGGGTTTTTATGGAGGTGCCATTATATAGGCACATATGATTAAATCACTGGACATTGGTGATTAGCTCGATCTAAAGGTCAGAGGTAGGGCCGAACATTCTAAACCCTCTAATCTTTTCTTGGTCTTCCTAGCAACCAGCACCCCTCCCGAAGCTACCTGTGGTCCGCCAGTCATCTCATTAGCATATAAACACTTTTTTACTTCTCCAGAGAGTCCAAGGGTTTTAGGAGCTATGTTTAGGAGCCAGGGACTAAACCAAATATTATTTATTATGTCACATTCAATGGATAATATTCATTAAGTCTCAAAGATTAGGGCCTAATATCTTTAGAGGAAAAATTTTCAACTTACCACACAAGGGAAGAGAATGTTTCAAGAATTTAATTATCTGTGTCAGGTACATCTGAAAGATCTAAATGGTTTGGAAAATGCCCCATTGGTAGTCTGCAAGAGACTTGTTTGTTGGAGACAGAAGCAAGATTGGAGGGTGTTAACAGTTTCATCTTATTAGATAGCTTATCTTCTGTGAAGAGAAGGAAATGATAGGGATTAGAAGTTTGAAGATAATATAGAAAATTTGAAACAAGTGTAGAGAGTGGAAAGTAAAGGGTATCACTGTGTTCTCATTGAGGTTGATCATAAAATGATAGTTGTATCTATCCAATTATGTTCATTTTTTCTGTTTGCACTTGGGCACAAGTATGGAGAAAGAATAGCTGAGCTGATCAGGGCTTGGGATTTTGCAAGACAGAAATTTAAGGTTAAAGTATTCATAAAGTATTCATAGTTAGGGTGGTTTATAAGCAAGCTGTCAGAAGAAGAGATTGTGTTTACAGTGGGATACCTGAGATACATTTTCTGCAAGTATCAGCTACAAGTGATGACTCAATCCAGGTAGTGGCCATGAGAATAGATGGCTAGAATTGGGTAGAGAGGTAGATTATTGCAGACAAGGATGTTAATTAAATAACTGTGAAAAACCATAGTTTTTGGAGAATTTGGTCTCAAGGATGTTAATATCACCCAGGATGATGGCAGGATTTAGGATAAAGGGGAAGGCTTTAACTAAGTGTGACAGTCCTCAGCTGAGGTGTTGAATGCAAGGCTGGTGGATTATAGCAACAAAGAGGAACTGGGTGTTATAGCTGAGTAGCATGAGCTTTAAAGGAGCAAGTTTTTGTGTATCTGTCTTACATGGATTTGAGAAGGATGGTAGCATTGGGGAGAAAGCAAGATACCTTTACAAATGGTGGTGATATACCACCATTTGAAGAGAGCAGGATGCTAAGTGATGTTTTGAGAAAAGTCAAGGTTTAATTCAAAACCAAGAAGCAAAGCATATGCTTAGAAAAAAGTTTGAGGACATAGGGGAATTTGAAGCTGTGGTTCTAGTAGCTCCATAGAAAAGTTTAGAGAGGGTTAAGGAGGAGTAAAGGCCTTAGTTAAGGTCAGAAGTGTAGAATGTCATGGGGTTGATGGTGGGCATTTGAACATTACTTTTTATTTTATTTTAATTGATTTTAGAGACAGAGTGGAAAGGAGAATGAGAAATACTGATTTATGCATTGATTGGTTGGTTCCTGACTGGGAATTGAACCCACAACCTTGGCGTATTGAGACGATGCACTAATCAACTAAGTTACCTGTCCAGGGCTATTTTATTTTATTTTTTTATGAAATGAGGAATAAGAACCATGATTAATTTTGTCTCATTCTTTTCTTTGAGTTGGTTACCACTAGGGCCAGTTCCCAAAATAATTGACTAACTTGACAAGAGTGAAAGAAAGCATCAGTTGATTGAAGTCTTTTAACTTGCCTCACAGGGCAAGCAGTGCAGCTTTCATAGCTTTTCGTTACTGCTGTTTTCAAGAGAAGGCAGTGTGGAGCGAAAAGTGAAGGTGGCAGAGAAAAAGAAGGTGATGCAATACATAAAAATATATGGGAATATATGCTATAAAATTATCAATTACAAACTTGGAATATTTGATGTGTGGGTTTGTAGTATTCCAGTCCTAGGTGGGTCATCCATTGAACATAGCACATTTCTGGTGTTTCCCTAGTCTCTCCTATTTAGCCAGGATACATTTAAAGCATGCAAATTAAATGGTCGAATATAGTAACATCAGAGTAACAAAGGTCACATGATACCTATTCTAATTATGGGTTCCTCAATGCAACAGATAATTTAGAGGCAACTACAGTTTGTCACCTTTGAAAATTATTTTAAGTAAAATATGGCCCAGACGAAGCTTAGAAAGTTTAGGGTAACAGATTTGCTTCTCTATCTACATTTTAAAGCTGCCGATTTTATGAGCTTGTTTTGAGCTTACATACTCTGATACTATTTATAACTCTCTGTTGTCTTATTCCTAAAGAGGTACACCCCATTTAAAAATTGTTGCCAGATTGACCATCTGCTGTTGTTTCTCACTAGATATTAGTTTTTCATCATTGCTTAATCAAAGCAATTCTTCTGTTCATTCGTGCTTTGGAGAGTTTCTCCCCAGGCCACTCTGCATAAACAGATTGAATATCTTATTGGTGGCTATACATTTCTAAACTGACAGGGTTGGTAGCTAGGATCTCTAGCCTCACAGTGCTTCGAGATTAATCTTCATGATCAGTTTAAATATAAAATATATTTATTAAATATCTGCCATAAACAAGGCAGTGTGCTAAATACTTTGAGAGATTTTAAAGAAGTAATAAAAATTTTTCTGCCCTTGAAATGCCTACAGTCCATGGAGAGATAGCATGTATGTAAATATGCCAAAATCCTGTAGTTTAATTACTGAGGCAGGTAAAGTTAAAATGCTGTAGAAGTTCAGGAATTCTTGGCAAGATTGTGATATGATCCTACATCTGTTATTCTGTCTTCCTCTCAGCCCACTGAAATCCAGATAGAATCAGAAAACAATCTAGGTAGATGTTTTATAAAAGAAAATCATCTAAAACAAAGTGATGTAGAAAGGTTAAAAAATTTAAAATGAATTCATGAATATTTTTTAAAAGGTTATGAAATTGTAAAGGAAACCAAGATTTAATAATAATATCAGGTGTTGTAGAATTCAAGGCATAAAACAGTAAACAGAACAGAAACTTTTTTTGATTTTGGGGGGGGCAGTTTATTGGGGTTTTTTATTTGTTTTGGGGGGTTTTTTTGGTCATAGTGGGAGAGTTTAACATACTTATCTCTAAAAGTAAAGCATGCAGACAAAAACAAGAAAATGAACCATATTAGAGATTTAGGTAAACTTGTCAGAAGCTCCTAGTTTCATGGCTTGAGCCAATAGTTCTGTGAATTCCCCATTTTCCTTATGCTCACTCTCTCTTAATTCCTGTATGCTGTCTCAATTTGGCTTGTGAATCAGCCAGTATACAAGCCTCAGGTTCTTTGTTATTTTCTTCTAGAAAGCTGATCCTAAATATTTTGTGAAATAAAATGACCAATTTTTGGAGTTATTGGAAGGTGAGTGAAATGAATTAGGAGCATTTCTTGGAGTTCAGGATCATATTTTTTTAATACATACTCAGCCCTCTACATTCCAACACAAACACATGGTCATACCCCTCCCTGCTAAGCCTAACCCCGAAGAAAATAAAACTTTAAAATGATGGCCATATAGACTTCTCCTTCCAGAAAGGTGGAATAGATGTGCTTTTCCCTATTCCCCCTGCAAAGTATAGCGAAAATTCTAGACATAATATATAAAACAAATATAAGACTCTGAAAAGTGGGAGAAGATAATTAAATTGGCTGAGGACCTCAGGACCCAAATAACCTGATGGCAGAAATCTTGGGCTTTCTTGTCTTGTATCTACTAGAATGGGTGTGGAGAAACTGGCAACCCAGAAATGTAGGATACATACAAAAGCCCCAAGAAAAGTCTACTGTAACCAAGGACCAGGAAAGGGATAGCTTAGTGAGACAAAACTTTTAAACAATAATCATTCCACTCCAGCCAAAAACGCATTAAAAGTCATCCTGATTAGCAAAAGCCAGGTGGAGATCTAGACTTCACCCTCCTTAAGTATAGTAAGGTAACTCCTCCCCCCATGGTGTCAGTGAAGGTGTTGTGGGGAACAGTAACAATACACTCCTCCCAGCTTGCGGTATTAGTGAGGATCCTGAACTCTCGCAGGCACTCAAGTTTTGGCTTCCCTTCCCCCTCACCTGTGGTCAGTAAAAACCTAATGAGAAATCTGCACTTCTACCCCTGCCAAGCATTAATGAGGCTGTGCCCTTCTTCCCCACCAGAGCAGTGTCAGAGGAAGCCTGCTATAATAGAATATTTAAATAAGATCCAGAGTCTCTTAACATAATGTCTCTAGTATCCAGGTTTCAGTTAAAAATGTCTTGTGCCGAGAACCAGAAATCTCTCAACCCAGATTAGAAAAGACAATATATGGCAACACCAAGATAGCACAGATGTTAAAATAAAATGACAAGGAATTTTTTTTTTTTAATTTTCATTTGAGAGAGGGAGAAACATCAGTGCAAGAGAGAAACACTGATGGGCTGGCTCCTGCATGTGCCCAACCAGGGATTGATCCCGTAACCTGGACATGTGCACTTGTGCCCTGACCTGGAATCAAACGGGTGACCTTTCTGTTAAGGGACGATGCTCCGACCAACTGAGCCATGATGGCCAGGACTGACAAGGATTTTAAAATAGCCGTCAAGGAAATGTTTCAGCAAGCAATTACAAACACTTGAAACAAATGAAAAATAGAAATTTTCAACAAAGAGTAAGTCTAAGCAACTTTAATGAAATGAACCAATTGCTTAGAAAGCAGAAACTACCACAACTCACCCAGTATGATGTAGATAATTTGAATAGCCCTGTAACTATTAAAGAAATTAAATTTATAATTCTAAAATGAAAACCAGACCTAGATGGCTTCACTGGTGCGTTTTACCAAATGTTTTAAGAATTCACACTATTTCTACACAACCTCTTCCAGGAAATACAAGATGAAGGAACCCTTCCTAACTCATTTCATGAAACCTTGCTACTACCAAGATCAGAAAAAGAAAAACATAGGTCAATATTCTTCATAAGTGTAAATAAGAAAAATTCTTAACAAAATATAAGTGAATATAATTCAGCAATATATAAAAAATTATGCAGTATGACCAAGTGGACTTTATTCCCGGGTTGCAAGATTGGCTTCATATTTGAAAACAAGTCATAATTGCCCATATTAACATGATAATGAATCACAGTTGTATCAGTTGCTGCAGAGAAAGCATTTGACAAAGTCGAATATTGCTTATTACTAAAACTCTTAGAAAGCTAGGAATAGAGGGGAACTTCCTCACCTTGATAAAGAGCATGTACAGAAAACCTACAGTTAACATCATACTTGATGAAAGAATGAATACTTTCCTCCTATGGTTGAGAACAAGGTGGCAAGGATGTTCATTCTCACTTCTGCAATTCATCATAACATTAGAAGTTCCAGCCAGCACAATAAGATATGGGGAGAAAAGGCATACAGATTGGAACAGGAAAAATAAAGCTCTTCCTGATTGGCCTATGACACGATCATATATATAGAAAATCCCAAGTAATCTGCAAGCAAATGGTACAATTAGTAGCTGAGTTTGGCAGGATCACAGGCTGTAAGTTCAATATACAAAAATTAATCTATACTCTAACAATGAACATGTGCAAGTAGAAATTAAAAATACAGTACCAGTTGCAGTTGCTCAGAAAAATGAAATATTTAGGTATCAACCTAACAAATCATGCATAGGACTAGTATACTAAAAACTATAAAATGCTGATGAAAGCTAAGACCTAAATAAATGGAGAGACATATTCAACATAGTCTAATTTCCCCAAAAGAACATACAGGTTTAACAAAACCCCGATCAAAATGTCAGCAAGATATTTTCGTAGCTATAGAATAAATTATCCTAAAATTTATATGGAAAGGCAAAGGAATTGGAGCAGCTAAACCAATTCTGAAAAATGAAGAATATGACTTATATAGCTAGAAAAATGAAGGCAGTGTGTAATTGGCAGACATGTAGGTCAGTGAAATAGACTCGACAGCCAGGAATATAAAACCAGTTGATTTTTGATACAGATGCAAATGTTATGTATAGATTTTTGACTGTGTATGGGGTCTGTGTTCCTGGCTTCCACTTTGTTCAAGGGTCAGCTGTATGAATAGTATCCAAAAAGATTTTTTTAACCAGCAGAACTTACAGAATTGAAAGTTATACTAATTGAAACTTTAAAAAAAACTTCAGTGGATGGATTTAATTGCAGATTATATAAACTTGAAGAGAGGAATAATGAACTAAAAGCTTCATCTGAAGAAACTATCCAGCATGTATTCAGGAGAAGCAGATGAAAATTATGAAAGAGAAGTGAAAACCTGTCTAACTATATCGAAACATTTACTTGACTGGCCTTTCATAAGAGAGAATGGTGAATAACAACAGTTGGTAGATTAATGATGAAGATTTTTGCCCATTTAAAAATTAGGTGGTTTGTCTTTTTGTTGGTAAATTGCAAGTGTTTTTTAATATATCCTGAATACTAGACGTTTTCATATATATGAGTTGCAAATATTTTTTCCTGTTCTGTGGGCTGTCTTTACTTTCTTGATAATGTCCTTTGATGTAAAGAGTTTTTAATTTTGGTGAAGCTCAGGTCATCCATTTTTTTCTTTTGTTGTTCATGCTTTTGGTATGTCTAAAAAGACATTGCCAAATCCAGGGTCAAGAAGATTTATCCTTTATTCTGAGAGTTTTGTCTTTTATATTTAGGTTTTTTTTATCCTTTTTAGTTAATTTTTTAATATGATGTAGATACAGGTTCAATATTTTTTTCATGTGGATATGTAGTTGTACAGCATCAGTAGTTGGAGAGACCATTTTTACCCATTGAATTATTTGGCTCTCTTGTCAAAACTCAGTTGATCATTAATGGTATGAGTTCATTTCTGTGATCTATATACCAGTACCATAGTGTTTGATTACTATAATTTTGTAGTGAGTTTTGAAATCAGAAAGTGTGATTTTGCCCTGGCCAGTGTGGCTCAGATGGTTGGAGTGTCATCCCATGAAGTAAAATGTCATGGGTTTGCTTCTGGGTGATTGAGTGGGGGTGGGGTTCGGTCTCCTGTTTTGAAGCATGGGAGGCAACCGAGTGATGTTTCTCTCACTCCCGTTCACTTCCTCACTCTTTGAAATCAGAAATAAATGAATTAATTAATGTGTGAGTCCTCTTTTTTTGCCTTTTAAAAAATCATTAAATTTTAGAGTTAAAAGTAATCTTGTCATTAATTTATTCCAAGACCATAATTTTATGGATGAGAAAAATATGCCTACAAATTTAAGTGAGTCGTGCAATATCACACTGTGCAAGTTATTTGTGGCTTCTGAAATTTTTAAATTTCACTTTCTGACTTTCAGAATCAGTGCTGTTGAAGAAATATTTTGAAGAGTTTAAAACTCTTCTGCTGCATTCCCCAAGGGCCTCCTGCCCTGTGGTGGGTGGGGGTGGCAGTGGAAGGGAGGACATCCTAAGTGAGCTGGGGTTGTCATAACCCTAATTGGATAGGACTCTTCAGGCAGAAGGTGGCATTATCATTTAGTCCTATAGAAATTCACCTTATTCTCAGTCCTCTTTCTTTTCCTTTCTAATCAGAGGCTGCTGTCTTGTGTTTACTTTCAGACCTTTATAGCTGATATGAAACCTTTCTTATTTTCTGTAATGTCTTTTACAAGCGTATAGTGTGGTGGATATATGGTTTTAAGAAAGATACAGGGAGGGTTTGTCCTTGGTATTTATCTTTATCTGTAAAATCTTAATTCCATCCATCCAAATTTGTTACCACTTGATCCGTCATCTTTCCCTAACACCTGCTTCTTAGTTCTCTACTGTTATTTATAGGTTGCAATTTACTGTTCCCAAAAGCATACACCTTGTTGTTTTCATAGGGGAGAATTGAGACAATAGGACATTTTCCTTACAGAATTAAACTTAGTTTTTTCTTTTATCTGCTAGATGGCTCCACTTTGGCAGTTCATGGTGACCTTTACCTGTTTTGCCTGTGATTGCTACTCTCTGAATACCGTATACTTGCTTCTAAGTTGTCTGGATGAGCTGTTGTCTGGGTGAGCTCTTATCTGGACCAACTATTCCAGTTTTACATAGATGTGATAGCAAGTTTCCCCACATTTTCCCAATTTACAAATATGTGAAAATCACCTAAAGTTTTCTTCATATAAAAAATAAACACAGTGTATTACAGGACTTAAAAGATTATATTTTTTTGCTCTCAAGAGCTGCTTAGGGCTTCTATAATCTGCATATAGATTCCCTCAAACTGCACATATAGTTAATAAGTCATTCTTTTCTTCCTGACTCATAGATATTTTGAGTCATTTTGCAGAATACGGTGGTACTTTAGTAGGAGTTTTTGAGGCACATTAAGGCTGTTTGCTTCTGCTCAGTGGTAATATCTATTGAGTGTTGATGTGTTTGGCACTATACTAGGTAGAGGGGCAAGAAATACCAGGTGTATAAATAGGACATGTTTATCAGTAGGGAGCCCACTGCATTAATATTTTTTCTTGAGTTTATGAAGCCAAGTACTAAATGGGTAAACTGAAATGGTCGGTGGAGGTTAGGTTGTAATCAATCCTGTGTAGAGCAGGAAGAGAATTTTATCTCTTTTTGACATTATCCTTGTTGAGACTATAAAAATAAGAATTTTTTAAAAATTGTATTCTTTTTCTAATTTTATGCTTCTTGTTAGTTGTTCTGAGTTCTGATGTAGAAAGGAAGGGGGGGACTAAGATTGGTTGAAAGCTTATTATGTACCAGTTTTTCCCTTAATATATATTAGTTAATTTGATTCTGGCAAGGACCTAGAAGACACATACATGTATCTCCATTTTACAGACAAAGAAAATGAAGGATCAAATGGGTTAAGTAAGTTGTACACAATTAAACAACTACTAGTGGAGAGGCAAAATTCGGGTCTTTATCAGACCTGCTTCAAAGCTCTCGTTTTCTCTAGGTATCCACATAGTCTCTTGGGAAGATGGTGTATGTGACTCCAAAAAGGGAACCTGGGTCTCTTCGGGATGTCAAGGGTTGCTTTATTCTTTTTTGACCAAGAGAAAAACCATACTTTTCTGAAGTGTCAAAACCATTTTTAATAATTATTTTAACTGGTTGGATACTTTCATATCCTAAAGGCAGAAAACACCAAACAATGATTGATTGTCAGTTACTTTTTAAAAAGACCTTTGATGTAAGGAAATGTTCTTGGCACACTAAAGCAATCAGTTATATTAACTCTTTTAAAAAAAACTTTTTAAATTGATTTTAGAGAGAAAGAGAGCACATTGATGTGAGAGAGAAACATCGATTGGTTGCCTCCCTTACACACAGCAACCAGGGATTGAACCCAAACACTTCTTTTAGTGTACGGGATGACATTCCAACCATCTGAGCCACCCAGCCATGGTAGTCATATTAACTCTTTAACAGGTTACCTTAGAATGATAACCTTAAACTTTGTGTAAAAATTGATTTATCTAGAGAAACTGCACCTGACATTAATTCTCTAGGCATTGTATACATAAATGTATTTGTGTTTGTACTATTCAGTGTCAGTGGTAATAATTGTGAATTACTTCCATCAGTTTGAAAATATAGTATATGATTTAAAGAAAAGTGTATATGTTATTGATACAAAATACACACAAGATATTGGTGGTATGGTAACTATATGACTAACAATAATTTTTTTCTTTTCATGAACTCCTGTGTATTTTCTTGTTTAAGGGTCTAGTAGCTAAGCTGTATAAGAGGAAATATAGTCATAAGTTTCTCGAGGAAACAAAACTGAAATAAAGTAAAAGAAACATTTTAAAAACATTTAAAAAGGGGTACTAAATTTCTCTATGGCTGTGGTATCATTCTTCTTGGCTCTGTATCTTTGTCCTTATTTCCTGTGTCATTAGGTACATATCCTTCAAAGTTTTCAAAGTTGGTGTTGTACCTTCACAACTATTGAAACAGATAATCAATACTGCTTGCTGACTTGTACCTGTTGATGTCATTTTGTGTCATCAGATTTTAGTTAGTGTCATCTTGCCATGACCATGAGTAGATTTATCTCTCATGTCACCTTATAACTTATTCAACATTTTGCCAAGATATACTGAGATTTTTATTCCTTATTACCCAGTATTATTCAATATGATCACTATATTTACAAAATGTTGCCTTATATTGGAAATTCCAAAGCTTTGCCAAGATAATGAGAAACTAAGGATATTCTTACCCCATTTTTTGAGGGAAATATAAAATTATTGATCCATCTATAAAAAAATCTTCAGCCCTGACCTATGTGACTCAGTTGGTTGGGTGTTGCTGTCAAAGTGAAAGGTTGCAAGTTTGATTCCCAATGAGGGCACATGCCTGGATTGCAGGTTCAGTCCTGGGTTGGGTGGTAGGAGAGACAATCAATCAATATTTCTCTCTTGCATCAGTGTTTCTCTCCCTCTTCCTTCCTCCCTTCCCCTCTCTCTAAAAATAAATAAATAAATTTTTTAAAAAATTTGGCAGAGATATTTTAATATGTTGAATTCTTAGCCATTTTATTATTGATTGCTATGTATCTGGATGGTATTTTAGGGGAGAATAAGGAAGACACTTTCTGTTTTCAAGGAATAAGCATGTCAAATGAGTTACAGTTGTGGTATGACAATTGGATAACAATTATCTTGCTGAATCAATCTCATCTAAACCTTAATCACATATTGTATTGTTTGGTCACTTCCTGATTCAATGAGAAGTCACAATATGTAGTCATTTAATAGCTGATATGTTCTACTTCATAGCTTGCAGAATTTCCTCAGCAAATAAAGAAAAGTTGACAAGAAATAGAAAACAGAATTCTTTTAGAAGACAACTCATCCAGTCTGTTTCTTATAATTCGAAGTGACTGTGAAGGAATATCCTTAGGTATTAAGAGAACCTTTGGTTTATTTATTTATTTATTTTTAAGATTTTATTTATTTATTTTTAGAGAGAGGAAGGGAGGGAGGGAGGGAAACATCAATGTGTGGTTGCCTCTCGTGCACCCCCTACTGGGAACCTGGCCTGCAAATCTAACCGTCAACCCTTTGGTTCACAGGTCAGCACTTAATCCACTGAGCCACACCAGCTAGGGCTAGGTATATTTATATATTTAATATACTATAACTTTTGTTGGAAATTAAGCAAATATTTTTAAAAGGAATATTTTAATATAGCCTTTCCATGTGCCTTGTAAATATCACTGATTTGCTGTTTGACTTTTTGACAATAATCCAAGGAGCGGGTACTTTTATTATGATGCAGTACGCACTCGTGTGTCAAGAAACAAAAGTTTCACATGAGTTGCACTCTGATATTCTCCTCTTCTCTATTTCATTAAAGAAGTATAATCCACTAAGTTGATTTCATGAGCCATCAATGGGTTGGGTTTGGGCTTGTAGTTAGGGAGACACTGCCATATAAGATCAAAAAGTAAATTGTTTACCCCAAGTATTAGCAGCTGATTGTTCTGAAGCAGATTGAATGTATGTAAAGCTTTATTATTGCAGTTTTAAAATGGCTTTACAAACATCTTGCTTTTTTGAATCCTTTCTGCTGGCTAATCACTAAGTGTTATTTCACTTTTATTTTCTAGACTTAAAAATTTAACAGTGATTGGAATGTGTGTCCAAGCAGTAAAATTAGATACCTTGGTTATGTGCACACCCTTACAATTAAGAATATTTTAGTTAATAGAAAATAAATTTCAGGTTAGTCATTTAAGGGGATGTCGTTAACTAGGACAAAGCATCAACCCTTGGTAATAAAAACATTCTAAATATGAAAAGTCTGTATTGTTGACAAATGCAGTTTATCAATTAAAAGTAACCATGATTATCATATTTGGGGACATTAATAACTCAGTCACTTTTTTATTGAATTGTTTTACCTTTCCAACTAAGATGTTAACATTTCTTGGTTTACATAAAAGTTTGCAGTTAAATATAGTGAAACTTTTAGTACAATATAAAAAACATTGTGTCATGACAAGTATAGATAGAATTCAGATAATAAGTACCATTTCCTGGCCTTATACGATGGCTTATATTTGAAGAAGTGGAAATGGTGGAGAAGAGCATGCCACAGATAGGAATCGATGTAAAAAGGCAAAAAATTTGATATGTTCAAAAAATAAAATGTGGTCTATTTGGGTGCAGTTTGATCTGGAGTCAGTTTTTAAGCAGAGGAGACAACTAACAACGTCTCTTGCAAATCCTACTTACTATAGGAAATAATAGGATGGACTTGAATTGGGTGAAATTAGAGAGATTAGTTAAGAATTCATTGAAATAGTTTAGAAAAGAAGAAACGACATTTAGTAGGATAATATCTACGAAAATAGAACATTTTATTAAGATATCAGTAAAGTCAACACGATATGGTGACTGATTAGGTTCATTCTTGAATATTTATGTATCTGCTGTTAAGTTCTGGCAACAAAGCTGTGAACAAATACATAACTCTTTGCCCTAAGCACTTTTGTCCAGTGGGAAACTCAGACATTGACATTTCAGGGTAATGCACATGCTGCCATAAAGGAAAGCCAGTGTGCCCTGGGAATGAGTGCACTGACCACTAACCTTGAAGTCTAATGCATAAATAGGCCTGGACCAGAGAAAGTGAGTGGATAGAATTATGTTGGAGGAAAAAGAAACACTGTGTCAGTTTAGGGATAAGAGAGATTGTGGTACATTGTAGAGCTGAAAGAAGTTTCATTTTGGCTATATTCTGAGATTGTAGAGGAGACCAAGGCCAAATAATTCAGAGCCCTGAAAACCCTAATGAAAGGTTTGGGCTTTATCTTTTGAGCAGAAGGGAGTCATGATACGGTTTTTAGCAATGGAGATTCAGGATCAGATTTGTATGTTAGAAGGATTATTTTAGTTGAGGATGTTTTAATTTTAAGCAAGAAACTTAAAGGAAGTAATCCAATTAAGTCAGAATATACAAAATATGAAGTACAGGTGGACTCCCTTCACAAAGGTCTGGAACCAGAAACAGTTATTAGTTAGCATCAGGCGCTCTTTACTCTACCTCTTCATCTCCCTCACCACAAAGTATCTTGTCTCTAGCTTTAACTTCATTGTTCCTTCTTTGTACACAGGCTTCTCTCCTTCTCTTAACTGCTGAGCTAACCCATGGCCACTTCATTTTTCTCCCAATTCCAAATCCCCTGAAGAGAATCTGATTGGCTCATTAAGTTGTCTCCCCTTGGTCTGACCAGCTGTAGCCAGGACAGCATCTTAGTATAAGCATAACTGCTTGAACACCCACCCATCTCATAATTAAGAGGGTGAAATGACATATGGACTGAGCAGATTTGTCAGAATGAACCAATGTCAAAATATCAGAGTGAAGAATTGCAGATAGGGGGACTAGAGAACCTCTTTACAGTAATCCAGGCAATAGATAATGTTGACCTGAGTTAGCTTAGAGAGTAAGAAGAGAACGAATTTGTGATAGATAAAGATTTAATCTCCAGAATTGTATGTTAAGTTTGATTTGGGGGGATAAAGAATTAAAGCTTTGATAACTGAGTGGATGATGATAGCAGTCCCTGAGCTGAAAGAACATAGGAGAAACAGATTTGGTGGGGATTTAAGAGAACCAAGACAGCCCTAAAGAGAATCATATTTGAGGGCTGGTGGGAGAAAAGGAACTTACAAGGGAAGACTGATTAGGAACAAAAAGTAAGAAAAATCAGGAGTATGCAGTGTTTTTAGGAACCAAGGAGAGTATTCAGACGGGAATATAGTGCTTAATGTTGCTGGACAGCAGAAGAAAAAGTTCTATTGGATTTCAGAGCAAGGAGCAGATAGATGACCTTTGTGAGTGTGTTTAATGAAAATGGTGAAAATTGAATCAGAGGGTTGAGGACATTAGAGATGAAGAGACCAAAATAGCAAATATAAACAGTGCTTGAGAAAGTTGGCTGTGAGAGGAAGTAGAGGGGACCAATAACTAGAGATTGTTATTAACAGTGAAATAGGGTTTTTTAAAGTGTGCATTTTTAAAAAAATAGCATGATATTAATCATATTTGAGTGCTAGGAGAAAGAGTTATACTTATTTGAGCAAAATCAGGAGAATTATTCAGAGTATTATTACATTGTAATAGTAAGGAGTGAAACAAAAGTTAAGTATATATGGACACTGGTTTAGTAAAAGTAAGTCGAAGTATTTTCTGACTTCTATTTTCTCTAGTAAGGGATGGGTATTTTCTACAAGTAAGGAAGGGTTAAAGATTTAGGGAACAGGCACAGGAACTATTTTTAAATAAATACTGTAGAAATTAGAAAAGATAGCTGGCTAGGGAAATCTAGGATTTTCTGTCTGGCTTAAATTGAAGGCCTTGAATTTAAAAGCAGTACCTACCAATACAGCAACTGAGGTGTAGGCTCAAAAGAGAAAACTGCTAGTTTGGTCCTTACTGTTCTATTTTAGGTTAGTGCATCAGGAGAGAGCAGGGATACTGACTTAGTGGTAATCAAACTAATGGACCATGGCATATAAGCTGAGGAAGGAAAGAAGTCAAAGTGTGAGAGAAGTAATGGGAAAGAGTTGTTAAAGGCCTGGGGAACCTTGTATGCAAAGAATAAGTGAGAGTAATTCAGTATGAAATTGATCCTAAGACGAAGGTGACACAAAAGGAAAATGAAACAGTAGTTTCTTTAGGGATTTCAAGTCTGTGCTACTAGAAGAGTATTGCTGAAAATAGAAATGGATATGGAAGGAAGAACAAGGCTTTGGGAGGAAGAAAAAAGTTCAGTTTTCACTATTTTTAAGTTTTTATTTATTTTTAGAAAAAGAGAAGGAAGGGAGATGGAGAGAAACATCGATATGGGAAGCATTGATAGGTTGCCTCTCAGAGGCTTCCTGACTGGGACCGAGCCCGGAACCTAGGCACGTGCCGTGACCGGGAATAGAACCAGCAATCTTTGGCTTTGTGGGATGGTGCCCAGCCAACTGAGCCACAGTGGTCAGGGAAGTTTTCACTGTTTTGGAGTTTAAATATCTATGGAACATCTAATACTGAAATGACCAAGAGACAGTTGAAAGTATAGGAATGAGGTCAGGACTGGAAACAAAATTTGGAGATTATAATTGAAGCTGTTAATTTACCAAGGAAGGGAAGTAACGTAGAGTGATACGGCCTTCTTTTATACTATGTATATTTAAAGACTGGGAAGTAGAGACAATGTGCTTGCTAGGTTTGAGCTAGGCTTGAGTTGGTGGAGAAACTCAAGAGAGGTTAGAGTAGTTGACGGAATAGGCCCCACTGGATTTGGGAATTTGTGAGTGGTTCTCCAGAGGGTACAAGAAATAGGGGAGCATAAAAGGAGATTTTAAGGATTTGAGGAATAACTGTGACTTCTTTGCAACATGTTTATTACCAATGAATGATTCAAAAATTCCAAGCTAGTAGAAAAAAAGCCATTTGTTTACTTCTGCCACTTGGTATACTGGATACCCATGTTATGTTTAAATTGTCTTCTAAGTGATTTCATGTCCATACATAGGTTATTAAACTACTCCAGAAAGTCATACTCTTGGGGTGTGGGGTAGGGAGGATTATAGGAGAAACACTTAATATCTGCTGTAGATTGCAGGGGAGAAAAATATTTTTAGTCTCAGACCTTTGCTGGCTGTTCTTGTGTTGGTAGTGAAAAAACAGAGTTGTTTTGTTTTTTTTAATCCTCACCTGAGGATATGTTTTATTGATTTTAGATAGAGAGAGAAACATCACTATTCTTGCATGTGTTCAACTTAGATATGTCATATCTAGTTATATCTAGTTATCAAAACTTATCAACTTACCAACATATCAACTTAGGTATGTCATATCAGAGTTATATTTTAGTTATGTCATATCTAGTCAATCAAAATCAAATGGAAATGCTGTTTTTCCTCCCACCTTGCTGAGCTTTCAGATTCTGAAAAATGGTATAATTTACTCTGAAATGTGATTTTTCCCCCCCCTGCTGGAAGCAGGCACATTTAATTACAGAAAGCTGTTTGTCATGGAAACATTTTCTTCCCATACCTACCTAGCATTTTTTAAAAAATTCTGATTGTAATTACATTGCCAGCAAGATAAACTATGGTAATTACTTGTGGAATTAACTAATATGAATAAAATCCCCTGTGAGATGCTTCTGGGACAATTCTCATTGGCTATTACTAATTTGTGGTTTTAGGAAGTGTCTCTGGTGGTAGTTGAATGTGATCAACATTTTCCTCTCTTGTGAGGCTGAGAATCTTATTATTACAAGACTTGGCAAAAATTATTATTAGAAAATGTCATTCTCAAAGAAGAAAGTTTATATAATCAATTTTGGGGGGGGTAACATAAGAGTTAACTAAAGGTACTTACCCTTAAAGCTAGATGTTCCTTCTTACAGTAAGAACTCACTAAACACTTATAGGAACTTAGAATTATGAATTTTTCTTAGCTTTAAAATGAAAACACCTTTTGTGTACCTTGAGAAATAGCATATTCTTATAAATTAGATTACCTATTTTTATTGAATTGAATGTCATTGAAAAAATTGGCACTGTGTTTTAGCCACTGACATGAATAATCTAGTTACAGTTAAGAAGCCCGGCACCAACTTTCTAATATTTTGAGATTTATGACATTTTGAGTACAAAGTATTTTAGAACCTTGGATGTGAACTAAATGAAATGTTAAGATCACATCACACCCACATTGGGTTTATCCCCTCTTTACTCTCTGCTACCTCCCCAACCCCTCTTTGCCTCTGGTAATCACTATATTCTTGTCTATGTCTGTGAGGGTTTTTTTTTTTCTTTGCTTAATCTCTTTACCCTTTTCACCCAGTTCCAACTCTCTTCCCCTCTGACAGATGTCAGTCTGTTTGTATCTCTTTCTTTCTATATTGTTTTTTAGTTTATTTTGTTCAGTAGATTACACGTGTAAGTGAAGTTATATGGTAATTGTCTTTCTTTGATTGGCTTATTTCACTTAGCTTAATACTTTCTGGGTCCATCCATGCTGTTGCACATGGTGAAATTTCCTTCTTTTACGGCTGAATAATATTCCTTTGTGTATATGTAACACAGCTTTTTTGTCCAGTCATCTGCTGATGGGCACTTAGGCTGCTTCCAAATCTGGGCTATTGTAAATAATGCTGCAGTGAATATATGGGCACATATACTCTTTTGAATTAGTGTTCCAGGTTTCCCAAAAGTGGAATCGTTGGGTCATAAGGCAGTTCCATTTTTCATTTTTTTAGGTACTCCATACTGCTTTCCACAGTGGCTGCGCCAATCTGTATTCCCACCAGTAGTGCACAAGGATTTCCTTTTCTCCACATTCTTGCCCACACTTGTTTGTTGATTTATTAATAAGCATTCTGACAGGTATGAAGTATATCTCACTGTGGTTTTAATTTGCAGTCCTCTCATGATTAGTGACATTGAGCATCCTTTCATATGTATATTGGCCATCTGTATGTCCCTCTTTGGAGAAGTGTCTATTCAAGTAATTCGCCCATTTCTTAATTGGACTCCTTGTGTTTTTGGTGTTAAGTTTTATAAGTTTCTTATAAATTTTGGTTATCAGATATATCATTGGCAAGTATGTTCTCCCATTCAGTGGGTTGTCTTTTCATTTTGTTGATGGTTTCCATTGCCATGAAAAAATTTTTTAGTTTGATGTAGTCTATTTGTTTATTTTTTCTTTTGTTTCCCTTGCCTAAGAAAATATACCAGAAAAAAATATTGCTACAAGCAATGTCTGAGATTTTACTGCCTATGTTGTTTTTTTCCTAGGGTTTTTATGGTTTAAGTCTAACATTTAATTCTGTAATCTATTTTGAGTTTATTCGTGAGTATGGTATAAGAAGATGGTCTAGTTTCACTTTTTTTGCACTTATCTGTCCAATTTTCCCAACACCGTTTATTGAATAGACTGTCTTTACCTCACTGAGTGTTTTTGCCATGTCAAATATTAATTGACTGGAAAAGTGTGGGTTTATTTCTGGGCTCTCCATTCTTGTCATTGATGTACATGCCTGTTCTCATGCCAGTACCATGCTGTTTTGATTACTATGGCCTTGTAGTGTAGTTTGGTATCAGGTAGCATGATTCCTCCAACTTCTTTCTTCTTTCCCAAAATTGCTTTGGCTGTTTGGGGTTTTTTGTGATTCCATATAGATTTTTGGAATATTTGTTAGAGGTCACAAGTATGCCATTGGTATTTTGGTAGGAATTGCATTGAATTGTATGTTGCTTTGGGTATATAGACATTTTAATGAAATTAATTCTTCCTATCCATGAACACAATAAATGTACCCACTTATTTGTTTCTTCAGTTTCTCTTTTCAGTGTCTTACAGTTTTTGGAGCACAGGTCTTTTATGTCCTTGGTTAAATTTATTCCTAGGTACTTTATTCTTTTTGAAGCAGTTGTGAACAGAATTGTTTTCTTAGTTTCTCTTTCTGATAGTTCATCATTGGTATATAAAAATACAACTGATTTCTGGATATTTATTTTGTATTTAACTACTTAATTCATTTATCAGTTCTAGTAGTTTTTTGGTGGAATCTTTAGGGTTCTGTGTATAATGTCATCTGCAAGTAAGGAGTTGCACTTCTTCCTTCCCACTTTGAATGCCTTCTATTTCTTCTTCTAGTCTGATTGCTGTGGCTAGGACTTCCAGTCCTTCATTGAATAAGAGTGGTGAAAGCGGACATCCCTGTCTTGTTCCCAGTCTTAAGGGAAATGCTTGTAGTTTTTGTCAGTTGAGTATGATGTTAGCTGTGGGTTTGTCATGTATGGCCTTCAATATGTTGAGGAATGTTCCCTTTATTTCCACTATGCTGAGAGTTTTTATCATAAATGGTTGCTGGGTTTTATAAAATGCTGTTTCTGCATCTGTTGATACAGTCATGTGGTTGTATGCTTCTTTGCTTCTGTGGTATATCATATTTATTGTTTTGTGGATATTGTACTAGCTTTGCATCCCCAGAATAAATCCCACTTGATCATGGTGTGTGATCTTTTTAATGTTTTGCTGGATCCAGTTTGCTAATATTTTGTTGAGGATTTTAGCATCTATGTTCATCAGTGATTTTGGCCTATAATTTTCTTTATTTTTAGTGTCTGTATCTGGTTTCGGAATTAGGATAATACTGGCCCTGTAAAATGAGCTTAAGGGTTTTCCCTCTTCTGAATTTTTTTTTTGGAATAGTGTAAGAAGGATGGGTGTTAGTTCTTTGACTATTTGATAAAATTCACCTGTGAAACCATCTAATCCGAGACTTTGGTTTGTTGGAATTTTTTTTTATTAGAGATTCAGTTTCACTAGTTGTATTCTCTCTGTCCATAGTCTCTGATTTTTCCTGGTTTCAGTTTTGGAAGATTATATGTTTTTAGGAATGTATCAGTTTTGTCAGGATTGTCCAATTTGTTGGCCTATAGTTGTTTGGAATATTTTCTTCCAGTTCTTTGTATATCTTTGGTGTTAGTGATTACTTCTCTTCCATTTCTGATTTTATGTATTTGGGTCCACTTTTTCTTTTCTTGATTAAGTCTGGCTAAAGGTTTTTAATTTCCTTTGTCTTTTTAGAGGACCAGCTCTTGTTTTTATTTATTTTCTTTTGGTAGGTTTTTTTTTTTTAGACCATTTATTTCTATTCTGATCTTTGTTATTTCCTTCCTTCTGCACACTTTGTTATTCTTTTTCAGGTTCCTTTAAGTGCAAAGTTAGATCTTTTATTTATTATGCTATTACAGTTGTCCCAATTTTTCCCCTTTGCCCTCCTCCACCCAGCACCCCCACTCCCTCAGGCAGTTCCCACCCTGCTGTCCATATCCATGGGTTATGCATTATGTTATTTGGCCACTCTATTTCCTATGCTGTGCTTTACATCCCCATGATTTTTCTGTAACTACCAATTGGTACTTCTTAATTCTTTCACCTTTTTTGCCCAACCCCCCACCTGCCTTCCATCTGGCAACCATCAAAATGTTTTCTGTGTCTATGATTCTCTTTCTGTTCTGCTTGTTTTTTAGATTCAATAGATATGTAGTTATTGCCATTTTATTGTTCATATTTTTTTTTCTTCTTAAAGAAAACCCTTTATCATTTCATATAATGCTGGTTTGATGGTAATGTGCTCCTTTAGTTTTTCTTGTCTGGGAAGCTCTTCATCCTTCAATTCTAAATGATAGCCTAGCTAGATAGATAGAGTAATCTTGGTTGTAGTTCCTTGCTTTTCATCACTTTAAATATTTCTTGCCACTCCCTTCTAGCTTGCAAAGTTTTTTATTGTTAAGATTATTTTATTGACTATGTTGTAACAGTTGACCCATTATTTCCCGTTTGTCTGGTACCTGCATTCCCTCCAGCAGTGGGTTGTACATACAAGTTTTCTGGCTTCTTTATTTCCTATACTATTTTTAACCACTACCTATTTTGTACCTACCAATTATGCCTCTTATTGTCTGTACCTTTTCCCCCATTTTCCTCCTTTCCCTTCCCTGTTGATAACCCTTGATGTGATCTTCATTTCTTTGACTCTGTTCCAGTTCTAGTTGTTTGCTTAGTTTTTGGGTTTTTTAAGGTTCAGTTGTTGATAGTTGTGAGTTTATCATTTTACTGTTCATAGTTTTGATCATCTTTTTCTTGGATAAATCTCTTTAATATTTCATTTAATAAGGGCTTGGTGATGATGAACTTCTTTAGCTTTACCTTGTCTGGTAAGTACTTTAACTGATCTTCCATTCTAAATGATAGCTTTGCTGGATAGAGTAATCTTGGATGTAGATCCTTGCTTTACATGACTACTTTTTGCCAGTCCCTTCCTGCCTGTAAGGTTTCTTTTGAGAAGTCAGCTGACAGTCTTATGGGAACTCCTTTGTAGGTAACTCTGTTCCTTTCTCTTGCTGCTTTTAAGATTCTCTCTTTATCTTTAACCCTCGGCATTTTAATTATGATATGTCTTGGTGTAACCCTCTTTGATCTAACTTGTTTGGGACTCTCAGAGCTTCCTGGACTTGTATGTCTGTTTCCTTAGCCAAATTGGGGAAATATTTTTCATTCTTCTTTCCAATAAGTTTCCAAATTCTTGCTCTTCCTCTTCTCCTTCTGGCACCCCTATGATTCAGATGTTGGTGTGTTTAAAGTTGTCATAGAGGTTCCTAAGCCTCTCCTCATTTTCTTTGAATTCTTGTTCTTCTTTTTGTTCTGGGTGAATGTTCATTTCTTCCTTTCATTCCCAATCGTTGATTTGAATCCTGGCTTCCTAACCTTCACATTTGGTTCCTTGTGTATTTTTCTTTATTTCACTTTCTATAGCCTTCACTTCTTCCCTTATTTTGCATCCACAGTCAGTCATTTCTTTGAGCATCCTGATTACCAGTGTTTTGAACTCCACTTCTGATGGATTGCTTATCTTCGTTTCGTTTAGTTCTTTTCTGGAGTTTTGATCTGTGTTTTCATTTGGGCCATATTTCTTTGTCTCGGTGCACCTGTTACATTGTAAAGTGGGGAGCCTTAGGTATTTACCAAGGCGGGGCCACTTGCTTCCCCAAGTTGTGGCACTATCTGTGGGGAAGGGGTCAGAGAGGGAACAGTGCTGCTCTCTTGGCTTTTTGCCATGCTTTCGGTCGCTTCCCCTGCTTCCCACAAGCAACTGGCACCATTCCAGCAGCTGTCCGGGTACAGATTCCCAGGTGGGTGGGCTTGTGTACATTCTAGGACCCTGTGGGCCCCTGAAATGGACTCTCTTGAGAGACTGGCAGTTTCTTCCATGCCGCAACCCCTGCAGGTTTTTACAGCTAGAGGTTATAGGGCCTTATCCTCCTGGCACTGGAACCCTGGGTGCTTGGTGTGTCCTGGGGCTGGGATTGCTTACTCCCCAGCCATCCCTCCCAGTCTTTATCTGCATGCAAATGTCGGACTTCCTGTTCTACCCATGCTGCCTCGCTGGGCATCCTCTCTGCCCCATCTGCCCTTCTCATCCCTCCTACTTGTCTGGATGAATGTTTCTTCTTTAACTCCTTGATAGGTTGGACTTCCTTACAGTTCAGTTTTCTGGCTGTCTCATTTTTTTTTTTAGATTGGTGGTTTTCCTTCTTATGGTTGTGAGAGGAGGCGAAGTGTTTCTATCTACATCTCCTTGGCTGGAAGAGCCTGCAGAGTTTCTTTTGAGAAATCAGCTAACAGTCTTATGAGCACTGCCTTGTAGGTAACTAATTGATTTTCTCTTGCTGTGATTAAGATTCTCCCTTTGCCTTTAACTTTTGGTATTTTATTATGTTGTGTCTTGAAGTGGGCCTCTTTGAGTTCATTTTGTTTGGGACTCCCTGCACTTCCTGGACTTGTATGCCTACTGTCTTCACCAAGTTAGGGAAGTTTTCTTTTATTATTTTCTCAAATAGGTTTTCAATTTCTTCCTTCTCCTCCCAGCACCCCCATAACGCGGAATTTGGTACATTTGAAGTTGCCCCAGAGGCTCCTTACACTGTCATCATTTTGGGAGGGTTCTTTTTTCTTCTTGCTGGTCTGATTGGTTAATTTTTGCTTCCTTATATTCCAAATCACTGATTTGATTCTTGGCTTCATCCACTCTGCTGTTGATTCCCTGTGAATTCATTTAAGTGTATTCATTTATAACTGGTTCCTTTTTATGGTTTCCATGTTTTTTATGCTGTTGACGTTCTCTCTGAGTTTATCTGCTCTTCCCCTAAGTTCATTGAACATCCTTATAACCAGTGTTTTGAACTCTGCATCTAAGTAGCTTGTTTGTCTCTATTTTTAGTTCTTTTTCTGGATTTTTGTTCTTTCATTTGGGACATGCTCCTTTGTCTCCTCATCTTGGCAGCCTCCCTGTATTAGGTATTCTAATGTATTATGTATTAGGTAGAGCTGCTAGTCTCCCAAGCTTGGAAGAGTGGCCTAATGTAGTAGTGTCTTGTAGGGCCCAGCGGCACAGCCTCCCCTGTTACCCAAGCTGGGTATTCAAGGTGTATATACCGTGTACCCTTCCTATTGTAGGATTGCCCTTGACATGTCCAATGTCAGCCATTGCCTGCGTTCTGTCAAGGATCACACAGCATAAGTTACAAAGTGATCTTCAGAAGGCTTCTACTTGCGCTGGACTTGGAGGTACGCAGGTGAGGTCAGTCTAGGAACCAAGCCTGGCTGCTGCTAGTGCCAGGCCTGGGGCAACTTATTGAGAGGTATAGGGCTCACTGAAGCCGGGTGCTACTTATTTGAGAGAATTTAGGAAAAACTGAAGCATAGTTTGTATGGAAAAGCCAGTGGAAACAGCTTGCATAACCAGCAAGTTGGTTGGGCAGGGTGTCAGGGAATCACCAGGGTGGGGCAAACAGTGTCAGCCAGGTTGGTGGAGTCTCTGATATGTAGCCTGTCTGCCAGCTCTGTGGCTCTGTTGGGGGAGGGCTTGGAAAAGGAACATTGGCCTCTGCCAGCACCTCTGTCTGGGAGAAGGCTGCCCCACAGTTCTTGCCATGATGCTGGACAGCTCAGTTCCTCCCCATATGTTTCTGATGCCTTTCATTCTGCTTCCCCAGTGCTGGAGCTCAGAGGCAGTAAGTCTCTGAGCACAGGCCCTAAAGAGAAATTTCCAGAGATTCCAGCAGTTTCTGTCTTCCAAAGCCTCAATCTCGACTGGTTTTTACAGCCAGAAGTTATGGAGACTTACCTTCCTGCCACTGGATTCCTGGGCTGGGGGATGTGTTGTGGGGCTTCGACCTTTTGGTCCTGAGATATCCCTGCTGATCTTTACCTGCCACGTGTGGGTGTTGGACCAGCCTTTTCCTCATCTCCATCTCTCCTACCAGTCACGATATAGTTTGTTCTTTAATTCTGTAGCTATAGGGCTTCTATTGAGCTCTATTTCTGATGGTTCTGCATGATAGTGGTTCTATGGTTTAATTTTAATTTTGATGTGGTTGTGGGAGGAGACAAGCTGTGTTCACCCATGCCACCATCTTAACTGGAAGTCCTAAGGTAGATCATTTATAGGAGATTTTTTTTTCTCTTTCTTGAGATAGGCTTGTAATGCCATGAATTTCCCTCTTAGGACGGTTTTCACTGTGTCACATAGATTTTGGGTTGTTGTGTTCTCATTTACATTTTTTCAAGGTATCTTGATGTATTTCGTGATCTCATTATTAACCCATTCATTGATTAGTAACGTTATTTAGCTTCTATGTCTTTGTGTGTGTGTGCATATTGTCCTCACATGACTCTGTTTCACACCACTCTCCCTCCAGAACCTAATGTGAGTGGCTGCAAACCAAATTTTGTGTGTTGGTCCTTTAAGAGAGGGTACCTGTGTTTCTTGTGGACTCTCATCTCTTTCTGGTGAACAGACTCCCTGTTGATGTTCACAGCCAGATATTATGTGTGCACCTCTTCCCATCCCTGGTGCTCTGGTCTGGGCAGCCCAGCCTAGGGTAGACACCCCATGCCTCTCAGGGGAAACCCCCGATCTGAGATATCCCTCAGGAATCTGAGCCACTCACTGCCCATGGGAGAGGGACCAGCCCATTTTGTGCCTCCGCCTTTCTTACCAGTCTCATTGTGGCTTGTTCTGTAAATCCTTGGTTCTAAGATCTTCAGCTAATCATCAGTTGGTTATTTAAGATGATTGTTCTTTATTGGTAATTCCAGTTAGGTCCTGGGAGGAGGTGAGTGTAGCTCCCACCTATTCTGTTGCCAATTTGAAATCCCCTAAATAGATTTGTGATGCAACCTTGTTACGGTGTAGTTTTTCCTTATTTCCCTTTTGTTTTCCTTTGGTGTTTTAATAACATCCTTTTGAGAAACCCTTTGTAAAAGGGAGCAAAGGAAGATATTTGGTATCATATCTTTTATTGAGCTTGAATGGGAAGAAAGGGAAGTAGTATGGCTCTCTAGGTTTATGGTTGCAATGAGAATGAGTGTGAAAAAATCTCATTAAGAGTATAAAGATGGGGGTCAGTTGCTGGGGACTTCCTGGTTAGATATTTTCTTTTGGGAGCTGTTTTTTAATCAGCATGCCCCCTTCTCCACTCTCCCTCCTCAGTTTTAAAAGATATCCAATGCTCTTTTCTGTCATCTATCTATTCAATTTGTAATCTCGATTACAGGATTACAAAATAATTTTCCTTTAACTATATACACTGAGAGGGAATAAAGTTCTGGTTTTCTTAAAATGGTGCTAGTGACAGCAGTGACTGAAGCATGATCAGCCTGTTTCAGCCTGGGCCCTCCAGTGTATGCCTCAGATCTGGGCTGGCCTCCTGCTCATATGGTTCTACTACCTCATTATAGAAAAACCACTAAGCCCAAGATTTTGTACTGCTTGCACACCACCCAGTAGAGTGTTCCTTTCAAAGGAAAGAAGAAAAGCATATGATATGTTGCAAGAGACATAAATAGCTAGTGAGCCACAACTCCCCCCACCCCCCTGCACCCCCCAGAAAGGAGAGGGAGATTACCCTAGAATGCACCTTATGCTTCATATATTGTTTCTACTTAGGTCAGTTAAGTTGTAGACAGATCTATTATTAGAATGAGCCTTCTTAGTGTATGGCCCAGTGACATCTCTGAATTAATTATTTCAAATATAATTGAAGAGTAAGCTTTGCAAAATGCATGGAGCTTAAATAGATGCATTCACATAGCAGCAGAAATCTGTTCTAGAAGGCAATTGAGGGCTTGTAAGGAATGATGTTAAATTTAAGCGTATTAGGTTTAATGTGAATTTTGGAACAATGACTTGGCTTTGGTGTCAGGCCAAGAACCTTCTTATCATATTCTGAAAGTAGTCTGACTTCATTAGTTAGACCTAGTCTAACAGTGCATACTATACACAGAACTGTCATTTTGAAGCTCATTATGTACCTGCTGAGAAAATGCCACTAAGCAGTTTCTTAGCATGGATGGATCCTGTAGTATGTGGTTAAGCCACCTGGGGCCATAACTTGGTTAGCCCAGGGCAGGCCTTTGACCCAAGGCTAATAGTCTGTGAGGTGGTCTGGTACGAAAACTACACAAACAGCAGTAATAGAAATTAATCTAGTCAATTGCACATTTTTTTGTTTCCTGTAAATTACTCCTTGATAGGAGGAGAATGATGGACAATTCCAAATGGGAACTTAGTTTGTTCATTTGTTCTTCATTTAAGACCTATTTGAATGCCTACAATTTGCCAAGTACTGTTGTAGGTACTGATGATTTATCCATGAACAGACCAAAGTTCATGCTTTCATAGAATTTACATTTAGAACAGATAATTAGCATGTAGTAAAATATCAGACTGGTGAGTGCTTTGAGGAAAAATGAAGCAGCGTGAGGGAGAGGGGTGACTAGAGGGTACCATTTTAGATAGGCTAGACATGTAAGGGACTTCTGAGGAGCTGATGTTTGAGCAGAGTCCTAAGTAAAGGATGAAGGGGGAAAGGCAGCATGCAACCATCATGAAGTAGTGGTAGGCGAGAGTTATACAGAAGATACATTCAGAGTAAAGTGTGAGAAAATACATTAGTCCAGAGAAACAGAACCAGTACAGTGGTTGGATAGATAGATTTATTATAAGGATTTGACTCACATGGTTACAAAAGCTGACAAGTCCTGACACCTACAGTCAGCATGCTGGAGACCCAGAGAGAACTGATGATGTAGTTCCAGTCCAAGTTCGAAGGCTCGAGACCCAGGAAGAACCAGTATTTCAGTTGCGTCTAAGGCAAGAAAAAAAGCAGTTATCCCAGTCTGAAGGCAGGCAGGAGTTCCCTTCTCCTTATGGGGGAGTCAGCCTCTTTGTTTCATTTAGGCCTTTAGTTGATTGAATGAAGTCCACCCACATTAGGGAGGGCAGTCTGTTTTAGTCCATTGTTTAAATGTTAAAAGTCAGCAAAAAGGCCTCCTAGAAACACCTAGAATAATTTTTGACCAAATATCTCAGTACCCTGTAACCCAGTCAAGTGACACATAAAATTACCTATCACAGATGGGAGCTCTTGGTAGCCACAAGAACAGCATGAATAAAGATAAATGAGCTCCAAACCTCCCCAGTGACATTCTACCAAGATTACCTGATTATTCAATTTCTGAGTTTTGTTGCATTTTTTTGAATTTTCCACTGTGAGACCTGGCTGTTTGACTGCATTGAACTCACTCTGTTTTCTCTTAAGTCCTTGTTATGTAACCATTTAGTTTGTGTCCACATTCAGACTCGCTATACCGACCTTTATGGAGGCACCGGCAGTACAGTCTACTGATAGCAGTAGAGCCTTACTCTTTGTATAGACATTACAGAAATAAACCCAGAGGAGTCATAAAAACCTAATTCAGCCTTTTTTTCTTTCTGCTAATGAAGGAAAACACTGGTGAAAATAAACAGAACAGTTATATAAATTGTTACTTTAAAAAATACACATTCTAGTTAACTTTTTTAGAAGTTATTTATTAAATTGCAACTCCGCAAAGAGCTGACATGTTTTGGAAATCTAAGGTGTAGGAAACAGTTCTTGCCTTCAGAAAGACCAGCATCTGGTAGTAAAATCTTCATATTTAAATATTCAACAAGGTAGTTTAGATGAGAAGTTAGGTTCAAGCTGTTTAGAGTGGAAAGGGCTTCATGAGGATCAAATTTAAGCCAGTCTTTGATACGTAGACTTTAGACAGATACAAAAAGAGAGGTGAAAATATTCATGAAAAGGAAAGGGAACTGAGCAAATCAGGTGCATGAGAGTTGGGGGCAGTGATGATTTAGCCATGTTGACAACAGTGTAGTGTTCTTGCTAAAGGAGTAGTGAGAGGTAAAATTTGAAAGCTAAAGCTGAATCGTGCTACTTTTGTAACATTTAGTTTCACGTTAACCACTTTGAGCTTCAAGAGCTTCAGTGTACTCGTCTCTTATTCCTGTGAGCCCTATAACCAGTCACATTTGAATTCTGTAACTACAGTTCCTACTAAATAGAGGAATAACTGATCAGACTCCATACCATTTCTTTCTCTCATGCTTACTGTTCTAGCTTCATCATGGAAAGAACAGTACACCAAATATACCCTCCATAAATCTTACCAGTATCCTTAATAATCTGTTGCTCCTTCTGTTTCAGTTGCTCGATGGTATTTTCTGATGGCAGTGGTACACCAGAATCTCCATCTGTGTGGCCATACATGTGCTCTGAATCCCATTTCTTTTTACCTTTTTGGAGATACTACCATATTCTGCGGTGTATAATGTGCACTTTCTGCCCAGATTTTTGAGGGAAAAATAAGGGTACACATTATACATGGGTAGTACTAATTTTGTATCTATACATATTTTTAATTATTTTATTTATGTTTATGTGTTAAAGTATAATTCCAGAAAGCAGTAACGGTATCTGTATGCAAAATAATACCCTGGGATACATTAATCAATTTTATACATAAATGAAAAATTAAATTAAAAAATTAGAACCAAAGATTTTTTCCCTGAAAACTTGGGCCCAAAACGTCGGTGCTCGTTATACATGGGAGCACATTGAACATGGCAAAATACAGGAGGTTAACTGAAACCTCAGGGGGGGTTTTTTCTCTTTTTTCACTCCCCTATTCTCACCCATCTCCTTATTGGATTCTTTTTATTGTAAATACAACCAGGTTGTCCCTGTTGTATATGTTATGTGTGTGATGCTATGCTACACTGTATTATATATCATATAATCCAGTAATCCTCCCTTGACCATATACCTTTCCTCATCAATTTCCTGCCATCTTCTTTGCTAAACTTCTCTGCAAAAGTAACTGTCCATTTAATCTGTTGCTAAAATCATATCCTACTCACACCTCACCTCATTTCAATTTAGCTTCTACCACCATCACTCTATTCAGATAAATGGCTTATTTGATATTTCCGTAACATTCAGTACTGTTGACCACTCTGCTCTTTAGAACACTGTTTCTTTGGCTTCTCCAGTGTGTTCTGTTCATTTTCTATGTCTTTGACTTCATATTCTCTGACGTCTTTGTTGGTTTATCTTTTTGTAATTGCTCACTACGTGTAGGTGTTCACAAAACTGACCCTTAGGCCTCTCTTTTCTTACTATTATACTCCTTTTAAGTATTATCATTATTTTTAATTCTATAACAACTCTTAAATTTATATCTTTTTGCCCAGACTTCTCTGAGGTCCAGTTCTGCATTAAGCTACCACCTTGTTTCCGTTTGGATGTCTCAGAGATATCTCAGGCTCAACATGCTTAAGACTCAACATATTTATAACTTCTTTTCCTCCTTATCCTCTTCATAAAGATTTGTTTTATTTTGGACTTAATATAGTATATAGCTGAAGGACTCAAGTCTTCACTCTTCCCCTTAATAACTTTGTAACCATAGGCAATTATCCTTTCTAAGATGCAGTTTCATCATCTGTAAGATTGAAAAATAGTTCCTATCTTAACTTAAGGAAACATCAGACATAATGAATATATTGGACTTATGGTTCCAGCTAAGATACAGTGACAGGGACTGAATTTACTCTAGCCATACAATTAGAAATCTCTCATAGGACTGTTGTGAGGATGAAAAAAGTATTTATAAAGCATTTGAAACAGGACCTGGCATAAAGTAAGTTCTGTGTGTTTGCGTTTATTACTGTTAAATATGGATATAATGGTAAAATTTGTGGGCTGAAGCTAAAGCGCTACTTAAAGGGTAAATTAAAGTTTTAAGTGCTTATGTTATTAAAAAAGCAGTTCTCAAATCAGTACTCTTAAACTTCCATTTTAAGAAACTAGAAGGAGAAGAACAATCCCAAAACAAGCAAAAAGAAGGAAATAAAGACAAGTGCAGAAACCAATAAAGTAGAAAAGTGTAAAACAATAGAGAAAACCAGAAATTAAAATCTGGCTTTTAACAAGATCAATAATAACAGTAAAATTCTAACAAGACTGAACAGAAAAAATGAGAGAAGACATTATAGTAACAGGAATGAAAGAAGACATGTGACTACAAATATTGTAGACATTAAATTGGACAACTGAAATGAAACGAGCAAATTCCTTGAAAAACACAAACTAGCAAAGTTTATTTAAGACAAAATAGATAACCTAAACAGCCCTGTACACATTTTTTTTTTAATTTGCCGTTAAAACCATTTCTTAGAAAAATTCTTGTCCTAGAAGCTTTTACTGAGGCATTCTGTCAAACATCTAGGATAAATTATTACCAGTTCTACACAGACTTTCAGAAAATAACACAGGAGGGAACATTTTCCACCTTTTTTTATGAGGTCATCATCACCCTAACATAAAAGAAAAGTACAGATCAGTATCCTGGATAAAAATGGATGGAAAAAAACCTTCAACAAAATTTTAGCTAACTCAATCAATAGTATATAAAAAAGAATAATACTTTTAACCAAGTGGGATTCATTACAGGAATGAATGCAAGGTTGAAAATCAATCAGTGTATTGTAATTTATCGTATGAACCAATTAAGTAAGGAAAAATGATTTAATTACCTGAAAAGATTCAGAAAACTCATTTGACAAAATTCAATACTGATAAAAACTATCAGTAATTAGGACTTAAGGAACCTTTCTCAACCTGTTAAAGGATATCTAATAAAATTCTGTAATTTACATACTTAGAGGTAAAAGACTGAATGCTTTCCCCCTGAGATCAGGAACAAGGGAATAATATTTGCTCTTATTAACACTTCTATTCAGAATTGTATGGAAATTATAGGCTAGTGCAGTTAGGCAAGAGAAGGAATTCAAAGGCATGGAAATTGTTATGTATGAGCCGTAAAGAAATCCACAAACAGTGGCTACTGAGACTATTCAGCAAGCTTAGTACAAAGTTATTATACAGAAAAATTCATTGTATTTCTTTGTGCCAGCAGTGAACAACTGAAAATTTAAATAAAAATAAATTAACACAGAAACATTTACAATAGCATCTAGAATATCAGTACTTAGAGAAGTTCAACAAAATTGTGTAAGGCCTGTGCATTGGAAACTAAAAAACATTGCTCAGAGAACTTAAAGGAAAACCAAATCAATAGAAACAAATTCTGTGTTCATGGATCAGAAAATTCAAATTGTTATGTTGTCATTTCTCCTCCAAATTGATATATACTGTTCACAAGGCATTGTGTAGAAATTGACAGATTATTTCTGAATTTATATGCAGATGCAAATGGCCTTAGAATAACCGAAACAATTTTGAAAAAGAACAAAGTTGAAGGACTTACATTGCCTGATTTTTTAAATTTACTATAAAGCTATATTAATCAACTCAGTGTGGCATTGGTGTAAGGAGAGACCAATTAATGGAACAGAATATAGTCCAGAAATAGATTCACACACATATGGTCACTGATTTTTGGTTTGAATGCTAAAGTAATTCAATGGAGAAAACTAGTGTTTTTGACAAATGATTCTTGGATAATTGGACTTGCATATACAAACAAAACAAACTTAATCTTTACGTTATACTGTTCAAAAAAATTAACTTGAAATAGAGCATAGATTTAAATTAAATATAAGAGCTAAAACCATAGAACATCTAGAAGAAAGCATAGGGAAAACCTTGGAGTAAACACAGCATGATTTCTTAGGTATAAGACATGCAAAACCAAACTATAAGGGGAAAAGTATCAGTTGTATCTCATCTCAGTTTCGTACATTTGCTCTTCAAAAGTCAATATTTAACACAATTTCTATCAAAATCCTAGCAGTCTTTTTTTTGCCAACATAGACTAAGTTTATTCTAAAAGTGGTATAGAAAGGTAAAGTAACTGGAAACAAGTTTGAGTAATAGTAAATTTGGAAGAGTAAGACTACCTGATTTTGAGACTGAACATCTACTCCTAAACTCAAGACAGTGTGGTACTCATCAAGGGATAGATCAGTTAAAAAAAAATACAAAATCCAGAAAAAGACCCACACAAGTAGAGCCCAATAAATTTTGACAAAGCTGCAAAAACAATTCAGTGGAGAAAGGATACTCTTTACAACAAATGGTATGAGAACAATTAGGTGTCTCTAACCAGTAGAAATAGACCTTGGCCCAAAACTAATACTTTATATAAAAATTAACATAAAATGGGTCTTAGGTCAAAATGTAAAACTATAAAACTTAATAAGAAAACAGGAGAAAATCTTTTTGATCCAGGTCATAAAAGATTTTTTACACAAACTCCATAAAGGAAAAAAATTTAAAAAATTTAACTTGCCTTTATCCAAGTTAAAAAATGTTTATTCTGTGAAAAGAGAAGCCACAGAGTTTTGCTCATATAACAGAGTAGGTAAACACTGTGCTCACCTCCTCCCATGACAACATTACAATTACAACTGAATTGTAGAACACTTCATCTGATGAACCATCTGAAGACTAGCTAAACAGAAGTCCTATAACTAAGGACTATGATATAAATAAGAAGCCACATTAAGGGCAAGCTGGTCCCACACCCACATATGGTGGTTGAGAATTGGGAGGGATATCCCAGCTGCAGAAGTACCCCCTGAAGAGAGAGGCATCTGAACCTGGACCCATTGCTGAAAAGAGGAGACCTCACAAAATCCAGCTATGAATATTAGTGGGGATTTATCCGTCCAGGTGAAACCTAAAGCTGCTGAAAACCCAGGCATCTGGACTTCCAGTCAGGACGGAGTTGTAAGGTAAACATGGCTTGCCTCCTCACACAACCATGGCAGAAATTACAACCAGACTGAAAACAAATAACACCCAGAATCCTCAGGAAAATTAGGTGTACGGAAGTCCAACAAACAAGGAATTAAAGAAACCACATTCATCCAGATGGGTCGATGGGATGGAGACATGCAGAGAGGTACAGAGATGTGGAATGGGCAGTCGCACACACGTGTGGTGGATAAAAATTGGGAGGGATACTTCAGGAGTGAGGGATCCCAGCTGAGGGTTCCAGCACCAGTAAGATAGATCTCCATAACTTCTGGCTGTGAAAAACTAGTGGGAGTTGGGGGGGTGGAAGAAACCGATTCTCAGAAGTTTCCTCCCAAAGGTCCCACAATGGACTTAGGACTTAACACAAACTCACTCTCTCTGGGCTTCAGCATCAGAGCAACAGCTGGAAGGGCACCAGTAGCATACGGAAAGAAACTGAGGTGACTGCCATCAGGGCGAGTGCCAAGAGACAACTTTCTCCCAGAAAAAACTGCAGAGGCAAGGAAATAGCATTGTCCCCCTCACTAAGTCCTCCCACACACAGAGTAACAGAGTGGTGACACGAGTTACCCTGCCCCAGTGATTACCTAAGGCTTCGCCCCATCCAACTTATTGGTGCGCTTTTCTAAAGTAGGCCACGCTACTGAGACAGGGAGTCAAAGCAGCTGTTTCTAATACACAGAAACATGGGGTGGCTGCCAAAATGAGGAGTCAAAGAAATATGGCCCAAATGAAAGAACAGAACTCCAGAAAAAGAACTAAAAGAAATGGAGATGAGCAATCAGTCAGATGCCGAGTTCAAAATGCTAGTTATTAAGATGCTCAGGGAACTCATCGGAATCTTCAACACCATAAAACAGATCCAGGCAGAAATGAAGGTTACACTAAATGAAATAAAGAAAAATTTATAAGGAACCAACAGCAGAGGGAATGAAGCCAAGAATCAAGTCAATTATTTGGAACATAAGGAAGGAAAAAAAACATTTGATCAGAACAGCAAGAAGAAAAAAATCCAAAAAAACGAGTATAGTCTAAGGAGCCTCTGGGACATCTTTAAACATACCAACATCTGAATCATGGGGGTGCCAGAAGGCGAAGAGGACAAACAAGAAATTGAAAACTTATTTGAAAAAATAATAAAAGAAAACCTCCCTAATTTGGAGAAGGATATAGACATACAGGTCCAGAAACTGCAGAGAATCCCAGGCAAGTTGGACCCAAAGAGGAACACACCAAGACACATCATAATATGCCAGAGTTTAAAGAAAGAATCTGAAAAGCAACAAGAGAAAAGAAGAGTTACCTACAAAGGAGTTCCCATAAGACTATCAGCTGATTTCTCAAAAGAAACTTAGCAGGCTAACTGGCAAGAAGTATTCAAAGTGATGAAAAGCAAGGACCTACATCCAAGATTACTTTATCCAGCAAAGCTATCATTTAGAATTAAAGGTCAGATAAAGTGTTTCCCAAAGTAAAGAGTTCATCATCACCAAACCATTATTATATGAAATGTTAAAGGGACTTATTTATGAAGAAGAATAAAATCAAAACTATGAACGTGAAAATGGCAATAAATTCACAACTGTAACAATTGAATCTAAAAAACAAGCTAAGGAAACAAATACAACAGAAACAGAATCATAGATACGGAGATCATTTGGAGGGTTATCAGCAAGGAGGGGGAAGTGGGAGAATGGGGTTAAAGTTGCAGGGCTTAAGAAGTACATACTGGCAGGTACAGAATAGACGGGGATGTTAAGAACAGTATAGGAAATAGCCAAAGAACTTACATACATGACCCATGGACATGAACTAAGGGAGTATTGCTGGAGGGAATGGAGGGTACCTGGTGGAGGGGGACAGAGGGGGAAAATTTGGGACAACTGTAATAGCATAATCAACAAAATAATTTTTTTAAAAACCCAGCCATCCTCTTAAAGGGCCTGCACACAGACTTACTTGTTCATAGGCACTCACCCTAGGCTCCAACAGAGAGACATCAGCTGGGGAGGTGCAAGAGACATACAGAGAGAAACTCAGTTGTGTGGCTTCAGGGCAAGGGATAGAAGGACAGGCAGCGCCATCTTTCCTGTGTTGAGTCTTCCTCACTAATGGACAGTTCTGAGTCTACATTAACCTGGTGAATTCCATTCACTTCATCCTGATAACTCCTGAGATCCCACTTCACCCAACTTGTGCACCACCTGAAGCTCTTTCCATGGCAGCCACTGACCTTGATCATGCTTCAATCTTCCAAAAAAAAGTTCTCAGAGGGCCCTGACTGGTGTGGCTCAGTGGGTTGGGCATCATCCCACAAAGCTAAAGGTTGCCAGTTTGATTCCCCATCAGGGCACATGCCTGGGTTGCAGGCCAGTTCCCCTTTTGGTGGTATGTGAGAGGCAACTGATCATTGTTTCTCTCCCACTGTTTCTCCATCCCTTCCCCTCTCTCTAAAAACCAAATAAATAACATGTTAAAAAAAACAACAGCAAAAACTCAAGAGATCCACAGGCCCCAGGTGGTAGCTGAATTCAGTGTGCCCTGTGCCTTTTGCTGCGTGACCTCAGGCTCACCACTGGCACCAAATCTGAATCTGCATTAACCTGGGACCAACACTCACTCCACCATGCCTGCGGTGCTTTCAGCTGAGCCTATGGGCAGCAGAGGGAGGCAGGCCTCAGGGTCCCCTCTGCCTTTTGATGAGCTACCCCAGGCTCAGAACTGGTGGTAGCCAGCCTTGGTTCACAACATGGACTCTCCCAGGCACTTCCAAGTCCAGTGACAGCAGCTACCAACCACAGAACACTTTGTAGCTTTTACCAGGGAATCCCAGGTTGATCACAAGCAGCAGCTGACTTTGGCTTGCACCAAAGCCTCTCCCAAGAGGCTCCAGAACCCGCATACCTAGTGGTCATTTCAGATGAAAGCAAGCACCACGCAGTTAACTCCACAGGCAGCATATCTGAAGGGTGATTGCAGCAGGCACCAAAGCCCACTGGGGTAAATTCCACTTCATATCATCAGCCCCCATACAGCAGCTCGTATGCTGTAGTTGTGGTCAATTCTCACAGCCACTCAGCCTGGAGGTCAATCCCACTCACCAATTTGACAACAGCAGCTAAGGTTCAACTACAACATGAGGACACACACAACCCACACAAGGGGCACTCCTCCTGGAGCACCCAACTCCGGTGACCAGAGAGATTGTGCTACCGTGCCCCATAGGACAGCTACTGCATAAGGCCATGATTGGGAGATGTGTCAGTTCTTCCTAATATATAGAAACAAACACAGAGAGGCAGCCAAAATAAGGGGACAAGGAAACATGTCCCAAATGACAGAACAGGACAAAACTACAGAAAAAACTAAATAAAATGTAGGAAAACAATCTACCAAATACAGAGTTCAAAACACTGGCATTAAAAAAGGACATAGAAACCATAAAAAGAACCAAGAAATGAAGACTATAATAAATGAAGAATACACTAGAAAGAATCAACAGCATATGAGATGAAGCAGAGGATCGAATCAGTGATTTGGAATACAAGGTAGCAGAAAATACCCAATTGGAACAACAGAAATAAAATTTAAAAATTTTTAAATGATGATAGTTTATGGGACAATATCACACTTAAGATTGGCATATAGAGGTACCAGAAAGAGGAGAAAGGTAGCAGAAAATACCCAATTGGAACAACAGAAATAAAATTTAAAAATTTTTAAATGATGATAGTTTATGGGACAATATCACACTTAAGACTGGCATATAGAGGTACTGGAAGGAGGAGAAAGTTTGAGAGATTGAGGACCTATTTGAGGAAACAATCACTAAAAACTTTTCTTACCGGGCAAAGGAAATAAACATACAAGCCTAGAATGCACAGAATTCCAAACAAGATGGACCCAAAGAAAACCACAACAAGACACATCATAATTAAAATAGCAAAGGTTAAAGACAAAGAGAGAATCTTAAAAGCAGCAGGAGAGCTTCCAGCTAAGATGGAGGCATAGGTAGATAAACTTCACTTCTTCACCCAGCCAAAAGAATAACAACAAATTTAAAAACAAAAACAACCAGAACTGCCAGAAAATAAAACCGTATGGAAGTCTGACAACCAAGGAGATAAAGAAGAAACACTCATGCAGACTGGTAGGATGGGCAGAGACGGACAGCCAGGGCAGAGAGGACGTGCTGCAGGGTGGAGCTGGTGGACCAGATGGGTGAGGAGGTGGCTGGTGGACCAGGTAGTCCCACATTCATGTACGGATAAACCAAGAGAAACAACTGGTGAGCGAGACAGACTGTGCAACCCAGGGTTCCAGCACCAGGAAAATAAAGCCTTAAAACCTCTGGCTAAAAACACCCATGGAGCTTGTAGCAGCTGGAGAAACTGCCAGTCTCACAGGAGAGTCCGTTGGAGAGGCCCACAGGGTCCTAGAATGTACACAAGCCCACCCACCTGGGAATCAGCATCAGGGCAGTATCTGAAAGGGTGTAATTCACTTGTGGAAAGCAGGGAAAGTGACTTAAAGCTGTGCGAGAGCTGAGCAAGTGACATTATTGCCTCTCTGAACCCTCCCCCACATACAGCACCCCGACACAGCCATGTAAGATGCCCTGCCCTTGCAAATACCTAGGGCTCCGCCCTTTACAACGTAACAGGTGTGCTAAGACAAAGAAATATGACCCAAATGAAAGAAGATCAAAACTCCTAAATAGACCTATGCAATGAAGGGATGGCCAACCTATCAGATGCAGAGTTCAAAACACTGGTAATCTGGATGCTCACAGAATCGGTTGAATGTGGTCACAAAATAGAGGAAAAAGTGAAGGCTACGCAGAATGAAATAAAAATACACAGAGAACGAACAGTGAAGGGAAGAAAACCAGGACTCAGGTCAACAATTTGGAGAAGAGGGAAGAAATATTCAATTAGAACAGAATGAAGAAACAAGAATTCAAAACTATGAGGAGAGGCTTAGGAATCTCTGGGACAATTTTAAATCTTCCAACATCTGAACCATAGGTGTGTCAGAAGGAGAAGAGGAAGAGCAAGAAATTGAAAACTTACTGGAAAAAATAATGGAGAACTTCCTCAATCTGGCAAAGGAAACAGACTTCCAGGAAGTCCAGGAAGCTCAGAGAGTCCTAAAGAAGTTGGATCTAAGGAAACACACACCAAGGCACATCATCATTACATTACCCAAGATTAAAATAAGGAGAGAATCTTCAAAGCAGCAAGAAAAAAGGAGAGATTTACCTACAAAGGAGTACCCGTAAGACCATCAGCTGATTTCTTAAAAGAAACCTTTTAGGCAAGAAGGGGCTGGAAAGAAATATTCAGAGTCATAAAAGGCAAGGACCTACATCCAAGATTATTTTATCCTGCAAAGCTATCATTTAGAACAGAAGGGCAGATAAAGTGCTTCCCAGATAAAATAAAGTTAAAGGAGCTCATCATCACCAAGCCCTTATTATATGAAATGTTAAAGGGACTTATCTAAGAAAAAGGAGATGATCAAAACTATGAACAGTAAAATGAAAACAAACTCAAAACTATCAACAACTGAACCTAAAAACAAAAACAAACTAAGCAAACAACTAGAACAGGAACAGAATCACAGAAATGAAGATCACATGGAGGGTTATCAGCAGGGAAGAGTGAGGGGAGAAAAGGTACAGGGAATAAAGCATAATTGGTAGGTACAAAATAGACCAGGGGGAGGTTAAGAATAGCACAGAAAATGGAGAAGCCAAAGAACTTATATATATATGACCCACGGACATGAACTAAGGGGGGAGGGGATGCTGGTGGGAAGGGGGTTTATAGGGAGGAGGGGGATGAATGGGAGGAAAAATGGGACAACTATAATAGCGTAGTCAAGAAAACATACTTAAAACACATAAAATAAAATTGAAGGAGATAGAAAGAGCTTCCCAGATAAGGAAGAGCTAAAGGAGCTCACCATCACCAGTCCAGTATACCAGAAATGTTAAAGAAACTGCCTTAATAAGAAAAACGGGAATAAAAACAAATATGAATAATAAATTGACAATAACTATGTATCTATGAAATAACACTTTAAATGTAAATACATTGAATGCTCCAATCAAAAGACATAGGGTAGCCAAATGGATAAGATAACAAAACCTGTACATATGTTCTCTACAAGAGATACACTTCAGATCAAAAGACACACACAGACTTAAATTAGGTGGGAAAAGGTATTTTATGTAAATGGATAGAGTAAAAAATCTGGGGTAGCAGTACTTATGTCTTACATCAAACAAAATAGACTAAAACAGTTATAATAAGAGACAAAGACCTTCATAATGATAAAGAGGTCAATCCTAATAGAATAAAACCCTTTTAAACATTTATACACCCAATATAAGAACACCTAAATACATAAAACAAATATTGATAGTCATAAAGGGAGAGATGTGGACAGTAATACAATTATAGTAGCGGATTTTTAACACCCATTTACTTCAAAGGATCTTGCAGACAAAAGCTAAAAGAAAACAGCATTAAATGACACATTACATCAGATGGATTTAATTGATATTTTCACACCATTTCACCCCAAAGAAGCAGAATGTGCATTCTGTTCAAGTGTGTGCACCTGGAACATTTTCATGATAGACCACTGATTAAGCCACAAAACAAGTCTTAATAAATTTGAGGAGACTGAAATCATGTCAAGCATCTTCTTCAAACTCAATGGTATGAAACTAGAAATCAATTACAAGAAGAAAACTGAAAGAAAAAACACCCACAAACATATGGAGGCCCAATAACATGTTACTAAACAATAAAAGTATTAAAAGTGAGATCAAGGGAGAAATGGAGATACCAAGACAAATGAAAATGAAAACCCAGTGACCCAAAATCTGTGGGACACAGCAAAAGCATCCCTAAGAGAAAAATTTATAGCAATACAGGCCTACCTCAAAAAAACAGGAAAAATCTCAATCTAACGTAAGACCTAAAGAAACTAGGGGGGTAAGAGGAAGGAAATAATAAAGATCACAGCAGAAATAAAGGAAAGAGTCTCAAAAACTAATACAAATGATGAGTGAAACTAAGAACTGTTTCCTTGAAAAAACAAATTTGATACGTATTTAACCAGGCTCATTATGAAAAAAAAGAGAGGACCCAAATAAATAAAATCATAAATGAAAGAAAAGTGACAACTGATACCACAGAACTACAAGGATTATAGGAAAATTATATGCCAGAAGATTGAACAACCTGGAAGAAATGGATAAATTTCTAGAAACATACAATCTTCCAAGACTAAATCAAGAAACAAAATCTGATCAGACCAATCACACCTAATGAAATCAAATCAGTAATCAAAAACTCCCAACAAACAGAAGTCCTGGACCTGATGACCTCACCAGTGAATTTTCCAGAACATTTAATGAAGTATTAACACGATCCTTCTCAAACTATTCTGGAAAATTCCAGAGGGGGGAAGGCTCCCAAGCTTCTTTTACAAGACCAGAATTACCCTGATTCCAAAACCAGACAAACACATTACAAAAAAATAAAATTATAAACCAGTATCCCTGGTGATCATAGATTGAAAAATCCTCAAAAAATATTAGCAAACTGAATTTAGTAATATATTAAAAAGATCATACAGTCCGAACAAATGAGATTTATTCCTAGGATGCAAGGTTGGCTCAATATCTATAATCAGTGTGATACACCACATTAAAAAAATGAAAGATAAAAATCATATGATTATATCAATAGATGCAGAAAAAACAGTTGAGAAAGTCCAGTATCCATTAATGATAAAACCTCACAGTAAAGTGAGATTAGAGGGAACATACCTCAACATAAAAATTGCCACATATGACAAATCCACAGCTAATATTCTACTCACCTGGGGAAAACGGCAAGTGGTTTCTGTAAGATCAGGAACAAGACAAGGATGTTCCACTTTGACCACTTTTATTCAGCATAGTATGGGAAGCTTTAGCCACAGCAATCACACGAGAAAGGGAAATAAAAGGCATCCAAATTGGAAAGGAAAAAGTACAGCCGTCATCATTTGTAGATATTAAGATACAGTATAGAGAGAACTCTAAAGAACTGACCAAAAAACTATTAGAATTGATAAATGAATTCAGTAAAGTGACAGAATACAAAATTAATGTTCAGGAAGCAGTTGCATTTTTATACATGAATGCCTATGAGAGAAGGAAACTTAGAAAACAGTCCCATTTACAACTGCATCAAAAAATAAATAAAATACCTATATTATTTAAATATATAAATTTAAATAAATTTAACCAAGGAGGTAAAAGACCCATACTTGGAAAATTGTAAGACTTGAAGAAGATACAAATAAATGAAAGCATACATTGTGCTCATGGATAAGAGAAATTAACATCATTATAATGTCCATACTACCCAAGCAATCTAAAGATTCCGTGCATACCCTATCATAACAACAATCTCTCTTTCACAGAGCTAGAACAAGTAATCCTAAAATTTATATGGAACCACAAACAACTTCGAATAGCCCCAGCAATTTTGAGAAAGAACAAAGTTGGAAGTATTATTCTACCTGATGCCAAACTATACTACAACTTTATAGTAATCAAAATAGCGTGGTACTGACATAAAAACACACATAGATGAATGGAACAGAATAGAGAGCCCAGAAATAATCCCACACATGTATGGTCAATTAATGACACAAAGATTGCAAGAATATACAGTAGGGTAATGACAGCCTATTCAATAACTGGTGTAGGGAAAAATGTACAGATACATGCAAAAAAGAGGAAACTAGACCACCTTCTTACACCATATACAAGAATAAATTCAAAGTGGATTAAAGACTTGAATGTAAGACCCAAAACCATAAAACTCCTAGAAGAAAACATAAGCAGTAAACTTTCTGACATTGCTCTTAGTGATATTTTTTCTGATATATTTCCTCAGGCAAAGGAAGTAAACAGTTAATAATTAAACAGCCCTGACCAGTGTGGCTCAGTTGATTGGACATCATCTGCAAAACAAAAGGTTGCTGAATCATTCCCAGGTGTGGGCACCTGCCTAGCTTGTGGGTTTGGCCTCCAAGAGACAACCAATCAATGTTTCTTTATCACATTGGTGTTTCTGTCCCTGTCTTTCTCCCTCCCTTCCCTTCTCTCTAAAAGTAATAAAATCTTTTTTGTTTTAAAAAGAATAATTAAATAAATGGGACAACATCATATGAAAAAGGTTTTGCACAGCAAAGGAAACCATCAACAAAATGAAAAGACAGCCTACTCATTGGGAGAAGATTTTTGTCAATGATAGATCCAATAAGAAGTTAATATTCAAATTGATAAAGAACTTATACAACTTAATATTCAACAAACAATGCCGTTAAAAACTGAACAAAAGATCTGAATGGACATTTCTCCGAAGAGGAAATACAGATGGCCAGTAGACATGAGAAGATACTCAATGTCACTAATCATCAAAAAATGCAAATTAAATCCACAATGAGATATCATCCCACACCTGTCAGGGTGGCTATTATTAACAAATCACCAGACAGTGGGTGTTGGCAAGGATGTGGATAAAAGTAAACCCTAAAGCATTGTTGGTGAGACTGAAAATTTCTGCTACCACTGTGTAAAACAGTATTGAGGTCCCTCAAAAAATTAAATAGAACTGTTTACGAGTCATCAATTCCACTTGTGGGTATATTTCTGAAAGAGATCCAAAATACTAATTTGAAAAGATTCATGTAACCCTATGTTCATTATAGCATTATTTACATAGCCAAGATATGGAAGCCAGCCAAGTGTCCATCAGTAGACGATTAAATAAAGAAGACCATTGAATAAAGATGTGGTGTGTATATATGATGGGATATTACTCTGCCAAAAGAATGAAATCTTGACTTTTGTGAGAGCATGGATGGACCAAGTGTGTATTATGCTAAATGAAATAAGTCAAGAGAGAGACAAATACCATATGATTTCACTTACATGTGGACTATAAAGAACAAAATAAACAAACACCAGAACCAGCCTCATAGATACTGAGCATGAACTGATGGTTACCAGATAGGAGGGGTTTTGGGAGACTGAATGAAAATGGTAAAGGTGTTAAGAACTATAAATTGGTAGTTACAAAACAGTTACAGGGATGTAAAAAAAGTACAACACAGGGAATATATTCAATAATAATGTAATAACTATGTATGGTACCGGGTGGGTACTAGATATATTGGGGCAATCACTTTGTAGATTATATAAATATCTGACCATAACACTGTACACCTGAAACTAATATAAAATAATATTGAATGTCAACTATAATTGAAAAATTTAAAAATAAAAGAGAAGCCACAAACAGGGAGAGAACACAATGACCATTCAACTGTGCATGAGTTAGGAGCATAAAACATTTGACTCCCCTAAAACTTAGTTGTTTCATGGTCCATCCAACTGCAGTTCCAAAACAGTATAGGTATTTATTGAAAAAAAAAATCCACATATAAGTGAACCTGCAGAGTTCAGACCTGTGTTGTTTAGGGGTCAACTGTTTGCAAATTATGTGTCTGACCAAGAACACATATCCAGAACATAGAAAGAACTCTCTAAACTTAACAGTAGGAAATCAAACAGTCCATTAGAAAATGGGCAAAACACTGGAGCAGCCAATCAAAGAATATACATACATATACAGATGACAAATAAGTACATGAAAATATGTTAAATGTTATTATCCATTGGAGAAATACAAAATTAAAGTCCTAATGAAATACTACACACCTACTAGAATGGCTAAAATAATATTGCCTTTAAGTGTTGATTGGATATGGGGGAACTAGCTCGTTCATGCATTTCTGGTAGGAATGAAAAGTGTTAGCCATTGTAGGAAAGAGTTTACCAGCTTCTTAAGACGCTAAACATGCAGTTGCCATATCCTTCTGGATATTTACTCTAAAGAAATGAAAGCTTATTTTCACACAAAAATCTGTAGAGGTTTATAGTAAATAGCTTTATTCATAATGACCAAAACAACAGGTGAGTGGATAACAAACTATATTCATGTAACAGAATAATATTCAGTAAAAATCAGAACAAACTCTTGATATGCCACCAGTCTGGAGGATCTTGAGGGCATTATACTGAATGAAAAAGGCAGTCTCAAAAGATTTCAGATTGTGTGATTTCATTTATTTAAAAATTTTTATTGAAATAATTAATTGTGAAGGGTAGGGTTGGCAGAAGTATATGAGTGTATAGAGAGAGAGCATGAAGGACCGTCTTTGGGGGATGAAAAAATCCTGTATCCTGATGGTGGTGGTGGTTACATTAATATATGTATGTGATAAATTTACACAGAACCATGTATATAGTCAGCATGCATAAAAATTCAAAATCTGAATAAAGTTTGGTTATAGCATTGTACCAATATCAGCTTTCTCATTTTGGTAATTGTACTATTCTTATGCCAAATGCTGTCATTGGGCGAAGAATACCCAGGAAGTCTATACTATTTTTGCAACCTGTACGTGAATCTAAAATTATATCAAAGTAAAGCATTTAAAAAAAAAACTTTAAGAAAACAGAAAGGCAAACCACCAACTGGGAGAAAATTCTTACAAAACATCTGATAAAGGATGTATATTTAGGGCATAGAAATATTAAAATTCGATAACAAGAAGACAACATGGGCAAAACACTTAATCTACTTTACCAAAAAAAATATGAATACACATAAGCCCACAAAAGGTGCTCAGCATCATTAGTTATTAGCAAATGCAAAATAAACCACAGTAAAATACTAATATACACCCACCACTATAGGTCAAATTAAATGGCAATCACAAGAATGTGGAGCAACTGGAACTCTCATACATTACTGTTAGGAATAAAAAAATGGTATGACCACCTTGGGAAACATTTGACAGTTTCTTATAAAGTTAATCATAGGACTCAGATATCCCACTCTTAGGTATTTATCCAAGATGAAAGGGGGAAAAAAATGTGTGAATGTTTATACTAGCATCATTTATAATGACCACAAAACTGGAAACAATACACATGTCCAAATGGTATATCCACACAATGAAATGCTACTCAGTGATAAAAAGGAATGCAGCATAGGTAAATCTTAAAAGCATTAGGGCAAGTGAAAGACACCAGATGAAAAAATTACATGCTGTATGATTTTATCTATATGAAGATCTGGAAAAGGCACAACTAAACAGTTCATTCGTTGCCAGGGGCAGGTTAGTGATAGAGGAAAGGGATTGACCATTCAGGAAACTTTTTACAGTAATAGAAATATTCAACATCATGACTTTGATGGTGATTACAGGGTCATATACATTTATTGACACTTATTCATTATATGGTTAAAGTTGATGAATTTTTTAGAGCCTTCACATCTGTTGTTTCTTTTGCCCAGAAAGCTCCCGTCTCTCCCTTCCTAGTTAACTTGTGTTCAGTGTTCAGCTCCTGCTCAAACATTACAAAATTAGGGGAAAGAACCTTTTCCTTAGCTCAGACTAGTGTAGGCTTGCTTCCATTTTTTGTTCATTGCTCTTATCAAGTCATTTTGTCTTAAATGCAAGCTCCGTGAGGGTCTAGATACTGATTCTTGTTGTGTCCACTGCACCTAGCACAGAGCTTGACTCGTATATGCCAATAAACATTGTACAACTGAGCTTGAGTTGAGTTCTCCATATCCTGTTCATAGGAATGGGAGCTGTGGCTTCTGAGGAGGGTACCTGTGGCTGGGGCTGCTCACTTAACCTTGGTTCCTCTGTCTGCTGCCTCCACACTGTCTGGCACAGCTGCTGTCACGGGTCTGTCCAGACCTCATGGATCCCACTCTTGCTGATAGGCTACACTTTTCAGAGAATGGAGAGAAGTCTTTTCTTGCTATTGTTATTCTTTTAACAGAAAGGGCAACCTACCCTGACTGGTGTGGCTCAGTTTGTTGGGTGTCAGTCCACAAAGTGAAAGGCCGCCATGTTCACACATGCCTGGGTTGCAGGTTCAGCCCCTGGTCAGGGCTCATGTGAAAGGCAGCCAGTCCAGGTTTCTCTCTCATGTTGATGTTGCTCTCCCTGTCTTTCTCCATCCCTTTCCCTCTCTAAAAATGAATAAAGTATTTTTAAAATTAAATTTTTGAAAAAAAGAAACTGTCCTGTGTATGATTCTGCATCTGCGAAGCTTTTTCTTTGATTTCCAGAAAGTTGGGAAACTGCAACAGAGCCTTTGTGTTCCCTGCTTTGCAAACAGTAAGTAAATTTCTGTGAAGCACCAAGGGTACTGCTTTCTCTCCTGATCCTTTATCTTCCTAAGGAGAGAAATGCAAGTCTTCTGTGTAAGCTTAGAAAAGCTTATCTGCAGACACAGTTGAATACTTGAGGCACACACACTGTCAACTCTGTGCTCTGCCCCATTATTATTGTCTCCAAGCCATGGGAAAACCTAGTTTCCAGGGTAAATATGTAGAAAAGCTGATGAAGGGCCTGACAGTCAACACCTTCCTCCATTGCTTTCCAGTTTTCTTCCTCCCTATTTCTCCACTCTGGTAGGCAAAGAGGGAATTCAAATTAAGGTACAAAATTGTCCTAGATTACTAGTACCTGTACTTGTTCACCCTATGAGCATAGCTGAGTGTTTAAATCATTACCAAACTTTTAAGCCTGTAGTCTATCTCCTTAGCCAGAATTTAAGAGACTTGTCATTACAGACAGTCCTCTGTGGAGTATTACATGACTAGTTACTGATTTTGGAAATGTTTCTCTGGGCCTTTCTTTAATTTATCTAACTCTTCCACCACTTTCAATTTACTTATCTTCTTTTTTAAAGTTTATATTATTTGGGCATTTTTGTTTAGTTTTTGTTTATTTTTAATTCCATCACCTAAGAATCCTCATTAATTAAAATGTTCTGTTTCATCTGGATTATTGCAGTAACTCATTAATTTTCCTCGTCCAGCTCTCTTGCTCTCCACTTCCCAGTGGCTTCCACCCTTCTCTAAGAATTCAGCTATTAGAATTCAGTTCACGAGCCTCTACATGGTAGGCACTTCATATTTCTCGAATTAATTCTTTGTCTTGTAACTCTCATAGGACGTTATTTTTGTTTTGTTAGCATCGTCTCACAACTGCATGCATACACACACAGTAATTCTTTAGACCTAACTGGTTTCTTGTGGTATGTGGGGAGTAGGGTTGGAATTATCTTGCTATATGCCTTTAGTAATAGGCCACTTTTGTCTAGTAAGGATGCATAAGAGTTTTATTAATAACCAATACTCAAATAGGTAGAAAAAGACTACCTTGGTTTTTAATTAGACAGGTGGCAGTAAAGAACTATGGTCAGAGCATAGGTCATGCTTTTGATGCCCCAAGCTGTTCAGAACAGTATTGTTTTGTTTTATATCCTAATATGCTAAATGCATCTCTCTCATATTTTCTCATTTTTTTAATAATTTTATTTTTTTTATTTTTATTTTTTTTTTACCTCTTTCAACCGTTACAACTTCAATATATGCATCATTCCCAGATGTTGCTTTTGGGGGTCAAGGGCTCTGTTACAGTGACAACACTGTGCTACTCTGTATTTGTTACATAGGAGTGATGTGTATTAACCAGCTTACTAGGATATAAATTTGTTGTTCCTCCCATGTTACTCTAAATGAGATTGTGAATTACGTTTTTTAAATGAAAGTTTATCAGTTTCTCAAAAAAATTAAGGTTTCAATACTCTATAATATTATAAACACAAAAACTTCTGGTTTTAAATTTTATACTGTGGAAGCAACCTTGAAAATATGTTTAGTTATAATTATTTGCTGTTTTTTCCAGTTTTCCAGTAAGTTAAGACATGTATGAATATTAATACCAGTGAGTTCTAGATTGGAGAAACTGTTCATTCTAGTAAAACTTTGTTTTTTAAACTATCGTTTCCTTAAGTATAGCAGATGCTAATCAGGCTCTGTGATATTTTTTCTTTCTAATTGTGTTTTTTTAATGAAGCAGTCCTTTTAACATGATCTAACAGTTGATGTTCCTGTTAGTGAACTGAGAACTTGAATTTTATGGTTACACAAATTCATTTTGTTAACAATACCTTTTGTTCCATTTTTCAGCTTCTCACTGAATTTTTGGATGAAGCCATTAAATTAATTGCTTGCCATCATGAGCAGAAGTAAGCGGGACAGCAATTTTTATAGTGTAGAGATTGGAGATTCTACATTCACAGTCCTGAAACGATACCAGAATTTAAAACCTATAGGCTCAGGAGCTCAAGGAATAGTATGGTAAGTTTTTGCTTCCAAAAATTAGGCAAAGAATCATTAACTGCTACTATTTTCGCCTTTTGTAATATAGATGCCTTGGTGTAAACATTTGTCTCAAAAATTAATTAAAACTATAAAATTTAAAGCTATAACAGTAAGTTTTAATGAGGGATTAATGGTCTTTTTTATTATTCATAAAACATAACTATAAATCAGCACTGCCGTCTTTAAGTATAAATTATGATTAAATGCTTGGCTATAAACCATGTAGAGACAAATATCTGTATCAGGAAAGAATAAACGGGATGCTTGTTAATTCAATGTATACATCTATTCCCATGGTTGGTTGTTTAATAAGAAGCTTCACTTAATCATCACTTTCACACTGTAATGAAACTGGAATTTCAGAAACCTTATTTTACACTGGGGAATGAAGTCAGCTATGTCATCTAACTCTATGTACTGCAAAACTCCTATGTATTTTAAAAATTGATTTACAAGCTAATTTCTACAGAAGGCCTAGACTTTATATATCAGCATAATTCCTTATAAACCGAAAGGCAAAACACTCTTGGGGACAGTTCTGCTACTGATTTCAGATCACTAAGTTAGCATAATAAGCTAGTGTTTGGGGAAATTTTTTAAGCCTCACTCAAGCACAATTATATCTTTATTACCTTTTCTTGAACCAGATGTGTTTCAGAATCTATTAAAAAATTATGTGCTTATGGCTCTGCAGTTTTCCCAGGTCTAGAAGAAATCTTGTACATGTACACAAAGAGAAAAACGTGGGGTTCTTCCCTGCAGTACCATTTATAAAGCAGCATCCAATCAATCAGTAGGAGAATTTTTTTAATGTGATGTATTCATACAGTAAAATATTATACAATGTTTTAAATGAACTAGAGCTATATATATATATCAACAAGGATAAATTCTTTTCTGTATTCTTGAACTAATATATAATGTCAAAAATTATAGAAATTAAATCATTTTATAGTGCACTTTTGGCTTGCTATTTGTCATTTGAACCAACTACAGTTAATCGACTACAAATTAAAGGTAAAGAAAATAATGTGGTAAAGTCAATATGAGAAGGATGCCAAAATCCAGCTCTTGGTTTAGATTCTAGCTCTGTGATTTAATAACTTTGTGTCTAATGGCAAATTAATACTTCTAAGCCACTTTTTTTCTCTTGAATAGTTGATTTAGACTTTTTTTAAATAATTTTTTTTCATTACCATTTGGCCCCCTTATACCCTCTTTCTCCCTGCACTCACCACACTGTTGTCCATGTCCATGAGTCCTTTTTCCTTTTTGCTCGGTCCCTCTACCCACTACCACCCTTCCCCTTAGCTGTCATCCTCTCTCTCTGTGAGCCTGTCTCTATTTTGCTTGTTTGTTCAGCTCGCAAAGTTTTGCTTATTCTTTAATAAAAGATTACTATGAAACAAATGAATATTAAATAAATTTTAACTCACTGTTGTGTTACTATCAGAATCAACTGAAAAACTTAATTTATTTTTCTTAAAGGCATCATTTTGGGCTCCAGTCATAGGTAGTAAGATTCATTGGGTCTGGATTGGGACCTCTGAATTCCCAGGTGTTTCTGATTGTGCACATTTACAAATCAAAAATTAGAAACCTAATTTCCTTGGATATAAACTACTTAGATATATTTGAACTTCACAGTTTGAAATATTATTTGATTTAGTGGATAAAAAATAATGAATTTAATGGCTAAAAATAAAATGCACTTTTTGTGAAAATAGTTTTAGAAAAAACTTCTAAACATTTTACATGACCTCTAATGTTTGATTTTTTATTTTTAATTTAGGAAGGACATATCTATAAATGTGGCATTTTCTAAGTAAAGATTATAATACGTATGTTTTGGTATGTGTATGTATATGCAGGGTGGGGCAAAAGTAGGTTTACAGTTGCAGGTGCACAAAATACAGAGCTTATTCTTCTATTATTACTTATCAATTATTTTCCCTGTGAACAACTGTAAACCTGCCTCTCACTCACTCTGATATGTATATAAGCAATAGTTATGATATATAGAGAGAACATACAGATGTCTTCATTTATTCAGTACCAGTTTCTTAACACACATATTTCTATAGTATATTTGATATAGTAAAGAGCTCTAAAACAAACCGAAGTTGTCACTTAGGTGAGAGAATAATTTTAATCAGTAATGTGTTAACTTTTCAAATATTACATACACAGAAATAGTCTTTTATAGTATATTAGGTGGTCCAATGTGAAGAGCATGACCTCATGTCTTAGTCTTCTAGTCTCATCTTTGCTTTTTAACTTTCTGGTTAACCCAGGCAGATTACTTAACCTCTGGCCTTATATCAGGCAATGGTGAATCCAATGATTTTTAAAATTTCTTTCAACTATAATATCCTATAATTTTAAGACACTTTACCTTATTTATGCTTTAGTTTCTCTGACCTGTCATATGTGTAACATGCTATTTGGTCAGTGTCATGGGAGAGGAAAATACGAAGAGTAGAGTATGATGTTATATTTCCCAGAATTATAGTCATTTCATTAACAGTTACAAAGCAGCTTCTGATGTCCTAAAATCTAGCATTCATCTTTATAAACACTTTCATTTTTAATTCTCCCTCTAAAACAAATTTTAAAGGCTTTTTATATAATAAGATAATGTTTTATATAGATAACCTCTGTGTGTCCCTTCCTCTTTCTGTATTTATTTGGTGTCCAAAGAGTATGGAAATGATGTACTTAAGTAGACTTCTTCAGCAAATATTTTGAGTAGAATTTATGACCACATGTATTCTTCATTCTCTCTTTTCTTGGTGTAGGTGCAGGATGAACAGTTCACTTAGGCTTTAAGCTATCTTTTGCATCTGAATATTCATTAAAATGTTGTGCATTGAGTGCCTATTTGTATTCTAGGTGGATCTTGGAGAAACCCAATGAATAGGCACAGTCTCTGTCTTCACAGTCACAGTCCATTTTCTCTTTGAACCATTTGCATTTGAAGAAACAGTTAATACTATTCGTTATTTGGAATATGCTATAGTAGGTATAGAAGAAACATTTGATCATCAAAAACTGGAAACTGATCCAGTTGCATTTATCTTTGGAGAAAGTAAGGAATCCGAATGAATGTTTCTTAAATTCAGTTTTGCAGATTAACTTTTTTGTTGTTTTTTTTTAATTTATTACAGTGCCGCTTATGATGCCATTCTTGAAAGAAATGTTGCAATCAAGAAGCTAAGCCGGCCATTTCAGAATCAAACTCATGCTAAGCGGGCTTACAGAGAGCTAGTTCTTATGAAATGTGTTAATCACAAAAATGTAAGTGAACATTTTAGAAAATTTCTTAAGTGTAGATGAAGTATAGATTTATTCATGAATATATGAGTATCAAAAACTTTTAAAATATTAGGTGTTTTAAATTGTTTTGGATTGAAACATTGTTTAAAAAGTTTATATATCTACAGTGTGAATTTTTACTCAACTTTATTAAATTATATTAAAAGAAAAACAGCTTCTGAAATTTAGATTGTATGATTTTCTGGTACTTGCAAAAGGACTTTGAAAGAGGTAGGTGTTTTAGAAGAATATTATTTGGGCTTCATCTCATCTTTTACTTGTTTTCTGTCAGGCTGACATTTCAGAAAATGAGCCTTAGTGCAGAGATTGTTCCCATTCTCCTTCAGTACTCATTGGTCACTTTATGTGGAGGATAACCAGTGATTATAAAGCAGTTTAGCAGCAATTTTAAAAAACATTTAAATGGAATTAGAAAAACATTCCAGTTCTATTTCCTAATGAGGATAAGGACTTAACCACATAACTTTCACTCATTTTGAAAATAAATGGTTTCACTTTTTATTTTAAAGTTTACATCAAGTATAATGATGCTTTCATAAATATTTTAATAAAATGATATCTCCATGTTGAGAGGAAATAAACTGGGAGTGAATTGTGCAAGGGACATTTTTATGAACTACTAAACCAAGAGTATCTGACTAGAGATGTTTTGTGGTGTTTGTCCAAAGGAGTGTATAAAATATCATCAGCTCAGTACTTTCTGATTGCAGATGACACAATATACCACATTCTCAGAATTAACTGTGTACAAGCCTCTGGTAATTGGAGTTATTAGATTAGTCACTAAGGGGAAATTTTATGGAAGTTAAGGGTTAGGCTCCTTATTTGGAGAGTTTATAGTGTTATTTGGAGGACAAACCAAATATATAAAGAATTAAAGACCAAGCATAGTAAAGTTTAATAGAAGTTTAATTGTCAAATCATGGTGAATGAAAAATAAATGCTTAGATTTCATGAGAGAAAAGATTGCTGTGAACCTTAATGAAATGGAAAAGCTTTGAGGAAGGGTGGACCTAGACTAATTCTTAAATAATGAGGTAAAAATTGGATTGTTAAAGGAAGGGGACCTCCCAGAATTAAAAAAAAAAAAAACAAAAACACACAGATAAAGATTCAAGTCAGTCAGTGATGGGGAGGTTGTGTTAGCCCATCCTTTTCTAGGTGGGAGCCAGGCATGTTGCTTGTCAGGTTTTGCTGTTGGCCTCCTGCACTCGGAAAGAGCTGCTTGTGCCCTTTGCAGCCTATTTCATAGCAGTGGTGGTGGTGGCGTCATTGACCACCACCTAATTGTTACTTTCATATTAGTTATATGCCACCCACTTAATCAGTTCTTGACTTCTGTTTGGCCCTAGTTTATAATTGATAAAATTTCCTTTTTGAAAAGTGAGTCAGCTGTTTTAGTCTTTTTGTAACAGTTTTATTGAGATACAGTTTATGTGACCTATTATTCATCCATTTCATCTGAACAAGTCAGTGGCTTTTAGTTTAAGTCAGTGATGTCCATCACCTCAAAAAGAAAACCTATATCCTTTAGCTCTCATTTCCCCATCTCCACCGGCTTAGCTCTAAGCAACCACTAGTCTCCTTTCTGTCTCTATATTTCTCTCATCTTTAACACCTCTCTTCTACTTTAGTACTTCCCATATATTCAGATATTAAGAACAGCTTTAGTATTTCCCCAAGTCTCCAGGTGTGCAGGTCAACTGGTTAGGAGACTTGAATTCCTTTAGAGCAGTAAATGTTTCTTATTATCACTTCCCCTCTATTAAACAAATGTTTTACCCTTTCTGGACTAAAAATTTTCTAAATTCATTTACTGAACAAATATCTGAATACATTCTATAAACAAAGCTATATACTTAGATGAATAACATAGATTCTGTCCTAATGAAGTTTATGTCTAGGAGAACATTGAGCAAACATTTTTAAAATGTGTGTCAGATAAGTTTCTCTGTGCCAAGGCTATAAAGGGAATAAGACACAGCTCTTTCTAATAAGGATCTTGGTGTGGTTGGGACAAAGCTGTTGTGAAAATGAGACTATACTACACTATGTTAATTACCATAATATATAAGATGCTGTGGGGACAAAGTAGAGAGAATACCCAGCTCTGCCAAGGACTAGGGGTTGTCACACTGTACGAAAGAGGTCTGTCTTGAAGGTAACTACGTTGAGTAGGTAAATAACAATCATATGAAACTGTATGTTTAAAGGCATTGAAAGTTTTTAAAAATTTAAATTTAGTATGGCCAAAGTATCAGTTTTAATAGAGGGCTAGCAGTAGGTGAAGTGGGTTGATGTCTTCTCATTGAGGGCTTTGAATGTTCTGCGAGGGAGTATTAGACTCTGTTGGCATTAAGTTTTTGAGGAGAGTAATATGATCAGATCTTTATTTTACCATATTACAGGCAGTAAAATGGTAACTAGCTTTACCGAAAACCATTGTTAGGGAACCTAGTTTTAGAAGTCACTATGTGAATTATGATATTAGAATCATTGCATAGGGAATGAAGAGGTTGAAGTTCTGACTGAGAATACAATGGATAACATTCTTTAAAATATTACTACAATGCAAATATTGAAAAAAGAATTTAAAAAATCAATCTGAGCTTTCTATTGTAAAAGAGAAGGCACCCTGGGAAGGGTAAGGAGTTCAGGTACAGGTGGTAATGCCCCCCCCCACACACACACACACACACAGCCTCCCCCATTATCAGTATCCCCAACCAAAGTGGTACATTTGTTACAATCAGTAATCATGCACTAACACATCCATATCACCCAAAGCCCGTAGTTTACATTAGGGTTCACTCTTGGTGTTGTACATTCGATGGGTTTGGACAAATACATAATGAGGCATCTGCCATCATTGTATCATGCAGAGCGTTTTCTCTGCCCTAAAGATCTTCTGTGCTCTGGTTCCCTCCTGACCCCTACCCCTGGCCATGAAGTTTTAATACATAAAAAAAAGAGACTACTTGAGCTTAGAAAATAAGATTTAACATTTTTAAACTGATTGTAGACTTTTTTAACCCATGTATTTGCAGTTTCTAAATGAAACTATTACCAAGCAGTTTCTAATTTTTTAATTTCTCTGCTTTTGCCACAGATAATTGGTCTTTTGAATGTTTTCACACCACAGAAATCCCTAGAAGAATTTCAAGATGTGTAAGTGTCATAATTAAAATTTTATTTTAGTACCTTATTCTTAGATTGTTACTGTATACTTTAGCTGTCATCTTTTTTCACCCATGAAGTTACATAGTCATGGAGCTTATGGATGCAAATCTTTGCCAAGTGATTCAGATGGAACTAGATCATGAAAGAATGTCCTACCTTCTATATCAGATGCTGTGTGGAATCAAGCACCTTCACTCTGCTGGAATTATTCATCGGGTTAGTAGAAAAAGCTATCATCATAATCTCTTTTTAATCATTGAGGTGAAATTCATGCAACATAAAATTAACTATTTTAACGTGTACAATGACATTTAGTACATTCACAAAATGTGCAGTCACCACCAGTATCAGATTTCAGAATATTCTCATTGTTCCAGAAGGAAACCTCATGCCCATTAGGCAGTCAGTCCTCATTCCCTCTCTCTGTATCTATGGGACTTAACTCTTTTGGATTTTATACTTGGAATCATACAATTATGTGAACTTTGTGTTTGGCTTCTTTAGTTTAACATAATATTTACAGGTGTGCCTATACTGTAGCATGGGTCATTTCTAAATTTTAGCTTTGTGGTGGATAATGCTGCTATGAACATTCATGTATAGGTATTTGTTTGAATTCCTATTTTCAGTTCTTTTGGGTGTCTTATCTAGGCATTGAATTGCTGGTTCATATGATAATTCTATACTTTCTGAAGAACCACCAAACTGTTTTCTACAGTGGCTACCCCATTTTATATTCCTAGCAACGATTTATGACCGGGAATCCAATTTCTCTAAATCTCTGCCAATACTTACTGACTTTTTTTATTCTAGCCACCCTAATGAATATTAAATGACATTTCATTGTGGTTTTGGTTTGCATTTTCCTAGTGACTAATGATGTTGAGCGTTTTTTCATATGCTTGTTTCCATATGCATTATCTTTTTGGGAGAGGTCAGTTCAAGCCCTTGGCCCATTTTTTAATTAGACAGTTTGCCTTTTTATTAAGTTATAGGATTCTTTATATATTTCAGATACTGGACCCTTATCAGATACGTGATTTCTAAATATTTTCTCCCATTTTATATGTTGTCTTTTCACTTTCTTGATATCCTTTGCACAGAAGATTTTAATTTTCATGAAATTCAGTTTATCTATTTTTGTCTTTGGTTTTGCTTATTCTTTTGGTGTCATATATAAAGAATTCATTGTCAATCCAGAGTCAGTACGATTTAAACTTATGCCCTGGCTAGTGTGGCTCAGTTGATTGGGCATTGTCCTGTAGGCCAGAAGGTTGCTGGTTCAATTCCTGGTCAGGACACTTGCCTGGGTTGCAGGTTCGGTCCCCTGGGGCACATATGGAAGGCAACCAGTCGATGTTTCTCTCTTACGTCAATGTTTCTCACCCTCTCTGTCTGCCTCCCTTCCCCTCTCTCAAATCAAAATAAAATAAAATATATTTCTGAAAAAGATTTATAGTTAAGTTTTCTTCTCAGAGTTTTATGGTTTTAGCTCTTATGTTTAGGTCTTTTACCCTTTTGAGTTAATTTTTGTATATACTGTGAGGTAAGTGTCCAGTTTCTTTTACTTACGGAAGTCCAGTTGTTCCAGCACTGTTTTTATTAAAGAGACTGTTGTTTCCCAATTGAATGTTCTTGGTCCCCTTGTTGAAAATTGACAATACATTGTTTTATTTCTAGACTCCTAGTTCTATTCATTGATCTCTGTGTCTGTCTTTATACCAGTGCCACATTATTTTGATCACTGTATCTTTGTAGTAAGTTTTGAAATGGGGACGTGTGTCCTCTCACTTTTTTTTTTTCAACATCATTTTGACTGATCAGGGTCCCTTGTGATTTTGTATGAATTTGAGTGTCAGCTTTTCCATTTCTACAGAAAAATGCTAATGGAATTTTAATAAGTATGTCATTGAACCTATAGATTGGGTAATTTTGCCATCTCAGCTATATTTAGTATTGCAACTCATGAACGCTGGATGTCTTTCCATTTACTTAGATTATATTAGTCTGCTTGGGCTCCATAACAAAATAATATAGACTGGATGGCTTAAACAACAGAAAGTTGTTTTCTCTCAGCTTTGGAGGTTAGAAGATCACAACCAGCAAAAAGGAACATGAGACTTATCTTTCTGACTTGTGCCAGGGAGGGAGAGGGAAGCTGGTGCATAAGCTCTGGTGTCTTTTACAAAGACACCAGTTATTTTGGATTAGGGGCCCACCCTTATGACCTCGTTTAACCTTAATTACCTCTATAAGGGCCCTGTATCCAAATATAGCCCCATTATGGATTAGGGCTTCCACATAAGAATTTCAAGTCAGGAGACACACAGTGCAGTCTATAACATAGATCTTGTTTAATTTCTTATAGCAGTGCTTTATACTTTACAATGGACAAGTCTTTACCTCATTAGTTAAATTTTTTCCTAGGTATTTTTATTCTTTTGGAAACTATTATAAATGAAATTATATTCTTAACTTTCTTTTCAGCTTGTTCATTGCTAGTGTAGAAACACAACTGATTTTTGTGTGTTGATGTTATATCATGCAACTGCTCAATTCATTCTAATTGGGTTGAGGGAAAGTTTTTTACAATTTTGTCTTTGTAAGATCATCTCATTTGCACAATAGTTTGACTCCTTTCCAATGTAGGTGCCTCTTGCTTCTTTCTTTCTTTCTTTCTTTTTTTTTTTTTTGCCTACTTGCTCTGTCTAAAACTTCAAGTAAAATGTTGAATAGAAGTGGCGCAAGTGGATATCTTTGTCTTGATCTTAGGAGAAAGGCTTCCAGTTTCATCTTGTTTTTTATTGTTGTTTTTTTAACCTTTACGTATGAGATTAGCTGTGGGGTTTTCGTAAACGCTCTTTATCTATTTGAGAAGTTGCATTTTGTTTTGGAGTTAGTCACATTGTATAGTCAGAGAATACAAAACCACAAGACTGCCCTCAACTTCAGATACCATAAGGTTCCCAAGACTGTCCTCACATCATACCAGCTGGCTGCAAATTTGGGGTCACCACAACCACTCTCAGTTTTAATAATTCACTAGAATGGCTGACAGAGCTCCAAAAAGCACTATACTTATGATTACTGTGTTGTTATAGCAGAAGAATACAAATTAGAACCACCCAAAGGAGGTGATGCATTGGGCAGAATCTGAGGTCCAAACATGGAGAGTTCACTCAATCATTCTCTCCTCATAAAGTTTAAAATACAGAGAATTGCCAGGAGAGCTCACCCAAGCCTTTGGTATCCAGAATTTTTCTTGATACCTGCATGGCGGCTGGCCTTTAGTCTCCCACCCTTCCTAAGGTTTACCACTTACACTAATACCTTTAGTCCCTCACATTTCTAGACTGTCCTGTGGCCAGACTTCTAAGCAACAACACTGCTGTCAGGACATTCCAGTGGGCTGGAGATTACCTGTAAGTGAGAGCAAAAACCAGACCTCTCTTTACATTAAGATGAATTTTTCACCACATATCTTCTCCTAGTTTAAGTGGTTTTATTATAAAAATGTGTTAGATTCTTTTAAATGCATTTCTGCTTCAATTGAGGTAATTATGTTTGTTTTTCCTTGATTCGGTTAATGTGGTACATTAAATTGATTGATTTTTGTATGATGAACCACTCTTGTATTTCTGGGATCAAATCCCACTTGGCCATAATATATAATTCTTTTAATATGCTATCGGAATTATTTTGCTGAGAATTTTTACATCTGTGTTCATAAGTGATATTGCTATATAGGTTGTTTTTTTTTCCTTATGATGTCTGTATGAATTTGGTGTTAAGGTAATACTGGCCTCAAAATGTATTAGGAATTAGGAAGTGTTCTCCCCTCTTCTGTTTTTTTGGAAGAGTTTAAGGACTGGTGTTACTTCTTAATTAAATTATAGGTAAAATTTGCCACTAAAGCCATCTTATCCTGAGCTTTCCTTTTTTTTTTTTTAGATTTTGATTATTGATTCACTTTCTCTACTTCTTATATGTATTTTCAGATTTTTTGTTTCTTGAGTCAGTTTTGGTAATGTGCGTTTCTAGGAACTTCATTTCATCTAATTCACCTGATTTGTTGGTGACACTTGTTCATAGTATTCCTTTATAATCCTCTTGTTCCTGTAATGTAATAATGTTCTCACTTTCATTTATGATTTTAGTTAATTGCCTCTTTCTCTCTCTTTTTTTTTTTTTTCCTTTTTTTGTCTAAGTAAAGGCTTGTCAACTTTTTTTGCTCTTTTTAAAGAACCAGCCTCTGGTTTTGTCGATTTTCTTACTGCTTTTCTGGTCTCTATTTTGTTAATCTCTACTTTATTCTTTACTGTTTCCTGGCATCTTGTTGCTTTGGGATTAGTTTACTCTTTTAGTTTCTTAAGGTGGAATATTAGATTATCAATTAGAGGTTTTGTTGTTGTTGTTTTTGAATGTGGGTGTTAACAACTATGAAATTTCCCTGAACTCTACTTTTTAGGCATTCCCTAAATTTTGGTATGTTGTATTTTCATTTTCATTCCTGTCAAAGTATTGCCAATTTTCCTTGTGTATTGTTCTTTAACCCATTGTTTGTTTAAGAGTATGTTGTTTAATTTCCACAAATGTGTGAATTTTTTACTTTTCCTTTTTCTTGATTTCTAGCTTTATTCCATTGTGATCAGAGAAGATACTTGGTATGATTTCAGTTTTTAAAATGTATTGAGAGGTTTGTTCTGTGGCCTAACATATGGCCTATACCAAAGAACGTCCAATATGCACTTAAAAAAAAAACGTATTTTGCTGTGTTGGAGAGAGTATTTTATATATGTCTGTTATGTCTGATTGATTTATAGTGTTGTTCACATTCTGTTTCCTTATTGATCTTCTACCTACTTGTTTTGTTCATTAATGAAAGTAAAGTATAGAAATCTTCAACTATTAGTGTATAACTCTTTCTCCCATTATGTCAGTTTTTGCTTCGTGTATTATAGGACTTTGTGAGGTGTGTATACATTTATTTTGATGAATTGATCCTTTTATCAATGTATATTGTCCTCCTTTGCCCCCATATAACAGTTTTTGACTTACACTCCATTTTGTCTGACATTAGAATAGCTGTTCCATTTCTCTTTTGATTTCTATTTGAATGAAACATAGTGTTTTTTCATTCTTTCACTTTCACCCTGTTTGTGCCTTGGAAGAAAGGAGTTTCCTGTAGATAGCCTGCAGTAGTTGTATCTTTCTATCCCTTCTGCCCTTCTCTGGCTTTTAGTTGGAGTTTGTTTGTTTACTACATCTACCTGTAATTACTCGTAAGGAAGAAGTTTCTTTGGCTATTTAGTTTGTTTTCTATATGTCATACCTTTCTGTTCCTCAACTACTACTGCCTTTTGTTTCTTATTACTGCCTTTTGTGTGCTTAATTACTTTTTTTGCTGTGTACCATTTGATTTTTTTCTCTTTTCCTTTTCTGTATATTTTTTAGTCTTAAAGATTACGTTGGGGATTATAATTTAACCTCTTCAACGTGTAATGATCTATTTTTAATTATTACCACCTTAATTTCAAAGGTATACAAAAACCCTGATCCTATTCAGTCTCTCCTTTTCCCTTTATATTGTTGTCACAAATTAATATTTATATACGGTGTGCCATTAACATAAATTTGTAATTACTGTTTACTGCATTTGTCTTTTAAATTATATTGGGAAAAAACAGAACTGGCCTTTTTATGTACCTATATAGTTACCTTTACCAGTATTCTTTATGTCTTCCTATGACTTGAAGTTACTGTTCATTTACTTCTACCTGAAGAACTCTTAAGCACTTTTTATAGGACGGGAAACAGACTCCTTTAGCTTTCATTTATCTCAGAATTTCTTAATTCCTCTTTCACTTTTAAAGGGTAGTTTTTCTGGATTTATAATTTCTGTTTGGCTTTTTATTTCTTTTAGCACTTTAAGTGTGTCATTTTACTACCTTTAGGCCTCCATTATTTTTTTTTTTTTTGAGAAATTAGTTGTTAATCATTGATCTCTTGTAAGTGATAAGTTGTTTGTCTCTTGATGCTCTCAACATTCCCTTTTTTTGTCTTTGTCTTTCAACAGTTTGATTTTGATGAGTCTCAGTGAAAATTTTTTGCTTTTATCCTTTTGTAGTTTGTTGAGCAATTTGGATATATAGATTTATGTATTTTGCTTGAGAGTTTTAAGTCATTATTTCTTAAAACATTTTTCTGCCCCTTTTCCTCTACCCTTTTGGAACTCCCATTATGTACATACTGTGTAATGGTATTCCATATCTTCTTTTCCTCAACTTTACTTTATGCCAGGCAGAGTGGGTCGTTCATTTGCTTGTAACATTTTCAGAAAATGCCCTCTTGCTAGCCTAGAACCAGGGTTCCACACTGAGAATGTGGGCTACTTTTTTCAGAACTCTTCACCCAGCCAGGGAAATGGATAGGGCAAGGACTAATGAAAACATTGCAGATTTTTTCTGTTGTTTTTAAGTTGCCTCTTTCTTGATTCTGCATTCACTTGGTGTGAACCTTTAATCATTTTCCAGATTCCTGAAAAATTTTATTTTGATCATTTTTGTTCTGCTTTTTAGTGTTTCTATGGATCTATCTGGTCTACCATTTTTGCTGACATCACAGCCTTTCATCATATTCTTATAGTGTTGTATTTTGCTGATTTATGTGGAGTACTATAAAGTTATTTTTGCTCTAAAATTAAGCAGTATGTAAAATACCTGCTATCCTTAACAATTACATAAAATTGAATATTCACCATAGTTTGTTTTATATATGCGTGTTTATTTATTCAGAAATATTTTATATTTTTGTAGCCTATGTATTTTTAACTCATACCATACAGTTTACCCACTTAAGTATACAATTCAGCATTTTTTATTATATTCAAAGGTTGTGTAGCCATCACTATAATCTAAGATTAGAACATTTTTGCCCTCCTTAAAAGAAACCCGGCACTCCTTTGCTTTCAATTCTCATTATTCCCTGTCAACTTCACCCTCAGCCCTAAGCAACCACCAAATTACTTTCTGTCTCCATATATTTGCCTATTCTGGACATTTCATATACAGTTGACCCTTGAACAACATAGGGGTTGGGGACGCCAACCCCCTGTGCTGTCAAAAATCTGTGTATAATTTTTTTGACAGTTTTAATTTATTGGGGGTAACAATGGTTCATAAAATAATGTAGGTTTCAAGTGTATGATTCTATTATACATCATCTGTATATTGCATCATGTGCTCACCATCTGCATATAACTTTTGACTCCCTCAAACTTAACTGCAAATAACCTACTATTGACCAGAAACCTTACTGATACATAAACAGTTGATGAACACAAATTTTGTATCTTACATGTATTATATGCTGTATAATTGCAGTTAAATAAGCTAGAGAAAATAAAATGTTACTAATAAAATCATAAGGAAGAGAAAATACACTTACAGTATTTATTGAAAAAACGTTTGCTTATGAGTAGACCTGTGCATTTCTAACCCATGTGGTTCAAGGTTCAACTGTAAATGGAATTATATAGTATGTGGTCTTTTGTGGCTGGCTTCTTTTATTAGCAGGATATTTCAAGGTTCATCCCTGTATGTATCATATATCAGTATTCATTTCTTTTTATTGCCAAATAATATTTCACTATATGGATATACCACATGTTTAGCCATTCATCACTTGAGGGACACTTGGTTTGTTACCATTGTTTTGCCCATTATAAGTAATGCCGACATGAACTTTGGTATACAAGGTTTTGTGTGGACATATGTTTTTGTATTTTAGTTTTAATTCTATCTTATTTTTTGATAAGCATTGCATCTAATTTGAGAGGAATATCTTGAAAATGTATTTAATTCTTTGGGATTATATCTTCCTTCTAAGCTACCTTGTATCAACCTAACTCATAAAATAAATTTATATATTTGTGCTTTAATTAGGTACTTATGTATCTGAGGTATTCAGGCTTACCCTTAGTTATTGTTCTGATTGCTTTATACAATATATTACATATGCAATTGCTATACTACTATGTCTAATGACTTCTTTAAGCAACACAAGATAAATCCCTTTAAATGGAAGAGTATATCTTCCTCAGTCCACATTCATATATTATGTGACGTAGAGCAAAAAAGTTAATGCAGTAATGTAACAGCAAATGAGGTGGGTGTTGTTTTTGTTTCCTTTGTCCTATGGATCAGGACAGTAATGTGCCACCATGGAAGTTAAACCTGTATGGTATTATCGATCATTGTCACCGCAATAGATTCCATTTATAAAAATAAGAAAACAAAGATAACTATTTAATCAGGTGAAGTTGAGTAAAGTAGGAAGAAGAATCACTTGAAACCTACATAATTTTATTAACCACTGTTACCCCCAATAAAGTTAATTAAAACTCTCAAAAAAATTATACGCAGATTTTTGACAGCACAGGGAGTTGGTGTCCCCTACCCCTATGTTTTTCAAGGATCAGTTGTGTATGAAATGTCCATAATAGGCAAATATATGGAGACATAAAGTAATTTAGTGATTGCTTAGGGCTGAGGAAGTTTGATTTTAGTAAAGTAATATCTTCCAAATGGAAAATTTCCAGATCAATGGGAGTAGCAGGTAATTAGAACAGAAATCATAGACCAAGTGATAGAAGATTTTTAAAAAAAGCAAGAATCATAAAAAGGAAATATTAAATTACAGATGACCAATATATAACATTAACCTCTTACTGAAAAAGATCAAATTATGACATGTACACACAAAACCAGCAACCACATGTTTGTATAATAAAAACATTTATAGCTAACTTCCAAAGGCTGAAAGCAAAGGTGTTAGCAAAGACTACTGGGAGAATGTAAACATGGAAATAAGGATAAAAGACAGGCAGCTATCAGAGGGGTGGTTTGTTGAGGGGCTGGCTGTGAAGGGATTAAGAAGGAAAAAAAAATCCACAAAGATACTGACAACTATATGGTAATTACCAGAGGAAAGGAGGGGTAGGGGGAGGTGGAAGAGGGCAAAGGAGGAATAAATTGTGACAGAGAGACTTGACTTTGGGTGGTGAGTGCACCTTCAGGTGGTGAGTGTACGATGCAGATATGCAGACGACGTGTTATGAAGTTGTATGCTTGAAACCTTTGTGGTATTATTGATCATTGCCACCCCAGTAGATTCCATTTATAAAAATAAGAAAACAAGGATAACTATTTAATCAGGTGAAGTTGAGTAAGGTGGGAAAAAGAATTACTTTATAAGGATGAAAGGTATAATATTCTTATTTGGATAAATAACTGTCAAGAAACTTGATACATGGAGTAGAGCTGCAATGCACAAATCCTATATTGTAAAAAATAGAATAACTTCACAAACACAATAGTATTGGGATATTCTGATATACTACTCTAGTGTAAACACAAGTGTTAAAAATACAGTACAGCCATAGAATACTTACATAAAAATTTGAACCAATAAAATTTCTTCTGGGATCTGTTACCTATGATGAAGAATATGCCTTTAGCCCTGGCTGGTGTGGCTTAGTGTACTAATCTCTGGCCTGCGAACCAAAAGGTTGCCAGTTCAGTTCCAGGTCAAAGCACAAGCCTAGGTTGCGGGCCAGGTCTCAGATTGGGGGTGTGTGAGAGGCAACCAATGAATGTTTTTCTCACACATCAATGTTTTTCTCTGCCTCTCTTTCTCCCTCCCTGTCTCTAAATAAATAAATAAATAAATAAATAAATAAATAAAAATTTTTAAAGGATATACCTTTATCCAAGAAACAAACTCTAGGGTGGAAATACTCATGTAAGAAGCATACTGGGGTATTCCTGCAGGATCAGCATCTGTGAGAGAGTAAAGGCAGAAAAAGTGCACAGAGTGGGAAATGGAATTGGATGTATCATTCCAGAGCCTCAGCTGATAATTAAGCTGCACCTTTGCCCTAACGAGCAGTGTAACCTGGAAAATGTGGCACTCTGTGGCTGAAGGCAGGTCCCAGAGAGAGACTTGCTGAAAACTGTCAGCAACAACACTGACAGCAGCTGAAAGAATGAGTGCCTCAATCCTGAACTAAGAATCAGAGCATGCATCACAGCACCCACTGTAGGCCACCCTTGGTGCTGTTTGTTCCCACTTTCTTCATAGAGTTAGTTCTGAAAACTGTTCTCCATGATTTTATTTGATGTCTATTCCTTTCCTTGAGTAACTTAAAAGAAGTTTAATGGGATAAACTAGTGCACCCACTTCTGCAGCTGGTCTCGAGGCCATAATTGGTACTCATCTCTCCGCTGTACTACTTATTCAAATTCCCCTCGACCTAAGCTATTATCTCTGCTGGTCTGAGATTGCTTACTTGGTAAAATAACCTGAACGGGTTCAGTGAAAATCAGGGTGGGGAATGGGATTCCACAGAGTCACTCAGAGTCCCAAGCTGAGTGAGGCTCCACTATCTAGGTAGTTGCTGGTCACCGTCAGAAGAGAAAACCAAGTGGTGTGTACAAGGTCTTCTGTGCTTTGGCCTGGATGTGATACACATCACTTCTGCTCTAAACCCATTTTCAGAACTAGTCAGTCTTAAGGACCTGCCTCGTTGTGAGGGAACTGGGAAATGGGGGGAACACTAGTCTCTGCCACAGTCTGTCTTTCTGGTTATCCAAAACTCCTTTGCCTCCTTTATTTCATAGTTACCCCCTCCTTAGGTGAGATAACCTAAAGTCCTAGTCTGTCAAGGCATTTAGCTCCAAGTGATACATGGGGATCTATAACAAATCCAGACATTGCTCCTTTTGGTCCAGAAACATTGCAACTAAAATGACAAAATTACCTGGCCATCCTAATACCTATCTCTTGCCCCCATTCCCTAGATGTGGTGGTCAGACAGGTCCAGGGTAGCCACAGTAAACAATTTCCATTTGAGATATTGAAAAATCAGTTGTTGGTTATTTGTAATTTGAAATTCTCTTGGTCAGACATAGTGAGTATCTCTTCCCCTGGGGTGAAGAATATTGCTTGATTAGGCCCTGACTCTGAATCTGATCTCTGCAAGGGGCACCTTGTACATACACTGTTCTCTGTGGTACCTGGCTCCACTATCCTCCATGAATATGTCTGAAGTGGGTATTAGAAAATATGTTCTCTTAGGGGCTGCTCGCTTTCTCAGCTTCCTGTCTGTAAAAGATTGGGGGTCAAGTCTCACTTTAAGGCCATACTTCTCAACCTGGGTACAGTTGGTATTTTTGGATAAGTAAATGTTTTTGATTGACTGTCCTGTGTATTGTAAAGTGTTCAGCAGCATTCCTGGCCTGTACCCACTAGATGCCATTAGTACTCCCCAGTTGTGACAGCCCAAAGCAGCTCCAGACAATGGCAGATATCCCTTGGGGCCAAATTTCCCTGAATTGAGAACCACTGTTTTAAGGCTAAAATAGCCACAGAATTATGGAGGATTTTTTGGGGGGTAGGGAGGGGAGCGGATATGGAATAGCTCTCTCAGAAACTTAGGAAGCTTTTTTAATCTTTTTTTATTACAGTTCTTTTCAAAGCACATAAATGTTATATCATTGGACTCAATGTCTAACTTGAAGCTTTCAGCCTGCTGTTAGCAAGTCTGCATCAGTGTTACCATTTGGAAGAATTTACAAGTCTTTTTCTCTCGAGGGCGTTTAGAATTATGTGGAGATGATGCTTCAGAAACAAATCCACGGCATCCGTGGCTTAAAGAAGTATTTATTGTTTGCTCAGGTCTGTAGGTTGGCTGTGTGCACTGCTCCACATCATGGGGTCAAGTTCAGATTTGTTCCTTGTTCAGGTTTTATTGTCTAGGCTGAAGGAGTGCCTTCTTTTCTCGTGGTGAAAGGTAGAAGAGCAAGAGCCAAGCTAAATCGAGCAGGCACATTTAAAACTTCTCAGATTTGGTGACATCACATTCCCTCACATCCCGTTAACTGAAACAAGTCATGTGACTAGGTCCGTCAATAAGGTGAAGAAGTATACTGGGTTGGGAAGAGGAGACATTTGAACACTGCCCCCCTCCTTTTTTTAAGGGTCTAGTAGCTTTTAGCTTTTCTAGAATGGCAAGGCCCTGAAATTCTAAACTCTGTTCCCTTTCATTTCTGTTTTTAAAGAGACCAGTTCTTTCAAATGCATCCAGTAGCCACCAACATACATTACTAAAGTTTTGCTTTCCAATTACTTCTTTGGACTGTCTCAGCAAACTTTTTCTGTAAAGGCAATGCCTGATAGTAAGTATTTAAAGCTTTGCAGATGGTACAGTCTCTTTTACAGCTACTTACCTTTGCTGTTGTAACACAAAAATAGCTATAGACCATGGGCAATGGAGTGAATATGGCTGTGTTCCAGTAAAACTTTCTCCACAGGCAGGCTATAATTTGCCAACCCCTATTCTAGAGTTTCAAGTTCATTATGTAGGGCTGTGCCTTCCAACCTATCGCAGGTAACAGTGTCTTGAAATGTACTGCTACTATATAACCTGGGTCACTTCTCCAACCTTTGATAAAAGTTTTCCAGATGCCTGCTGCTCAACTGCAAAGCTGTGGTCCTGTGTTTATGTAATAGTAACACTCCACTCCTGGCACCAGTTTCAGTGTTATTGGAATAGACTAGTGAAAAGGAAAAACAGCGCTGTTTACTGTACTACAGCACTATTTCTGACACCAGATGTGTGGTAGTTTTTCCCATACCAAACAGTCTCAGGTTCTCTGTACATCAGCCAGGTGTCTTACAATTTAACTCAGTTCTGACACTATCTACCTGGAGATAGCATCAGATTTCCACAGGTTAAGGGCTCAGTCCCACAAGACTGCCCCCACTTCAGACACTAATCACAAAGCCAGGTTGTTACTGTGCTTCTGACCTACTGGCTCTAATTTGGAGTTTCCCCAAGACTTCCTCCTCAGGTTTAATGTGCTGGAGAGGCTCACAGAACTCAGGAAAACATTTTACTTACTAAACTACCAATTCGTTATAAAGGACATTACTCAGAAAAAGCCAAATGGAGAGTTGCTTAGGGCAAAGTATGTAGGAAGAGGTGTGGAGCTTCCATGCCCACTCTAGGTGTGCCACTCCCCAAATCTTCACATGTTCACCAACCCAGAATCTCAACTGAATCCTGTCTTTTGTGGGTTTTATAGAGGCTTCATTACCTCTGTAGGCATGTTAATGAAATCATTGGCCATTGGTTATTGAGCTTCATCTCTAGCCAGGTCTGGGAATGGGGCTGAAAGTTCCAACCTCTAGTCACAGTATTGATTTCCCTGGCAATCAGTGCCCATCCTTTTGGGCTTTCCAAAAGTCACCTCATTAACATAAACTCCAGTAGTGAAAAGGACTTTTTATAAATAACAAAAAACACTCCTTTCACCTTTATTGCTCTTATCACTTAAGAAATTCTAAGCATTTTTAGGAGCTCTGTGTTGGTAATTGGGACAAAGACCAAATATATATTTACTACACATCACAATTTCACAACTAGGCTAGGCTGAGGTAACAAACCCTGACTTCTCAGTGGCTTAACAGCTAAGGTTTATTTCCTGCATTGTATATCCAGTGCAGGTCATGATGAGTAAGGACTCCGCTTTACAGAGTCTGGGTTCAGCAACCCAGACTGACAAAAGGTCCACTATCTGGAATGTTACTAATCACCAAAGCAGGGAAAGGAACAAAAGGGTGCCCTTCTGTGAGTATGCTCCCACTCACATCCCATTGACTAGAGCTAATAACAAGCAGGCTTACCTACCTACCTACTTAGTTGTGAGGAGACTTGAAATTCTGTGGGAAAGAAGATGGAATATTGTTAGGTTCCACTGCCTATGCCACAAATTCATACTAATTCAGTTATTCTTATATAGTTAGCAATTGTTCTAACATCCGTACAAAGGTATACATTGATGTACAAGGATAGATTTCAGGTAATATTCTTTAAGGCATTTTTTGACAGTTTTTTCTTTAAAAAGATCTATTTTTTGAAGTGCATTTTGCTTTTAATTTTCCAAAATAAAGTATTTAATGTTAGATTCTTATTTCTAGATGAAAATGCAGTAGTACAAAAAGTCATTAATCTTTAACCACCACAGTAGACACTGAAGCATCAAAGCTTATAATTTTTATCCTTGAACATGCATTGTTACTTTGTTGACATACTGTGTTTTGGAAATAAGTGGCAACATTATATTTACAGAATAGCAGTAGTGAAAATTTTCATCTTTTGTTTCACTAAGCCTGTTGATCTCTATTTTTTTTTTAAGATTTTATTTATTTTTTTAGAGAGAGGGGACGGGAGGGAGACAGAGAGGGAGAAAAACTTCAATGTGTGGTTGCCTCTGGGGCACCCTCTACTGGGGACCTGGCCTCAGGCATGTTCTCTGACTGGGAATCGAACCGGCAACCCTTTGATTAGAAGGCCAGCTCTCAGTTCACTGAGCCACACCAGCCAGGGCTTGATCTCTATTTTTAATTTGATAAAACCTTTGGGTTCTATGTCTTCTAAAACCATCCATGATTGCCTATGAAAATGTGCTAAAGACAACATACAATTTTTTTATGGATGTAGACATTATAAAAGTAATCATTGTCTTTTATACCAGTACCAGTAATGGAATGTGTTTGTGTTGTGGATATATGCTTGCTTTCTTTGGTCTCTTGGTTCATAATAGGTTTCATGGGAACTAGCAAGCAAAATGTGTTGAACTTGAAGCTATGAGTTTATGCTGCTGCCTGCCTTTTAATGATCATAGAACAGAATTGCCTACGGTTGAGGTCAGGTGGAAAATTCTTCACAAGGGCATTATTTAGTAGCATTAACAGCACGTAGCTTTATAGATTAGTGACACCAAGACAGTACTGTCCTACTTCTACTAGCAGACAAAAATTTTATGAACACATTTGTATGACTTGGGATGGGAAATTAGTGATGGAAAAACTGCTAATAACTATTTCAGTTCTTCAGAAATGAACACCTGCCCATCTGAAAGGTCAAATGACACTTGCTTGGATTGATATAGAATGGCCCATTGTTGATTTATGCTATATCAAGTTCATTGTATGTTTAAAATTAGTTTTTTAAATGATGTTAATTTATTATACAAGTCACTATAAATGTTAACCTGTAATTCTCTCTTTCTTTTACCATATTAGCTCTTATATGAGCTTTTAGATTCCTTTCCAAATCACTTTTACTCCACTTGATTGAAAATTACTAATCATACTTTTTAGCAAGTAAAATATTACTAAATTCTCTAATAACTGTATTCATAAATTAAAATATCATCAAGCTAATTCCTCAGATTTGCCTGTTATGATGAATCTCTGCAGTGGGTATCAGTTATGGTGAGAGAAATAAACAGTTAGCATGAATTGTTGTACCAGTGATCTTGTAACTTATGAACTGCAAAATATTTGCATATATCATAGCAGTCATTTTTTATTTTTATTTTTTGAAGGACTTAAAGCCAAGTAATATAGTAGTAAAATCAGACTGCACTTTGAAGATTCTTGACTTTGGACTGGCCAGGACTGCAGGAACTAGTTTTATGATGACACCTTACGTAGTGACTCGCTACTACAGAGCACCTGAAGTCATCCTAGGGATGGGCTACAAAGAAAACGGTCAGCAAACACTGTTTACTTGAAATACTGTTCTGTTTTTTATCAGATTTCTTATGTAAATATTTAAGCTGAAGTGCATAGTTAAATATATGTCACTGTTTGAAATGTTTTATCAAGAGTGTGAAAGTAACTATATTGTCATAAATGCTTAGAAAACTTTGGGGCTCCTGTTTATTTAAATACTAACTATCAGTACTACCATTGGATAAAGTATTTGTTGCCATGGCCCCTAAAATTTCCTCTCCCCTAACTTGAAAATGAATATTTGTAACATGGACTTAGGGAAGTATATAGCAGACTGACAGTTTATCTTTTATAATAATCCTAGTTTGCTGCTAACATCTGCACCTATTTCCAACCCCCTGAAAGTAAAGTTAATAACAGTAGCACTTAGTATAAACTTTCAAGAGCTAAGATAAAACCATTCTGCAAATCTCATGGGTAATTAAGGGGACCCTTAGTGGGAAACAGTGTTTCATCAAATCCCTGTGTCCAGCTTTAAAGAATTGGCATTATTATGTGTAGGGTGTATTCAATTACATATATCAGCATTAGAATCAAGGTTGGAGAAAATTATCAGGCATATAATTCAAGAATTTTAAAAAATGAACATATACATGTATTTAATTTAAGAAGAAATTTTGTTGAGACTCAGGAGGTGAATAAGTCTGCACAGGACTTTATTGACTTAAATTATAACTTTTTAAATGTGCTAACTTCATCCAAAATACTCCCTAGAATAGGACCTAGACGTTTCTTCTAGCAAGGAATCTAGAGCACCAGTTCACTTTGAATTAAGAAAGCATATTAAGTCAATCTTCAAGATTCATTTTTATAAACGATAACATTGAACTGAGGATTTTACCTTAATTTCCTTTTCTTTTCCGAGCTAATTAAAAAGAAATACTTTAAACATCTACTATTATTATTTTGTTCTTAAAGAAATGTTTTGTTTTCTTACTGTCTAGATAAAATTGTCTTATATCCTGTAGAATCTAATGAGTTGAATTTAGTATTAGACTCATTGGGGTTTTGTTGTTTCCTGGTATTTTTGTTTTGTTTTGTTTTTTTGAGAATTGATACAAGTGACCAACATGAAGATTGCTTTTGCATTTACTGTAAAACCATTGTCTCAGGTCCTGTCTAATGTGTCACTCAATGTCCTGTAAATGTGATTTGGGGAGATAGCTCCCTGCCAAAAATTAGCACCAAGAAAAAAATGTCATACAAAGAATTCATATGCTTTCCTGTCCCTAGATCACTGTATTGCCATTTCTTTTCTTTTTGTCTCAGGAAACTGAGCCAAATGTAGTGCTTAATTACAATAACTACATTAACCATTGAGGCTAAACATAAGAACTTCCTTTTAGTGATACTCCCACTCTCATTTTGTCTGTTATTACATGCTATCTCACAGTTTTTGGAAAGTATGATATAATGGAATATACTTAAACTACCTAATAAGATAAGCTAGTTTTATGTGTGAACCAGGCTTAGTATGTTCTTAGAAAGTCTCTACTGACTCAGACAATAACTTCTCCTGTGCATGCAGCTTTTGAAATCTGTTTAAAAATATGTTTAAGTGTTTTACATAAGCTGTGTCCTGGATATTTAACTGACGTTTGCCATTCTCTATTAAATCTGTAGGGGAAGTTTATTATAATAGATTTTTACCAAAAATGAAAACCCTGGAAAAAATTTTTCTCTAAACTGATTTATGAATATTAACTTTCCTCTAAAATTTTATTTTTGAAAATTGGAATCATACTATAAGTATAAAACTATTTGCATGTAAATTAATATGAAATTTTAGAGAAACTTTAGTTCCAAAGGATTTCCAAAATTTATTTCCCATTTAGCACCTAAGATTCTGTGATGAACTGAATAAGGCAGTCTCCTTATATGAATGTATTAGAAAGTACACTTTAATTTCCTAAGTCTTCCACCCTGGGTAAAGGGTGTATCCTTCTCTAACATCAATTTTTGCCCTTTTCCTCTTTTGCCCTTAAAGAATTTGTACCTTCAAACTTTAGAAACAAATGCAAGTTTCTAAGGCTTTCCTTTTACATTGTTCATTCTTTCCCTCTTCTCCTATTAAGCTGCAATCACCTACCCTTTTTGTCTGATTTTCAAACCTAAAGATATAAAATGTCAGGGTGTACTGTTAGTTTTAATGAAGCAGGTGGAAATCCTCAAATTGCTCATTCTGTGTCTAGCAGATTCTTTTCAGCATTGATTAGAGATCCCATTAAAGTGGGAACTTTCATATAGTCTTCAGCTAAAACTAACATCTTAAATCAAAAACAATTTAGTTTTATGGGTTTAAAAACTTTAGATGGAAAACATGATATATACTTTTTTTAATTAAGTTTTCTTAATTTATCATTTGTTCATCGTGTCTACACTTGTTCCTGTTGGGATAGTAGGATAAATATAGCATGGCATTGCCAAGAAAGCAAATGACTTTCAATTCAGAATAAATATAGCACTAAAATAAATTTATGAAATCCAGTTTGAAAATTTCTAAAGAGCTTTAGGTTAATTTTTTAACTGTAATTACCCATAGAAATACATATTTTCTGTTAAATATTTAACATACTAGATTATTTCTGCTCATGCTTTTTCTTTTATTTGGCTTAAAGAGAGAGCATAATGCGCAGTTGAATCTCAAAATAACGTCAAGATTTTATTTTTCATGTTTTGCTAACTCATGTACATTTTCAACTTGATTGTATTACAAAGTTTGTGTTTGGTTCTATTTCATATTTTATAAACAAATTTTCATTGATAAAATGCATAAGATTTTTAATCGTGTGATTTCTGTGCATAGCTCTCACTTTAAAATTAGATATAGTTAAAAGGCCACACTTCACATTTGCTTTTGTGAATCAAAGCCTTTTGAAAAATATTTTGTGTTTTAAAGTATTCCATTAGCTAAAATTAAAATCACTTTTTTCTTTTCGTGATGTTTTGTAGTCTTTATATAATGCAGTCATATTATGCTTCTTTGATTTTAACGACCTTTTGCTTTGCTTTTCCTTCTTTTGTGCTGCAAACATATAGTGGATTTATGGTCTGTGGGGTGCATTATGGGAGAAATGGTTTGCCACAAAATCCTCTTTCCAGGAAGGGACTGTATCCTTGTGCTACTGCAGCAGTTTAATTAGTTAGCTGATGAACTTCCATATGTTCTCCTAATGAAAAGGAACATGGTACATTTATAAATGTGGGTTCTTTTAAACAGACAAAGTTTGTGGCTATTATAGTTCAAAAATTGTTTAGATAAGCTGAAATATCTGTAGGCTGCATCTGGCAGTAGGACATACAGTCTCTGCTGGTAGTTAGAGCACATTCACTGTCACTCATTTTTATTTTATACTGCTTTCTATAATTTTACAGTATACATGGTGTGCGTGATTTTTTTTAATGTTTTTTTTTTTTATTTTAACCAAAATCTTTATGTTAATGTCATTGCATTTTGTTTTCAGTTGACATTTGGTCAGTTGGGTGCATCATGGGAGAAATGATCAAAGGTGGTGTTTTGTTCCCAGGTACAGATCGTATCCTTATCTTTGGCCTAAAATGTAGTCTCTAAAGGTCAAAATGTATCACAGCACTTCAGCTAGGTCAAGTATAATGTATTTTGTCTCTCCCTAATAATATTGTTAAATTACTTCACTCTTTCAAAATACCACCTGCTATTTGACATAGACTTTCCTTTCCCTCACTTATTGTGTCATATGTTATTCCTGAGAACTGCTCAAATTCATTATCCACAATTACTTGCTGGCTTTGAGTTGATTTATTTAACCTGAATCAAAAATCATGGCTTGCATTAAAAATTTCTAATAATTATACACTTAAGTCTAGAAGTACTTAGGACTTTAATATGAATTTTGGAATTGCCTGTTGCTTCTGGTCATCCTTTTGTTTTATCCCCCATCCCGACCTTCTTTTTTGTTAATGTTTATGTATTTTGTGTCTTTGGGTTGTCTCATTTCTGAACATAACATACTGATTTTTCATCCAAGAATTTCAGCAGTAATAGTTTTATTATGGTGTTAAGTACTGTATTTTGCTGTGTATAGTATGCACCTTTGCCCAAATTTTTGAGGGAAAAGTAAGGATGTGCATTATACATAGGTATAATGATTACATTCCATGGGTATAATAATCCTGTGTATAATACACACAAACACATGGGAGCGCATTACAGCTAAATGTGGTAGATTTCGATTCATACTTTTTGTTCATCTGACTACTTTTAATATATATATTACCAGTAAGTGATCTAATGTGTGTTTATCAGCTAGTAACAGTTAGGAGGAATGGGAAAAGCCATGTGCACTAGGTTACAATAAGAAAGTTATAGTCATTAGTCTGCAGGGAGGACTTGCAGTGTAAAAATGTAGGAGGAAGGAGAGTAGGGAATTCTAGCCTTGCAATTTACCAAAGTACTGATTCATTTTCGTAAGTTACAGAGCTTTAAGGAAATTTTTCTTAACATAAGCTAAACAAAGAATGGCAAAAGAAAATGCCACTTTTATCAAAGCCATCATTTTTATTTTGTGTTACTGTAGAAAAATTTTAAAAAGGACAGATCATAATAAGTATTTCTTAGCCTATAGATATGCATTCACATTTTCTGATCAGCCAGAAGAAAAGGCACATTTTGTATTCTAGAGTTGTGTACAGCTTACGTTTAGAGTCCCTGTGAGTAGTAATTATCATTTTTCTTTGAGTCACTTGTCGTTTGTATTTGGACTTTGTTACTTTAAGCTTTAATTTTTATGATAAAATCAATATTAGACACATACACACACATACACACTTTCTCTAAATAAGGTTAACAAAGCTTGTTTATTGATCTTTCTGCCCACCATTTGCAAGGTGGCTATAAGATAGAAGATTTATAACTGCCACATTCTTTATTAGGATTTTATAATTGTTATTTTCTTGTTATTTTAATGACTATGACTAATATGTTGAACATTAGATATGGAGTATTTTTCTTAGCTACTTGATATTAGATATTGATCAGTGGAATAAAGTTATTGAACAGCTTGGAACACCATGTCCTGAATTCATGAAGAAACTACAACCAACAGTAAGGACTTACGTTGAAAACAGACCTAAATATGCTGGATATAGCTTTGAGAAACTCTTCCCTGATGTACTTTTCCCTGCTGACTCAGAACACAACAAACTTAAAGGTACTTTTTATAAATATATATATTTAACCCTGTGTGTGTTTTCATGTTATTATGTAACAAGGTTATTTCTGGGTGGTGGAACAAAGTAAGGCTTTAGTTATTTTTTTTTTCTGTAACTTTATATTTTTTCATCATATGTCCTGATTTTATAGTAAAATCTATTTTTTAAGAAAACATACTTTTTAATGAATGATAATTTCAAGTTTCTGAAATATATTGCTAATTTTGAAACCTTCATGAGATACATGTACATTAACATCATTATTTTTGCAGCTAGTCAGGCAAGGGATTTATTATCCAAAATGCTGGTCATTGATGCATCTAAAAGGATCTCTGTAGATGAAGCTCTTCAGCACCCTTACATCAATGTCTGGTACGATCCTTCTGAAGCAGAAGCTGTAAGTTCTTTTTTTTTATTGGTTTGAGAGAGAGAGAGGCGGGACGATTTGTTGTTTCACTTATTTTTGCATTCTTTAGACGAGATCAGGCACATTCAGGGTGATATGGCCGTAGACTATTTATGAATTCTTTAGTTGATTCTTACATGTGCCCTGACTGGAAATTGAACCTGCAACCTTGGTCTGTTGAGGGCAATGCTCTAACTAATTGAGCGGCCAGGGCTCTTTAAGTTCTTTTCTTAATATTTGAAGAGTATACTGCCTCTTAGAGTTAGAATTAAAGTTAGGTTTAGAGGAGACATTGTAATTTTAAATAAAAATACAGATAAATGATGTTGATATTCTTCTGTTTTTGCATTAAAAGAACTTCAAGTTAATGAGCTTATCCAAGCACCTCCTACACAAAATTAAGTTATCTCTCAGTTTCTTGCCTCCTTACCGTGATACGTGATCTGATGAGCTAGAACACTGAATGCTTTCGGAGAACAGCCTTAGTTATAAAACAAATGATTGTGTCCAAAGCATACCCTGGTTCTATGGTAAGAAATAAAATACGACCATTTCAAAAGCTGAAAGAAAGCAAAAGGATAGTTAAACATCTTCCTGTCATGAAGAAGTCTTCCATAACTAATCTTTCTACATACAAAGATGATTAATCAATTTTGGTCTAATAATGTATTTTTACAAATGCTTTCTGTCTGGCTGATATTTCAAATAATTATGAAGAAATTGACATATTCCCAGTAAACTGACTCAATTATTGTTGCCTTTTGTTTTTCAGCCACCACCAAAAATACCTGACAAGCAGTTAGATGAAAGGGAGCACACAATAGAAGAGTGGAAAGGTAACAGTCACCAAATTCTTAGAGATGAAGCTGAGAGAACTTCTGGCTTTTTATGTTGATTTATTTATCATGTTGGGGAAATTGAAGATATTTTGTATTATTTATAAGCCATATTTGGTAATATGATTAGTAATATATTTTTCAAAAATAGAAAGTAGGTCTCCTTCTCCCAACTTTACCCAAACCTCTCATGTTCCTTACCCCAGACACAGAAACATTACTTCTTTCCAGAATTTTTTGTTCTTCCGTAGTCTACAAATACACAGTCATGTGTATTTGGTTTCTCCTCTTTCTCTTCTCCCACCCCTTTTTAATCGCAAGTCGTAGAATGCTGTGCACACTAGCTTTGTTGATGTGGAATCACTTATTACAGAGATTTTCCTCTTAGGCTCCACATCCCTGGCTCATTTGCAGGTGGTGTACTGTTTTACAGCTGTGTCAAATTTTTATATCCAAGTCCCACTTGAAGAGTATTTAAGTTGTGTCCCGTTTGTTGTTATTACAAACAACTGTGGTGTTCTTGTGCATATGTGAGAACATGCCTATTTAAAAAAACCTATAAGATATGCTTGGCCAAAGGATATTTTTTAGTTATTTCCAGATTACTACCCAGAGAAATTGTAGCAGTTTACATTTCCATCAGCACTGTACAGGAATGTCTGTTTTACCCCCACCCTTATCCACAGAGTGAGTGAGTTTCTAATCTTTGCAAATCTAATACAGTAGTTTTATTTTATGAATGTGGTTGGACATTAATAATGCTTTGATAGTCATAGAAGTGTTAAAATAATTTTTTTATTTAAAAGATTCCCTGGGACATTTAGGCCAGATAATTTTTAGATCCTATAAAACCTCATTTGTGTTGTTGTCATTTAGTGTTTGGACCACGTATATAGCTACATGGCTTTCAACAAGTCACTTGACCCACTATTTTACCTGAACTTAAAATTGGGTACAGAAGACTCGTTATTAAGAACTAAGTACCTAAATACTGGGAAGGCAAAAGGGACCGGAGAGGTATAAAACTGAACAAGTAATCCGTCTGTAAATTTATTTAGGAGGAATGAATTTGGTTCTTTTTTCTTAGGAATAATCAGGGATTAGTTTTCTTTAAGTTGACTTGGGGAGACATATAGTTAGGCTCTGTAGACCCGCAAGAGTGATACAATTGGGTGGAACTGAGTTCATTTGTCATATACTAAGTAATATACAAGGATATAACTGTGGACCAGTGTATGTATTTAAAACATCTAACCTGATATTTTTATATGTCATTACATTCGTAGTAGACATTTATGATATCTCAGAATCTTAATAGAATCTTTTACCAATTGTAAAACAAACCATAATACACCACTAAGAGAAAACACTACCAGTTGCACTACATCATTGGTTATAAAATACAATCCAATTTCAGAGATATTAAACTGTGGGGAAAAGTGCACTTTAAAATCAGTGAAACATAGCGATTTTGTTTATAAGGATATACCTGGGATTTTTTAATACTGTAAATATGCTTGCTTTTATTCTGTATCTTTTTGTCCTGGCTCCAAGTGCTGTTCAGTAATTACCTACAAACTGCCTTTTTCAAGATCTGCTTAAAAGTTTTAACAACACAAAGAAAAATTCATTGCGAAAACCATTAACTACAGATTGCTTTGCCTAGTTAGTACTGCTAATTAGCTTTGGATCTTTTGTCTTAATCCATTTTCATAAAGGGGCCCTGTTTTCTCATTTAATAAAAGATCCTCGTATCTGGAACACTTATCATTCCTTTTTGATTCTTTGAAGAAAAACATCTACCATTCTTTCATCTATCAAGACTTCCTATTTTTCTCCTTCCAAGTCCATGAAGGTTACCATACCCAGCTAATTTAGGTGTCTCTAGCACTTGTTCATTCCAGCATATCCACTTGCTTTTGCCTTATTACCAACATAAACATTGTTATACCCTATAATCACAGATTCCTTATCAGAAGTTTAAAGAATTACAGACTCCTTAAAATTCTGTGTAACCATTTTTGCTTGTATATTTTTCTCAGAAGAGGGTTCATGCAATTCTTAAACTATTTCATGACCCCAAAAAGATGATGAATAATGGCTTCGTAGAATCCACCAGAAGGCTCTTCTTAAGTAGATATTCAGAGTCACAAGGCTCATCACACTTGACATAAGTGTCACTTAAAAGAATACAGGGCAAGAGGTAATCCAGCAAGGCAGCATCTGGTCTGACCATAGGGGCACAATCCTCACTGCAGTCCGTTCACTATCCACAGCCTAGTAAAAGAACAAGATTCCCGCAGAGAAATCTTAACAGTGACTGCATATCCAGCTTCAGCTTATAAGAAATCTTAACAGTGACTGCATTTAAAGTGCAGCCATCTGCTGTTTTTCCTTTAATAACAATGTATTTACATACCATCCTGTGAAAGAGGCTTCCACATGCTCTTTCATTTAAGTCTTTTAACAGGTATCTGGGTAAACACCTACAATGTACCAGGTTTTATCAGGAAATAGAAGTTAATAAGACAAATGTGATTTGAGCCCTCACTGAGACAGAATTAAACAAGCACTTGAAGAACAGAATGATATATGGTATGACCTGGTATAGTGCACAGTGCTGCTGCAGTTGAAAAGATCAAGGTTCTAATCACAGCCGTATTCTTAATCCAACTTTAAGAATAGTAGTTAAGGCAGAGATTTTGTTTCATCCTAATCCATGACTGAGGCTCAAGGAATTGTTTTTAACATTGACTCTTAGACTGACACAGACCCTCTACCATTGGAGGATACTATGTGAAGTACTTAATGTGTGCAAAAAATGTTCACTAAAAACATACATATCTTGTGAGATTGGCTCTCAGACTTTAAAAAGCTTGTTTTTGTTCACCTCTTTTTCAGAATTAATATACAAGGAAGTTATGGACTTGGAGGAGAGAACCAAGAATGGAGTTATACGGGGGCAGCCCTCTCCTTTAGGTTGGTTACAATATAAGCTTGGTTAAGATTACAGTTTACTTCTTGTGTTGTAATCTTCAGTGGCCTGAAACCTGCAGTTCTTTCCATATTTACTACCATTATTCTACAAAGTTCAGTAAGTATAAGGAGCACAATTTGGGTGGTTAAATTGGAAAGCATTGGTACACTGCTGTACCAATGCACTATATTCATACATTAATAACAGACTTCATCAAATGCACATTGTTTTCTGTGATACTCACATTCCATTGAAGAACAGAAATTTTTTTGTTCACATTGTTACAGCCTTTAAAGAGGAAATTTCTGACAATTCAGTGTACTTACCTTTCTATGACTTCAACAGTCTTTACTTTGTGTAAGTAAACTAAGGCTTCACTGAAGAATTTGGTACATGTGATACCAAGCTACCTTCTTTCTCCCTTTGGTATTTTTGATTTGTTGAACTAAGGCAGTAACATTAAAACTACCATTAGAAAATGTTCTGCCTCTAAGAAGAAACTGGTTTGCAGGAGTTGAACATTTTCTTTTTATCATAAGCTCATATTTAATTTTAGTACTTGTAAAAGCATAAAGAATTGAGGGGGAAAGTTAAATGGCAAGTGACATTTACATATTAAGTACATAGCTACATAACAAACACTGGTTCTTTGTGTAGTTTATTTCATTTCATCTTCAAGATCCCAAAGGAGGGATCATTATGTACACTTTACAGATGAGGGAACTAAAATTCAGAAAAGTTAAATGACATAAGGCTATAAATCTATTATGTAGAAAAGCTAACACTTGAAGCCATGTTTATGAGTAACTTTGGAGGGTGTGGTTTTCCCAACATCCCCTGCGTCCTCTGGCTGGGAATGGAGACTACTTTTTTCTGGCTACAGAGGTTAGGACAGTTGCATAGAAGAGTTGAAAGTTGAGCTGAGCTTCGAAAGCTGAGTAGTGAGTGTTTCAACAGATAGGTCTTAAATTTGAGTAAAACTATGCCATTTGACTTATCCCTCAAAAATACTTCTAAATTCTAAGAAAAAAATGGATATTATATCTGTTTATGGGTAAAAATTCTAATTCCAGTTTCAGATTACCATTTTGTTTTACTGTATACATATATTTGCGTAAATAATTTTTGTAGCCTCCTGTGACATTTTTGGTTATGTATTTTAAAGGTTTTAGAATTTTTTGTTAAGTCCTTGATCAGAAATGCAATTTTCCAAGTTATAATATAGATCCTGTTGAAAATAGAAATTGGTTTTGATTGCTTTTACTTAGAATTTAGTTGTAACAAAGCTATATCGCAAATGCTTTAATAGCAGAGTTAATTAGCTTTGTATTGATAAACAGTGGTAGTATAACTGAATGTTCAAGTGGGACTTGAAAAGTCCATTATTTGAGAGAATTTTACACTGTAGCATACTGTCCTCCTGAGTAGCACATCCTAAGTGTTGAATGTTTGAGTAAACAATCTCATGTGATAGAACATATTTGTTCTTAATTTATAAGTGAAAAATTTGGATCCAAGACAGCACTTGACTGTGGTTACAAGATAAGTCAATGGAAAAGACAGGACTTCAAGTTCCTAGACATGCTCTGAATTCTCATAGCTTACAAAGAGGAATGTTATTAAATCTGTTATTAAAATATTCTATTCTCGGATATATACAAAGAAGGAACAGTCTTTGATGTCAAAATATCAGATAATCACAGTACCATTTCTACTTGATTTTTAAAAACGAAACATCCAATTAGGGAATTTGAATTAAAAAACAAGTATAGAAAAGTATATATGATGGAACCCTTTTATGAATTTAATGTTTCAGTACAAATCTTTGAAGCTAGTCATTGTATTTGTATACTCTTCAGTCACAACAGACATATCCAATAGTGTCAAATTGATTGAACTTTCAAAAAAGTATAGTAACTTCATTTCACTCTTAGCAGGGAACCTCATGGACCTCTCTTGGGTCTAAAAGGTTATCACATTTCAGCTTGTCCTCTCTCCTGTCTTGACCTGCAGTACTCAGTCTGCTTTCTTTTTCCCGTTGCACCTCTAAACGCCTGCACTGTCTCTTGTGGTTCCGATTCCTTTTTGTCTCCCAGTACCTTCCCCCGCATCCTAAAGATTTGCCTATTCCTACCTTTCTGTCTATTTCCATGTTGCATTTGAAGATAAGCTCTTAGAGGATCTTTCATATTTAAGTTTTTATTACTTGTCATTAGACAGAATGGAGAGATAATTTCAAACACTGAGATTCTGGGTTTTGGAATTGTGGTTTTCACCCTGCTTGGTTTTCAGCCTTGTGCGGGGTACCTAAAACGCACCCCTAGAAATTTTCTTATTGCTCATTTTGTAGACTGTTGCTTTTATTCCATAAATATGTTCTTAAGAACTTTTGTATAACTTGCATTATTTGGTGTACTCAAATTTGGAATGACCCTTATTTAGTGATCATGAAGTTCATAAGTTCTTACCTCGTGTATGAATCACCTTTTTTAATATATTCCCAACCCCCCAATATCATTTCCTCCCCCTTCCTGACCTTGAGACGATTTATCTATAAGTACAGGCATACCTCAGACATATTGCTGGTTTGGTTGCAGACCACTGTAACAAAGAGAGCATGATAATAAAAGCAAGTTGTAATTGTTTTGCTAGTGGAGGGTCTTGCCTTCAGATGGTTAAAACAAAACAAACAAAACAAAAGCAATGTCCATGAAGCAATTAAGTGACATGCAATAAAACAAGACATGCCTGTACTTTTTTTTTTTAATTCAAGAAATCCCTGTTAGGCTGTATTTTTGGTAAAGGAAATAAGGAAACAGTCTTCCCTAACTTTACCTGTTTAATAAATCCATATTTTCATTTATCAAGTATTTATTAAAATAGAAATTACAAGACCAGAGTTTACCTAACTAGGGCACTTGATTGATTGAAGCAAGTCATGTAACCTATGTAAATTGGGGCAGTTGAACTAAAGACCCTTTCCGTTGAAATGATTTCCGACATTATATTCACTTTTGCTTTAAAACAAGATGTGCCAGAAGTATTGTTTGGACTTGTACAGTGAGAAGATATCATGAATCACTTTCTATTAGTGCAGTAGTTTTTACCTTTTTGAATCATATATAGCTGTAAGATCCTCCTTCCAACAAAATACAGCACTAGACAGGTTTGCATGTATTGTCAGCAGTATTCACACACAGCCCGAAGCCCATTTATAAATTTCGCAGTAGGACCATTTCTAAATGTGGCTTGGACTTCATGATTCTTGTCTTGAACTGAAAAACAAATTTGTGGAGAGGACAAGACCCTGCGTTCCCAGACATTTTCAGAGCTCTCACCTCATAAATTGCAATGAAGAGTTCGTAAATTAGTGTTGTGTTGAATATCACTTGTGATTATTTTTAGTGAGCCTTTCAAAGCCAAGAGAAAAGTTACCACTGGAGGTACCCAGTACAGTACAAGTAGCTGGGTCTGCAACTCTGTCTGCAACTGATTTGCTGTTTTGTTTCTCATAGCACAGGTGCAGCAGTGATCAATGGCTCTCAGCATCCATCGTCATCATCGTCTGTTAATGATGTGTCTTCAATGTCAACAGATCCTACTTTGGCCTCAGATACAGACAGCAGTCTAGAAGCCTCAGCGGGACCTCTGGGCTGCTGTAGATGACTACTCGGGCCTTGGGGGGTGGGGGTGGGAGGGATGGGGAGTCGTTTAGTCATTGATAGAACTACTTTGAAAACTAAGTAAGTCAGTGGTCTTATTTTGAGTGATTTTTCAAAAATGTAGAATTCATTTTGTAGTAAAGCAGTTTATTTTTTTTTATTTCAAGTGATGTAATTTAAAACTTGTGTTTTAAAACAGCAACAAAACGTATTGTATTTTTGCTGTAATTAACTGTATAATGTAAACCTAATTATTTTATCATGGTTTAAAATTTTTGCATATTTGCTTTATCTTATGCTGCTGATTTTTTTACTGAATTTGTAAGATGTTTATCAAAGCAACTATTATGTGGTGACTTGCCTATATCATGAATTATTTAAGATTTTTATAGTTTTTTTTTAATTAGAAATTATTTCAAATGTTTTGTTCATGATGCTATCCTTCAGGGTTATGTGCTTATCAATGAAATAATCACAGAAGATGAGAGGAAATAACCTGTAGCCACTTATATTCAGGAATAACTACTGTAAATGATGAACATGTTTTTTAAAAAATGAACCTCCAGATTTGCTACTTGCCAAACCTAATTTAGCTACAACAATTGGTATGCAATCCTACAAGAATTTTGGCAAAAGCCCCATCATCTAAATGACGGAATTACTCAGAGCATGTCTTTGAAGATGCTGGGTGTCTACCACCAGCCTTCTGTTCCACCAACTCCCTCCAGCAAATGTAAAGTAAAAAGAAGATGGTGTTTTCTGCAAGTCTGTGGCATGCTCAAAGCTTACGGTCACATAAAGTCAAGAGGATACTTCATGAATAATACATTTCAATGCAGATAAACAGATGGTTCACTTCTGCTAGCTATGAGCCTGATTTTGTATACACTGAGTTAATCTACTCAGGCTCCGGGTCCCAGTGTTGGTCTGGTCTTTCTCTTTCCTGCAGCCTCAGGCCCGCGGACCTTTCTGGTTTCCTATTAGAGTGTCAGTCAGTTGAGCACCAGTTTTGGTGTTTCCGGCCATTTGATTCTATGTAGCATAATCATGTTTATACAAGCGCTGGGAGGTTCCAAAGCCTACGTAGATATTTGTAGGTAATGTATCAAATGAGCAATATACCGTTCATCAGAAAATAGTAGCACACAGCCATATATAAGATAACATTTTCCAAGGACTGTTTCTTCACACTGAGCAGAGCAGGCATAAATGGTGATTATTTAGTCTGTGTCTTTCATTTTTTTTTATATCTGATTTTCAATAAAACACGCAACGTGGATGTTGAGTAGTGTAAGAATGGTGCTGCTCCTGACAGGTGTTTAACTGTTTACATTTTCTATCTGCAGAATTATTTCTATGTAACTGAATTTTTCTTAAGTAAAATGTCATTGAAGTCTCATCTCTGAAATACATTGTCTGTAATGCCCCAGGCACCTTTTGTTATATTTGGAACAAGAGAGATTACATGTCATTAACCGGGGAATGCATACTTAAATCAGTGACTAGGTTCTGCGCAGAAGCTCATTGGAATTCAAGGCCAACAAGAGCAAGAACTGGTGCGGCTCAGCATGCGGTGTCTGAAAGTTTGCTTGGCATGTTATTTGTGTATTTAGTGCAAAATTCCTTTTGAGTAAGATATTTTAGATCATTGTTAATGTGCAATATTTACAATTAAAATATATTAGCCTTTTTATATGCTTTGAAAGAGCAAGTTTGTTTTTGATGGTTTAAAAGTCATGATTACCAGTCTCTTGAAATTGTCGACCTTTTTATCAATCCCTTTTGTACTCATACAACATGGTATATTAATTTCATTAAGCAAATTAGAGTTTTGAGAATGTAATGCCTTGATTTGTAGAAACAGGATTGGATTTATGGAGGAATTTGAGCATGAGTATGTTATTAGTTTATGTTAGTTTTACAGTTAATTAGCTCTTTTCTAGGATAGATCATTTCGCTATTGCACTTTAATAACTGACATGCTTTCAGAAGCTTCCCATATTTTATGTTTGATTGCTAGTAAGCCATCTCTTTTAATACAGATTTTGGTTAAGCAAGGAAAACCAGGTGTTCTTACTGTATCATTTGTTGTAAATGCCAGCTCCCACTTGCCAACCAGTATGTTTCAGTTGATTCAAGAAAATGAACTCTTATTAGTTAATGTAGATAAAAATACTTAAATTCTACCCTGAAAACAAAGTCTATTCAATGTTGTGTACCCTAGGTTTTTAAAATGCAATATCTAAATACAACTTTTTTTCTTAAATTTGTTAAGCTAAAGATATACATGCTTGTTTTCTTTTAGAAACTTCTTGAACCCTTAAAATATCTTAAACATGTATGTTTAGGTATGTTTAAACACAAATGTTAACACAAATAAGATTTCTGTCAGGCAGTACTTAATGTAAAACCACCTTGCTTATCTTACAAATTTTGGTTTTTCAACTTTATACACCTAATATCCCCATCATCTTACTGTCAGAAAATTATTTTGACCAAGATCTATTACTCAACTTTATAGGTTAGGAAAGAGACACTAATTCTAATTCTTTCTATGTATTTCTTCCTGGTTATTATTCTGTTACCCTCTAATGTATATTGACCATTTGTTTGTAAAATGATTGTTTTGTTGGGATTGCATCTCAACTCTTTCATACTGTTTGCTGAACAGTTCTCATTTGGTCACATAGCCTTGGCTGCTGGTTGTTCCTGGGGTGTACTCTGCCACATTGGTAAAGGCACAGTGTTCACACCAGACCCTAGAGAAGAACCAGCCTCTTACATGAAGCTACCACATAACCCCTTTAACAATACAGAGAAACGTGATTGTACGTAAAGCAGCAGACTTTCCTGTAAGCCTTTATTAATTCTGTTCCATGCTAATCCTGCTGTGTTGTCTAAAAAGATGGAGGTGAAGAGACATCAATGTCTGATAGTAAAATCAGCTGCAGGCAAGCGAAGCTGTTCCGGTGTTATAAATAAGACTTGGTTTACACTATCGGCCAGTATGTGCTACGCATATGAAGACTTAACTACTCAGTGTTGCCTAGGCACAGGCCTGCACATTTTGAGGTAAAGCATAGTCTCTTTTCAAAAATACTGTTGTAGTTTGTTTGTGAGTGTTTGTTCATTAGTCACACATTAACTGTAGAGTGACTGCATGAAGCCCCATGACCCCAGTAAACTTCTCTTACCAGTAGAAAAACCAAACACCACCATTCTGTCATTAGCAGCCCTCTTAAATGTTGACTCTGTATCCTTTACATTTTAGTATAGATTGTGTTTCTACTGATCTCTCTTAGGTTTTTTCTGAATCAGGGGAAACTAATTTTTCCTTAATAGCAAGAAAGATGAAGAGGTAAAGGGCATTGAAGCAGAAACATATAGTTTGGGGTATGATGAGAAAACTCGTAAGGAAAACAAGTCCTAAGTAATTTCAAAGTAACTGCTCTTAGTTAAGTGCTCTTAAGGAGAGTCTAGTAAGAGTAACACTTTCTGGCCATTTCTGGTTTAGATTCTCTTCGTTACAGAAACTTTTAAGAAATCTTACCTGTGGATTAGTTTTGCACAATGTTTTCTTCTCACAGTAACTTACAAATTAAAGTCGGCTTGTATTGAACTACCTCACACTAATTTTCTATGCTTTCCCAAGCTGTTGCCCTTGCTGTCAGATCTTTGCTGAGTGTGATTATCAATGTGTGTAAAATACTTTATAGCCAATGTCGACACAATACCAGTAAGGATGTAAAATGTACACCTTGCATCAGTAAGAGAGACTCACGTGTAAAATCTTTCACTGTATCTTGGCAAATTGTGTTAGATGTGTTTGTTGGACATGATTACTGTCTGTTTGTAACTAGAAACCTGCTCGTGATATCAGTCCATTCTTTACATTTTACAAAAGGAATAAATCTTAGTAAATTTTACGAAGAAATAAATTACTTTTGTAGGCCCGATATTTGGTATATTTTTGAGAAGCTCTTAATCTTTTAGCTGAATGATGAATTTAAATTGAACTAGCTGTCTACCTGGACTGTGACATCTATTTTCTCATTACAGTTTACCCAATTCAACAAGTTTTAAAGCCTGAAAACCTAAGTATGATAATTGACATTTGCTTTCCTCCCTGTATGATGCCATTCCTCCTTCATTCCTCTCCCCTGTGTTCCGTTCCCTCTCCTCTCTAGACAACAAAATGGGGCACTTTGTAGGGAATGCTGAGATAATTATTGTGGTTTTTAATCATTCATGCCCTAGTCATTAAACATGCACCACTGGAATGTAAACAATGTTATCTAGTATGTTCATTGGTTATAATATTTTAAATAAAAAAAAAGTGGTATGAAGTTGTGTGGTTTTTTTTAAAAAACGATTTGTGGTAAAAAGTTTTGGGAGGGCAATTTTAAGATATCCTGTGGATTGGGATAACAAGGGTAGTACTAGGGCAGGTTTTTTAGATTTGGATTTTATACAGATTTTAAGTAGCCTAATGTATTGCCCTGATTTTCTGGTGTTTCAAATCACTGGAGAAACTTTACCTTAAAAAGGGAATGTGCTTCGATGCCTTAACGTAGGCTTGATAAACATATAAGAGAACAGCCTTGATGACCACTTGGCAAAAATAAATATTTTAAAAGGATCTCTTTCAAAACAAACCAGGGATTTCGGCTCTGACCACGTTTCCAGCTTTTGCCAAGCATACATTCTCAGCCTGCATTGGGCAGACTGCTTAGGAGGGTTACTTGCTACGTGTAACCAGCTCTGTATATCTGCACTCCATCTTGCTCAACTCTTACTTCAGCTCACTCCCATGTCCTGCAGTCCCCACCCTACCAACACTTGCATTTCTCTGCTCTGAGTGAAAGGACCTGACCACTGCTGCTGACCCAGTGCACCCTGCTGCGTCGGAGTCATTGGAGGGGCCCCTAGTGAGAGATGGTGGCAAAAGCAGACACCAGAGTGTTGGTTCATTTACTTTCTCCCCGGTCATAACACCCTGGTGACACCAAGTAAAAGAATTAGTGTTTGTAGAAGCATTATTTACAATAGCCAAGATCTGGAAACAGCCCAAGTGCCCATCAGTAGATGAGTGGGTAAAAAAACTAGTACATTTATACAATGGAATACTAAGCAGCCACAAAAACCTAAATCCCAACCTTTTGCGACAGCATGGATGGACCTGGAGAGTATTGTGCTAAGTGAAATAAGCCAATCAGAGAAAGACAAATCCTATATGATCTCACATGTGGACTCCAATGGACAAAATGAACTGATGAACAAAATAAAAAGGCATGGACACATGGAACTACTATCTCTCAGGGAAGGGCAGGGGAACTGGATGAAAGAAGGTGAAGGGATTAGGCCAAAGAACATTTATGCATAACTCATAGACAATGGTATGGGGATGGCCTGAGGAATGGGATGCTGGGTGGAGGTGGGCAAAGGTGGGAATAGCTGTAACAACATGAGCAATAAAATACAATAAAAAATAATTTGTTCTTGTTAATCCAGGTATTGCATTTTAGTATTTTTCCTTGAAAGGTCCATTAACTTTATGTGAATGAAAATGGTACTGATTTGTGCCTTAAAAATTTTTTTCAGCTTTTACAACTAATATGCCAATGTATCTTTGGACTTCATTTTAAACTTAAAAGATACTTCAAATATTCTTTGTCAATGTTAGGCTTCTAACATTTCACTTAATTTTATCAATGTGTGTATATCCATGACAGTGTATTCCACCTGACTGAAGTAAGTGTGTAGAGGAGCAAGAACCATGCTGAAGGGATGCAGACGGAAGGGGTGGTTAGAGAAAATGAGGGTTTTCCTTTTTTTTTTTTTTGAGACTTCGTATAAGGTAGTTTTGGAGAGGAGGGGTATGGGATTTTTTTAAATGACGAATTTAGCAAAGTAGCAGGATACACAATATCCAGAAATCAGTTGTATTTTCACATGCCAAGAATAAACTAACAGAGAAATTAAGAAAACAATCCCAGCCCTGGCTGATGTAGCTCAGTGGATTGAGTGCTGGCCTGCGAACCAAGGGGTTGCTGGTTCAAATCCCAGTCAGGGCACATACCTGGGTTGCAGGCCAGGTCCCCAGTTGGAGGCACACAAGAGGCAACTACACATTGATGTTTCTCTCCCTCTCTTCCTCCGTTGCCATCTCTAAAATAAATCTTGAAAAAGAAAAAGAAAATGGTCCAGCCCTGGTCCTGGCTTTGAAACAAATATTTCGAAAATTTATATGGAACCACAAAAAGCCCCACATAGCAACAGTGATCCTAAGAAAGAATAAGTTTGGAGGAATTGCTCTACCTAGTATCAAACTATACTATAAGGTCACAATAATCAAAACAGCATTGTACTAGCATAAAAAGAGACACATAGATCAATAGAACACAATAGCCCAGAAATAAACCCACACCTTTATAGTTAATATTTGGCAGAGAAAGCAAGTACATACAATGGGCTAAAATTAGTTTATTCAATAAATGATGTTGGGGAAACTGAACAGATATGTGCAGGAAAATGAAACTATACCACAAACAAGAATAAATTCAAAGTGGATTAGACACTTAAATACTACGCCCGAAACCATAAAAATCCTAGGAGAAAACGGCAGTAAAATCTCTGGCATTGCTCATAGCAATAGTATATCTGATATCTCCCTGGGCAAGGGAAACGAAAAAAAAACAAACAAATGGGACTACATCAAACTAAAAAGTTACTGCACAGCAAAGGAGACCATCAACAAAATAAAAAGACAACTCACAGAATGGGAGAACATATTGATTAATACATTTGACAAGGGTTAATATCCAAAACTCATAAAGAACTTACAAAACTCAACTCCAAAAAAATCCAATTTAAAAAAATGGGCAAAGGATCTGAATAGACACTTCTCCAAAGAGGACATACAAATGGCCAATAGTCATATGAAAAGATGTGCGATGTCACTAATCATCAGAGAAATGCAAATTAAAACCACAATGCGATATCACTGCACACCTGTCAGAATGGCTATTACCTTTTGACCCAGCAAGCCTACTTCTGGGAATATATCTGAAGGAACCCAAAACAACAAATTCTAAAGAACATAAGCACCCCTATGTTCATTGCAGTGTTATTTACAATCGTCAAGATATGGAAGCAGCCCAGTGTCCATGAGTAGATGAGTGGATAAAACAACTACAGGACACTTACACAATAGAATAAAAAGAAGAAAATTTTACCCTTTGTGATAGCATGGGTGGCCCTGGAGAACATGCTAAGTGAATTAGGCCAGTCAGAGAAAGACAAATACCATATGAGTTCACTTATATGTGGAATCTAATGAACAAACTGAACTAATAAGCAAAATAGAGACAGACTCATAGGTAACAGGATGACAGCTACTGGAGGGGTGATGGTTAGGAGGATTGAGCAAAAAGGAAAAATAACTCATGGACATGGACAACAGTGTGGTGATTGCAGTGGGGTGGGGAGTATATGAGGGTTAAATGGTAATGGAAAAAATACAATTAAAAAAAATTTAAGTGAATGGGCAAGGAATGAGGAATGGCCTGGGGTAAGCATGGGAATATGAAGAGAGAATAAAATGGGAAATAAGATTGAAATTTGAGGATCAGAATTAAAACATTTTGGAGGAAAAGTCTTCATTTTAAAGGCAGTAGGAACTTGCAGTTTGTGAGAGAGAGGAGTAATATGGCCAATCCTTTGTTTTAGGAGGGTCACTGCCAGTGACCCTCCTTGGTTAGACTGGAGGTGTGGAAATTTGTGACTGAGAAACCACAGAGACTCCATTGAGAGAGTTGTGGTCCTCTTTGCACAATGAGAGTGGAAAAGAGGTTACTCGTGTTGCCAATACATAAGCAAAATCACTAAAATTAATGTTTGGGGGTGAGGGGAGGTTTTTAATTTAATTAGTTATTTAATTGCTATTCCATTTAATAGCACTTCAGCTATTTGAGGGAAGATTTCGAGCCCTAGTGATTGGGCTGCACATGATCGACTCTGCACATGTGTGAGGAAAATACATCCGAGCTAGTGTACATCCCAGTTTGAAGAGTATATGACAGAACACACATTGGATATGCTTCAGGCATGAAAGTAGGAGGAAAGGAATAATTGTGCCCTAAGCCAGCAGACCTATCCAGCCTCGTAGTCTCTTCCCTCATGAGGTCTGCCTCCTCTGCTGGTACAGCCCTCGCACCATTTCCCTCTGTCATTTTGTGGACAGAGGGAAAAGATAAGGGGATTCCTGTTGGGTGTAATGTATGTAAGACTCAGAGAGAGCCACCTGGACAGGCGGGGGCATAGCTTGGATTGGTAAGGATTGAGTCAATGGTGAAGCAGTAGTAAAAACTCTTTTTGAAATATTGACAGGAAATTAGAGTCATAACAATATCTTGAGCAAAAAGAGGGAGAACTAAAAACCTTGACAACAAGGTCCTAGAGAGGGTGGGATCCACTGAATCCCGTGGGTCCCAGTCAGCCTGAGCTCAAGATGCAGAGTTTGACTAATCTTGGACAAGGCTTAAATTTGAGGAGCCTGGTGTTGCTTCATCTGTCATGTGATGGGAGATAGTGTCTCGCAGGGCTACCATAATGATTGACTTCATGTACTTTTATAAAACTGACTTCATGCATTTCATTGAAACAACCCTTGTAAGGCAAGTGTAATTGTTGGTTTTAGCCTTGGGAAGGAAAAGAAATGATTTAAGAGATGGAGAAATGTTGACGAGAACGGGAGGATTTCTGTGTGGTCTCACATCACAGAATTTCAGTACACTCTGGCCCTCAAGTCACCTCCTCCAACCCCTGTAATCCCAAACTTCACGTGGTTGGTAAGAATGATTCCTCACTGGAGAGGAATTTCTCAAAGCCAATATCGAATTTTGTTTGAGAATTTTGTTTAGGGTCAATTTCTTCTATCATTCCTGTCATCCAGCCCATTCCAGCTGGATACTTTGCTTGCTTGCTCTGCACTTGCCTATTTAAAATCCTCATTGCTTAGGCCCAGCTCAAGGAATTCCTCCTCCCTCCTCTGAAACGCCTTCCTCTCCCACAAGCCCATTGCATGCTTGTTCACTCTCCCCACCTGTCTCACAGAGGGTGGAAGACATCAGTGTGCTGGAGGCCTCTTTGTGTTGTCTGCAAGCACGTCCTGTGTGCTCAGCTCCTGCTGCCACTTTAAAGAACCTGTCTTACTCAGTTAACACCACCTGTGAAGTTGGCACTCAGGAAGTCGGGCTGGTAAACTAATGACTAGGGCTTATCTCCTACACCGTTTCTAACCTCTGACATGCAATATTTAAGGCCGTCAAATGTGATTGTTATTGACTTCATTTGTTACACACCAGCCAGGGCACGTGGACACATGGACTTCATCCCAAAGCCCTTTTACAATGTGAAGGGGACATGGTTCAGGCCTGGTTCATTATACAACAGCTGTCTCTGTCTCTCAGACACACACAGACACACACACACTTAAAACTGTATCCCAGCTTTTAAAATATACATCATTTGCCAGGTTTTTAATATCAGCCATCTCCTTGTTTTTCTGTATGAGACTTAAAGTTACCATTTTTTCTGTAAAGTGAAACACATTTTGAAGTAGTCTCTGAGGAGAGTTCTAGATTTTCACTAATTTTCTACTACTGAATGTTCAATTCATCCATACTTAAGGTGACCACTTTCTTTTAGCAGCTTGACTTTACTGAGTCTTTCTAAAGCACGCAGGTAGATTTTGCAAGAAATTAATTCCTTATCTTTTCACATTCATACTTCACTGGTTTACTTAATATTAAATGATGTCAATACAACAATCACAGCTTGAGTCCACAGCTCTGGAACAGCTTCTGCCAGTGTCAACTGGAGAGAACTGAAGTGGAAGGGGACAGGGTACGGACAGAGCCTGTCAGCACCAGAGCTCATGGTGTTGCACGAGCAAAGGTCAGCATGTGTTGTAGACTGAATGGGGGTGCTGGTTAAGTGGAAATTGGAGGAGAGAACCTCTATTGAATGTTGCCAATCTATTTTCTGCAAAAAAAATACATTTGCAGATCCTAGTTTTGCCAGCAGGCTTGTAAGCTGGTTTTGACAAAGGGCTTGGCTGGAAGCTGAGCCTTTGCCAATATTAGTGGCTAAGAAAGGGCAGACAACTGCCTTTCCATTATGTGATACCCCTTTGGTCTTTTCTGTCCCCTTGATAGCCTGGTGACATTTTATCACCAGGTCAAATTGGGCAGAATTACAGGCCTGTGGAACTCAGGATCCTTCGAATACATTGGTGTTTCTACTTATCTCCTGCTGGCTGTAGTTTTCTCCTTTGAATGGGGCGTGCGAGCCAATTCCTCCGTTACTGAGTGGTTGTGAGGAATCAAAGTCACCTCATATTCTTTTCTTTCTCCTTGAAATGAAGAGGGGGTAATCATCTCATCTTCTGGGAATTCTGATTACCTAGGCTGCCTGTTGCGATGGCAGTGGGCCTGAGGGCGGACCAAGTCTTGCTCCCCACCGACCCTGAACCCAGAGCTCCTACTGCTGAGGCCAGCGCTGCCTGGGAGCAGTGAGACCTGGCATTCAAGCATTGGTGAATACTTTATATGTGACTCTAGGAAGATGGATGATAGGGCATCAGTGACTTCTCCAGAGGTAGTGGCCAGAAATTGGGGCACTTTGGTGACCCCTAGCCATCCCCCCTAAAAACAAAACAAAACTATTACAGTTTACTGCTCCAGGCAATGAGAGGTGCTATGTAAGGGCAATGAGCAGGAACAGATGAAGGGCCCCTGGTGCTGGCATTGCCAGTGCCCCAGAGACCAGTCCCCTCCTCACGGAGGCAGCTTCTTTTGTGCTCCCTATGGCCCATGCCAAGGAGCTCTGGCCCAGGCTTAGGCTGCGTGTGGGGATGGCCAGGGAAAGGCTTTCTTGAAGGACTTGCCCTAAGTGGAGCTTTGAGTGAAGACGAACTGCAGGAGGAAGGTAAATGGGCATTGGAGAGGGATTGGTGCTACCTGGAGAGGAGTCTGCAGGGGAGATGGGCACAGCCGGAGGCATGAGCACAGAACAGAGGAAGGCCACTTCCCAGCACCTTGGCTTACCTCTTCCTCAGACATGTCCCTTGTCACCCTGCTCAGGTCCTGGCCCCAGAGCAGAGCTGGAGCCGGGCAAAGGAAAGCAGGTTCTGGTGCAAGGCCTGATAACAATTCCAGGACAGACACCAAGAGTGGAGGTGCAGGCGGCTCAGAGTGGGAGGAAAGAGAGGAAAACCATCCTGCCTGGAGCACAGGTATGATGGAGCTGAAAGCACAGGGATTTGCATAAATCCAGCTTCAGCGACTGACAATTCTGGGTACTCTTCAGGGAGTTTCACACCCTACTCTGGTATTCCACCCATGGGACACTTTGGGGACTCCCAGCCCTGATAAAAATAGTAGAGGTCACTTGGTAACTCCCATTTTTCATGACCACAAAGAAGGAGACAGGAATGATGCTTTTGGAGAAAGTTTAATAAAGAATGCAAAATGTTCCTGGGTGGGCTACTTGAATCCCAGGTGCCATCTGTTTTGGTGGCCAAGGGACTGTCCCCTCTGACACCTGCCAGGCCCTGCAGTCATAGCAGCAGCATCCAGATCCCATGAGGGGCCCAGATTTCCAGCCATCCCTCCCCCAGGTGTCAGGATTCCTCTTCCCAGCTAGCTCTACAGCGCGGGTACTGAGGCCGGGGTCCACACTGCAGGGCCTCAGGCTTCTTGCAGCCAAGGTCAGGGACCCTCTCTGCCGAGGGGAGGGTGAGCAGCACAGCAGAAGCGAACTCCTTTACTTCGGAGTTCCAGCACCTTTTGCCCCAATAGTCAGGTTCCCCAGGGTTGAAAAAAACTCCTCCATCTCCTGCTGCAGCAGCCGGTTCCTCCTCTCCGCATCTTCCCGTGCCCGCTCGGAGTTCCTCAGCTTGATTTCCAGCATGGTGTACCTTTTCTTTTCCTGGTCCAGTTCTTCCTCTAGCTGCAACATTTGTTTCCGCAGGTCAGCAGTACCTTCTTTGAGTCTTAAAAATCAAGAAGAAAGACACTATTTTAGACTCTGGCTTGCTGGGTTTGCCAAGAGGGCTGATGGGGGAAGAGCTTCTCAGGCGGGGCCTGGAGGGGCGGCCGCATGAGGCGCACTCAGGCCCAGCTCCAGAGCGGCTGCACAGGCCTCCTCCGTGCCTCACAGATCCTGGCACTTCAGCCCCGGAGGGCCTGTCCTCAGCTGGTGATCCAGAAACACCAAATATGAGCACTCGGGCCTCCAGAACTCAGTCCTCTCGGAAATAATGAAGACCACTTACCCTCTGGGCCAACCGACCGTCCTGTAGAGGGAGCTGCAGAGAGCTGGCCCAGTCCCCACTGGGACTTGCCTCTATTCTGCTCCCTCCTGCTGCCCCACGCCCCTGCCGCACACAGCAACTCACAGGAAACCCCATCAGCTCTCAATTCCATTTCTTCTAGTCCTTCAAGTCCCAGCTCAGTGTGCCCTCAGGGAAGCCTCTCTGAACCCTCCCCAACAGATCACATTATTGCTCCTTTGTGGTACCAGAGAGTGATACCACTTCTGTAGAGGCTGACACTGTACAAAGGTTGGCACATCTGTCTTTCCAATCAGATCACCAGTTCCTGTATGGCCTGAGGGATACCCTGAGCCTGGACCCTGAGAACTGGCCTGGCTACTTAAAAGGCACATGACTGTGGGCAGGACACAAACTACCCTGAGCCCTGGTGTCCTGAAAAATGCAAGGACGACCTCCCACAAGCACTAAAGCTACAATGGACAAAGACCACATGTGCACAGCCCGATGCCTGGTACCTGGTGTATGAGGAGCAAACGCCAACTCCCGGCCCCCGCCAGGACAAGGCCAGGCCTCCGCCTCAGTCACGGAGCACCAAACTCGGAGAAGGGAGAAAACCTCCCTCCATCCCAGCCTTCCACCTGGAGAGCACAGGACATGTTGTCAGAAACAAGGCCCCCAAGCCAGGGGGCAGTAGCCCCAGGGCCCCTCACTGTTACTCCTCCAGTCCCAGAGCCCTCTCTGCCAGTTCCTCCCGCCCTGCTGGTGCTCTCGAGCTTGGGGCCTGGGCCTCTTGCTCTGAGTGACCTGGTCCAGTCTCCAGGCTTGAAGCACCATCTAGGTGCTGACGACTCTCAACTCTGCTCAGAAACGAAAAAAGCATCTCCAGCTTCAAAGGTCCACAGCTGAGCCCGTGACCCTTCATCCACGCACTTCTCCCCGGTCCCAGTGAACACCTTCTTCCAGCTGCTTGGCCAAACAAAGATGTCGTCCCTAGGTCAGTTCTTTTTCTTACCCCTACTGCTGATCAATTAGCAAAACCTTCTAAATATGTTCAGAATCTGGCTCTTCTGCCCACCTCAACTGCTGCCTTATGCCCATGTCCCCCGTCTGGCCTGGACCCTGTGTCCTAACTGGTCAAGCCGTCCTCAGTGTAGCAGCCAGATGCACCTGTCAAAGTAAGCAAAGTTCTCAAGGCCCTCTAGTCACTTAAAATCTATTGCGAGTAAAATCCAGAGCACGATCTAACCAAAGGCCCAGCGCTCTGCCCCCAGCCAGACCCCTTTCTCACACTCCACTCCGCCTGCCCCCCTCCCCTCTGCCTACAGCAGACTCCAGAGCTCCTCTCCAGCCCTCTCTCCCAGGCTCCCCTTCCCTCCACCCTGCTTTATTCTCCTCCTCTATCTAATCTTCTAAAAGGCCACATAGATTTAAAATCTATCTTGCGTATGGTCTCTCTGTGCCCCACAACCACATGACAGAGATTTTGATCAGTGTTGGTCAGAGCAGTGTCCCCAGCACCCAGCACAGGGGAGGCGGGCAGAGAGCTGATCTCCCTGCCCACCCAGACCAGACCCCGTACTGACTCCATAGGTACAGACTAAAGATATATTCCCCAAAGGTCCACTGGATGGGGCCCTATTCCTTTCTATGCTCAGAGACCTTTTCACTCTCGACCACTCCCCTCCAACCCTGACGATGGCTGGGACTGCTTTGCCACCACAGGGGCTGTGGTTGCTGTCCCTTTGTTTCTGGGGGCCTTATCTCCAGCCCATCAAGCAGGAGGCAATGAGAGCAGCATGGCTAGCTCTGTGCTGAGCACTTCCCCATCATGTTACTTAATCCTCATAACAAATGTGTGAAGTCCCTGAGCCCACAGAGCCTGCCTGGATGGAGAGTCAGTCAGTGCCCACTGGGGGAAGACAGCCTGCCTGGGACACTCTGTCCACACATGGCAGAGCAGGGACTCGCACCCAGGAGGTCTGACCCAGGCTCCTCCACGAAACAACACTGCATTTGCCCTGAGACCTGGAGCCTCTGAGTAGGGGAAGGAACGAGAAGCTGACTCTGACCACTTGCGAGGCTGTCTGTGGCGACCTACCCTGGAGCCTACAGTTCTCATCTGTGTGCTCATCTGTCCCCCAGCAGTAATCACTTCCTCTGTCCCCGTGGCTGCTTCCACTTCACCTCTGCCTGGTAAACCCTAGCTTACATTTTCAGGGCTTCCACACAACTGTATACCTCGAGGTTTCCTCATGGTGTGTCTTTTCTCCTCCTTGCTCAACTCGATCCTATTGGTCCTTTAAGTCCTGGCTCAGACGTGACCTGCTCTGACCCTCCCTGATCTTCTTTGTGGCCTCTGTCCTTAAAGCCCTTCTCGGGTCATACATCTGCCAAGGACACAACCCATGCACACCCTGACCCTCCCAAGATGTGGCTTCCAGAAGCACACAAAAAAACGCCAAGCGCTTGCCCTCCCGGTTCCCTGAGGGAATCCCAGGCTCAAAATGAGAAGGAGGAATTCCTCCCACCTCCACTGTCCCTGATGGAGAAAGGACACCCTCAGAATCCACTGACACCCCTGCAAGTGGGTGGGAACTAGGCCACAGGTCAGAGAACCAGGCCAAGGAGTCAGGGACGCTGCTGGAAGCACTGCACTGTTGTATGTAGGCTCTGCTGGTGACCTCAGCTAGAGAGCCTGGCCTCTCAGAGCTGGAAAACACCCTCCCCACAGGGAGGCTGGGAGGATCAAATGAGGGCCATCTGTGAGCAAGCTCACAAGGCTCAGAATGTGACACAAAGCGTCCTCCTGTGGTCAGGGCAGGAGGGAGGGCCTGGCTCAGCACTGCCAGCTCCCCCCTCAGAGGAAATCGGATTCCTTTTGGAAGTAGTCCTCATCCATGTCAGGCCCAACCACTGCCAGCATTCCCGTGCCTCCTGCCTGACTGAGGGCCACACAGGAACCCTCAGTCTGAGCCCCTCCACCAAAGGTGCTCTGAGCAGCCCAAGCTGAGATTCTGACTCATTCCTCCAGCAGGTACTCATGGAGATCTCCCAGACACAGGACCCCCAGTGCTCCACCCCTACCCTGTCCTGGGGCATTCTCCCAGAAAGGTGACTTCTGGGGGCTGACTGCTCTGAACCCTGCCTCCGGGAGGCTTTCCTTCAGAGTCAGAGCTAAGAGGCCAGAGGTTGGTTGCCTGGGGCCACTGCCCATTGGGCACTGCCCACAAGGGCTCTGCCCAGCCAGGGGCACAGCAGCCTTGGTCGGTCCAGCCTCTGCAGCCCTTTACCTTTTCACACTCATCTCGTACTCAGTCTTCTGTCGGCACAGCTCTGCCCTGAGCTCCGTGACCAGGCCCTGCAGAGCCTTGGAGTGGTGGGCACGGTCCTGGGCTGGGCTGCCTGGGTCACTGGGCTCACTGCTACTGAGGCAGAGGCCCACCTCGTCCAGGCTGCGACCCAGGTCTGGGGATCTGTGGTCCTCGCTGCTGCTGGGGAAGGGGGAGGGGGAGGGTTCCAGGGCCCCCTCGGTGAGCAGGGAGCTGCAGGCAGAGGAGTCGCTGGCCCGGCAGGCTGTGCAGCTGCTGATGGAGCCCCCAGCAGAGGCCTCGAAGGAGGAGGCCCCCGACCATGCTGAGCTGGACACGCTGGGAGTGCTGGGGAAGAGGCTGGCCGCCGGCACGTTGTCGTAGGTAGAGAGTCTCTGTGAGGTGCTCGAGTCCTTGAGCCGGTCTCCTGAGGAGGCCCGGCGGTGGCCGCGCAAGGAGGACAGCCCATTCATGAGCCAGTTCCCACCAGAGGAGATTATGGGCACCTCCAGGGATGAGCTGCCCGCTTTCGGGCTCCCTGACCGGGACCCCGACTGCCGAAAGGAAGACTTCCAGCTGGGCAGAGTCTGCATCCTCTTCCCAGGGCTGCTGGTGGTCAGGCTGCACCGGCTACCCGGGCCCAGGGGAGAGTTTCTAGACAGTGCTGCCACAGCTGCCCCATCCAGAGATGAAGTCCTGTGTGAGGGCAGGCCAGGGACGCTGGGGCTGCTGGGCTCTACCTGGCTGTCCCTTATGACCTCCTCGGAGCCCCATCCCACTGTGCAAGGTGGGCTCCCGTGGTGGGAGGCCGGCCCTTCGGTGGTCCTCGCAGTGAAGAGCTGGCTGTGTTTGCGGATCAAGATAGTCATCAGGTGCTGGACAAGGGAAGTGCCTGCCAAGAAGACGAATCAAGAAAGGCCTGGCTATGATTGTCGCTCCAATCAGACCTATCGGGGTAGGGCTGCGGCTTGGACCCAGGGTGCAGGGCTTTGCCTGCAGCCCAGAACCAGGCTGCTCCTCAAAAGAGGACTCAACAAGAGCTTGCCATCAGCCACCCTGAAGGAAAGGATGACCGTTATACCCTCCAAATCCAGGCACAGACAGAGGGATACTGCCCAAGAATTGCCTTCCTCGGACAAACGTGGGTCCCGGAGCACAGAGGAGGTGCTGTGCCTCCCAGCCCACTCCATCAGCTAGGTGCAGGGGAGAAAGCAGGTGCAATGCCCATAAGGCTGCGAGGTGAGCAAGTGGCAGGCTGGGACTGGAAACCAGCACCTGGGTGTCAGAGCCGCCTCGGTTGCCCCATGTCTCACAACCCTGAGCTACCGATTATGTCTGTGCCTGACTACCCGTGCTCTCAAGGGCACAGGGCTCTGGGACAGGGGCTAGAGACGCCTCACAGGTGCATGTGGGCACGCACCCCCTCCCACATACCCGTACCAATGCCCAGTTACCTTCCATGATGGTCACTGGATCTTCTATCTGTGGCCGAAGTATATTAGGTCCAAAAACGGTTGCCAGGTTTTGGACGCTCATCTTGTTGACATTTGAGTGGGACTGAACTTCATCCAGAAACCTGCCAAGTAAGGAAGAGGCAGTTGGCAGAGAAGCAAATCCTGATGCCAGCTCTGCTGGGAGTGCCTGGCGCCCACACCCACATGCTCTCACAGCCAGCTACCCCTGCCAGCTCGGCAGAGGGCAGAGTTTCCCCTGGAGTCCAGGAGGGACAGCAGAGGCAAAAGCCTGTGGGACACGGTGCTGTCGTCAGCATGGAAGGAGGACACATGACTGTCTCACCTGCAGTGGGGCAGATGTCTGGGACTGGGTGAGGGCCAACCTGCATGCCCTCCCCCAACACCCGAGCTGGGTTCATGGTCAGGAGGTGACACTTGGGTAAGGGGACCGAGAGGCACAAAGAGGAGGCAGAAAGAAGTATGCCTCTTCCATTCCGAATGATCCACGAAGGACTTGAACACTGCCTGCCCCCACAGGGACTGTAGGCCGGTTTTACCCAGGGACTGTGTTCTTTAATAGTCCCCACTGGATGACCGATGGACACTCGGGGAGCAGTGTGGGATGGGAGAATGACCAGCCCCTGTCCCTGAGCCACTTACTTGCAGATATATCGGAGCAGGTTGTAATTGGCCAGGGGAAGGCTGCTCACTTGTTTAGCCAACTCCAGAGTCCCCTTGGTATTGAAAGAGAAAAACGGCATTTCAGAAACCAGCCACTGGCCCTTGTCTCACTGAGGAAGGGACAGGGAAGAGGGCAGGAGGTGAGGGTGGCAGGCACCAGAGGCAAGACCTCCAGCTGCCCATTCGGCTTGGCCCCCGGTGACCAGAGGGTGCCACCAATTCCAGCTCCTCTGAGGAGTGTCTGGGCCAGGCCTATGACCTCCTGGGGTGGCAGATTTACTTTGGGGACTAATGTGAGGGGTGGGCCTCTGCAGGGCCACAGTGGAATGTCAGGGCCAGTGCTTATCAAGACACAAATATTTGCCAGATAAAGACCCCTCATCTCCCACAGGACCACAGGGAAGGCAAACAGTCCTTCCCAGCCAAGCACCTGTGTGTGGGGGTGGGTGCCTCTGTCCTGTCTTAAATTCTTTTGGAAGGAGGCAGGATATAAACAGATGAAGCGTCTGGTTGTTTCTGAACTTTGTGGTGCTGGGTAGTCTGACGGTGAGTGTGGGATCGGGTGGTGGAGCAGGGGTGCCTACTGGGTGGTGTCTTGGGTGTGACCGGAATGTGGCCTGCTTTAGGAGACACCTTCCCTGAGACCTCCAGGCTGAAACCTCACGCAGGAAAGGCCCTGCATAGAGGGAATGCTCCGGCGCCCCCCCCAACCCCGCCCAGATCAGGATGCTCCAAGCTGCCCCATAAACAAAGCAAGATAAACCTGCCCCCCACCAGCAGGATTCTCCTGCCCCCACCTCAACACACACACAGAGCAGGCTGCAGGTCAGGATCTACATGTCTCAAAAAACGATGAGAGTCAGTGTGTTTTGTGTGTTGATTCCACAGCCCCCTCTCCCCACCTGGAAGGTCCACCTCCCAGGATGAGTCCCCAGGAGCCACTAACCTCCCCCTCGTCCTTGGTGAGCAGCTGGGCGCAGCTGAGGAAGTCCTCATACCTGGCGAAAGGGACTACAGGCTCGGGTAGCTCCCGCAGGTACAGCTTCAGCAGGGAGGCCACCGTGTGCACATCTGTGGTGCTGCCAGCAAGGGGACATGTGAGAAGTATGGGTGCCGGGGAACTACAGGAGGGACCAGCACGTCCCCACCCCCCCGTAGCCTTTGCTCTCACACCCTTACAGGGGTGTGTGTGCATGCGCACAAAGAAGAGCCACAGTGGGTGGGGGCTGCACCTGCTCCCACTGCCCCAATCAAGAAAACATCCAGGCTGCCCCTGGGAGCCTTGCACAGGGTTCCTGAGTTGGGTGGGGACTGGAGCTCCAGCTCAGAGACAACCCACCGCTCAGGCCCCTGCTTAGAAGCTTTGCGCCTCAGGTCTTCTGGGTTCGTCCTCAGGGACGGCAGTGTGAAACTCTCCGCTGCTGCCAAAGCCACGGGCCGGTAGGGTGCAGCTGCTACCCGCACCGTGGCTGCTCTGGGTGGGAGGAATCACACATGACCACACTGGCTCAGAGGGGCCCTGCGACAGCTGGTCAGGGAACGAGTGGGAGTGAAGAGTCCCCTTCTGTGGGACGGGTGGGCACCCCAGAGTCCTCTGTAGTGTGACATTGCAGCTGCACCGTTCCTGGGAGGATGGGGGTGATCAGGGAGGTAGGCACATAGCTGTCTTTGCTTGAGCCTGAGCTTGCTCCCACCCCCACCTTCCCCTTTCCAATGGAAGGGGAAGAGCCATGTCAGCAGCCAGGCGAGGGGAGTAGCCCCTCAGCCCTTCTGTCATGGAGTAAATGAGGAGAGGAGCCTTGGGACCCCTGTGTCCAGAGGTGGGCACAAAAGCAGGGCCAGAGGACCACCATGGAGATGGTAAAAAGTGGAAAAGAATGGTGTCAGATTACCCAGGGAGCAGTTTCTAGAAGGAAAAGCGCCCAGAGCCCAATGTCAAGGGTGAGTTTCCAGGAATTACAGAAGGGGCATCCATTTGAAGCAATCTCCAACCACAACCCTGGGCCACACAGCACAGGACAGAAGAGGCCTGGCTGGCAGAGGTTCAGAATGGACCTCAGGCTCACTGAGAGTGCAAATTCTAGACCACAAGTTCAGAGTATCAGGGTGCAGCTTCATGAGGTTCCAGATGGAGGGACCCCTGTGCTTCCTGGGCAGACCTCCTTGGGGAATGGTGGTCAGTCTCAGACTCTACATCTGAAGAAAGACACCGGCAGACTCTCCTGGCTACGGTGATGGCTCTGGGCAGATGCTGGAGGGACTGGGGGTGTTCTGCCCTGAGAGGAAACCTGGGAAGGCCAGGGCTGCCAGTAGGAACCCCTAAACCTATCCTGGGGCAGAGGGGGCCGCATCTGTGAAGGCAGACCCAAGAAGAAAGGGAAGGCTCTGTGGAGGCCAGGGTGAGCTTGATGCAGGAAGAACTTCCTATGAAAAACTGTCCCAAATGGGGACGGTCCCCCAAACAGCCCCATCTACCCCTGTTCTTAGCCCCTGGGCTCTTAGTGAGGTTGACTCCGCCCAAAGGGTACAGCCCAGGACCTGGTAATCCCCAGTGATGGGTTAGGATGGGCACTGGCCCCGGGCAGGCGGAGTAGACTTGCTCCCATCAGGAAACCTTAGAGGATGTGGGACCACAACTGCTCCTCCACCTCGGTGCTGACGGAGCCTGGGGGCAGGTCACCCCGAGGAAGCAGAACCCAGGGACAGGCACTCTAAAGAGGGCCTGAAGTCCTAGATGGAGCAGCAGATGCCCTTCCTTTCTCCTGCCTGAGCTGGGTTTAGGGATGGACACCCGCATGAAAAAAGCCTGCCTGGATGTAAGCGGCCTCCTCCATGGGCAGGACTGTCCCTGAGAGGAGGCCTAGCGGAGCTGCAGGGATTTGGGGCCCTATGCTCTGTCCGTTGGGGAGGGCTCTTTGAGCACACATGCACCAATGTGAGGAACCATTCTCCCCACTGTCCTGTTGCCAGGCTTCCTTGGCACCAGCACAACCCTGACTCTGAAGTTGGTGTCCTGGGAGGGGCCCCAGCAGGGGAATAATGGGCAAGTGGTCCCATCTTCATCCCTCCCCCAGGGGCTCACCTGTCAAACAGTGGCTTCTCCCCACAGTCAAAGGAGTCCTGCAGGTCCCTCACCAGGTTGGCCTGGCCCGGCATGCGGAAGAGCCCCTCCTCAGTGAGCCCGTGCTCCCGGATGAAGTCCACACACTGTTCCACCAGCATGGGGGCCAGGCGGGGGCCATACTTCTGCTCATGGTGGACTGTGTCCTCCAGGCGCTGCCCAAAGATCCCTGGACACAGAGAGGACCTCGTTACACCCTCAGCCATCCAGCTTGGTGGTGAGGGGGGGCTCTTGGGACAATGGAAGGCAAGGGTGGCATCAGGGCCAAAGGCGGCTGCTCCTGAGGGGGCAGATTAGAAACTATGAGGACGCCCACCAGGTGTCTGGATGCCAGGCCACCTGGGACAGGGAGCAGGGGTGCACCATGGACCCGGTGTCCTGTTTGGTCCTGTGGAGCTTGTGCAAGCCTGAGGAACCTTACAGGGGCCCTCAGGGAACGTGTATTATGCATTTTATTGATTAGTTTATTAATGCAGCACTAACTAATCTCCAAAAAGGAGTCAGTGGCCTACATTTAAAAACTCAAGACTGTGTCCACCAAAAGATCTGCTCTAGAATGTTCTTAGCAGTACTCCTTGCAATCCCTCCAAATGGGTAACCACCCAATGCCCATCAGCAACAGAATGAGCAGGTGCTCAGGGTCTGCTCCCATGGCCCTAACACAGAGCGTGACAGAGCAGGTGGAGCAGAGCTCATGCGACAAGATGGACGACACATTCATGTGCAAACATAATCACGGCTCAACATCACTGATCATCAAGGAAATGCAAATCAAACCACAAAAAGATTCCACCTCACACCCATTAGGATGGCTGCTTTTTAGAAAAACAAAATAACAAGGTGGAAGAGAGGTTGGGGGGGATCAATGGTAATGAAAAAGTACAATAAAATGAACTATTAAAAATATAAAAATTGAAACAAAATAAAATAACAAGTGTTGGCAAGGATGTGGAGAAACCTGAACCCTTGTGAACTGTTAGCAAGAATGTAAAATGGTGCAACTACCATGCAAAACAGTATGGGGCTCCCTCAAAGAATTAAAGCAGAATCACTTTATGACCCAGCAATTCCACTTCTAGGGATACACAGATAACCAAAATAATTGATAGCAGACTTGAACATGTATTTATACAACCATGTTCATAGTAGTATCATTCCAAAATAGCCCAAAGGCGGAAGCAATCCAAGTGTCCATCACACTTCCGCAACAGATGAATGGATAAACAAAATGTGGTATGTACTTAGAATGGAATATTACTCAGCCTTATAAAGGAACAAAATTCTGGCACGTGCTACAACATGAATGATCCTTGAGGACATGATATCGAGTGAAATCAGTCAGTCACAAAAAGACAGATACTGCATGATTCCACTCATATGAGGCACTTAGAATAAACAAAAAATTGGAAAGTAGAAGGGTGGTTGTCAGGGGCTGGAGGATGGGAGATGGGGAGTTATTTTTTACTGGGGACATGGTTTCAGTTTTACAAGATGAAAAGAATTCTGGAGATGAATGATGATGATGGTTGCACATTATGGATATACTCATTTCCACTGAGTTGTACACTTAAAAATGGTTAAAATGGTAAATTTTATGTTAGCCCTATTTACCAAAAACTTTTATTAAAATGTATGAAAAACCAAGCAAATTGCCCTGGCCAGGTGGCTCAGTTGGCTGGAACATGGCCCTGTACACCAAAAGGATGTGGGTTCGATTCCCAGTCAGGGCATATACCTTGCTTATGGGTTCAATCCCTAGTCAGGACACATACAGAAGACAACTGCTCAAGGTTTCTCTCTCATGTCGATGTTTCTCTCTCTCTCCCCCCACCCTCACTCCTCTCCCTCTAAAATCAATAAACATATCCTCAGGTGAGAACTGAGAAAAAGAATTAAAAAAAAAAAAAAAAACTCGATCTCTCTTTCCCCCATCTCTAAAATCAAGAAATAAAAATTTAAAAAGAAAAGGAAAAAACAACACATTAAAAAATGCAAACGCCAGACCCAGAACACAAGCTTCACTGCTCTATTTATGTGAAGTGCAAAACTGGGTCAGAGCATGGTTACCTCAGTGGTTTAGTGACTGGATGCGGCCTGACAGGCTTCTGGGTGCTGGAAGTGCACACACACTGCTTCCCTGGTTGCGTTCACTTTGAGAAAAATCATTAAACTACACACTTGTGACTTTTACACTTTTATCTATGCTGTATCTTAATAAATTTGCAAAGAAAAAAATCAGGTAGCAAAAGATTCAAAACATTTAATACAGGACAAGAAAGCAAATGAGGGATAGAGGGATAGAGCAAAAGAGGAATTTTTGACTGACAAAACCTGTGACAACTATACAGCTGGGTTAAGAGGTCCCTGGCAGCCCAGGCAAAGAGCGGAAGGAGCTGAGACACATAAAGCTGTCTGTCGTGCAGTGAGAGTAACAGGAAACACAGCCTTCTCCCAGCTCTGTGCTCTGCGAGGACTCTGGAGTGCCCGACGACTTCCAGATCCATGATGCAGAGACCTCCCTGGCAGGGCAGGTGTAGGGGTGTGCCAGAGGCAGGTGGTCCCTAAAATACATAGCCCAGGCAGGTGGCTTCCCAAGACCAGTATGGTGAGCCAGCACGTAGGAGGCTCAATTCCTCCCCTGGCACGAAGCGGTGGTAGGACTCAGGAAGCCTAATTGCCTCCCCCACCCACACACAATGGTTATTTTGAAATAAGATACATCAGTTCGTTAATACAGTGCCTGGCATAGAGCTGGGCTCAGTAGATGTTCCTTCTCGCCCTGTAGGACCCAAAGACAAAGCACACAGAACCCAGGGGATGAAGACATACCCTTCTAGAAAACATGCTCACATGGGGTGCACCTAATAATGCCATCAAAGCTTTAGGAAGAAGTCTGTGTGCACTTGGGCTGTGTATGTGCATACATGCATATATGTGTGGGGTAACGTGTATGCAAGTGTGTATGAGGAAAGTGTGCTGAAATAGCTACCACATGGCACCTGTGGGACCAGGTGCTATTCTAAACATTTTACCTATATCGATATATTTAATTCTCATATAGCTTAGTAACTTGGGGACTATTACTATTACTAAAAACAGGTGTGATCATACCCATTTTATAGATGGAAAAACTGAGGCCCAGGAAAAGGGGGCACTCTGCTCCTCGATGACTTAGCCAGGATATGCATTTAGACCAACACAGATGTAGGCTTGGAATCTTTGTCTTTATGGCCTTTGGCCCTAACCATCATCTTCTGCCTGTGCCCCCACCCCCACCCATAGCGCAATCAGGCCCAGCACTTGAAGAGCCTGGGGGAGGCTCCTCATTTCCCACAGCCCCTAAGGGACATATGGGGTCAATGCTCATCATGACCCATGGTCTTTGACAGGGCAGGGTGCTGCTAGTCTCTTCAAACACCCTCCCTCACGCACACTCCACAATCCTCAGGTCCTCATCAGGCTGCACCCATGTCTGCCTTTGGGCCTCTGCTCAAGGGCCAATTCCCCCCATCCAACCGAGGGCCCCAGAGACCTCCCTTCCCTGGCTCTCACAGTTCTGTTTATGGGGAGTGGAAAGTGCTCAAGAGGCTTCCCGGAGAAGGTATTGCTTGTGCTGAGGTTGGGAGGGGCCTTCAGAGGCTCAGGTACCCATGAACAGTGGGGTTGGTTCTGAGGCAGCTGCTCTCTGTCTGGCCCAGGCTTTGTACCCAGAAGCTGGTGGAGGGGAGCCAGGGGCAGGGCCTGGCCTGCCAGCCAAGTTTGAACTTTTTCCTAGAGGACAGGTAGTGGGGAGAGGGGGAGGCGGCAAAGGGTTTCCAGCAGAGGAGGCCCTGGCAGGATTTACATGTTTCTAGCCCTCTGGGCAGCTCTGAGGCTCTCTAATACCTAAAACAGGGCTGGGGCCCAAGTGTGAGGGAATGGAAGTGTGGAGGGAGGGATGGACAGAAAGACGACAGATGTGTTGGAGACAGGTGAGCAAGAATGGCTGGCATCAAGCAGAGGTTGGAAAGAATTATCCAAGGCCTGTGGCTCTCTAGGGAGAATTTTACAATTGTTTTTCTCAGTGTCTCTTTGCCCTGACTATGGCCTCAGTCACCTGTGAGCTGAGGGAGTAAAGCTGAACCCAATGGTGGGATCGAGGCTACCTGTTCATCCTTCACTTGGCATTCCTTGACCTCTGCTCCAGGCCGAGCACTAGCTCCAACCGGGTAGAGGGACGTGGCCCCTGGTGAGGAACTGGGCAGGGGTGTCTTCATACCAGCTGTGATGGGGGCTGGGAGGGTAAGACCACTGTGGTTGTGCTGAGGGCAGTGTCTGGGACAGTTCACATAGGAGGGGACAGCTAAGCTCTTCCCAAGGGCTAAGAAGAAATGTGCACAGACTGAGGAGGAAAGAGGCTTCCAGGTAGAAGAACCTGTGCACTGTGAGCAGGTAGCAGGAAAGCAGGTGTACAGGACATTCAGTTGGTGGGAAAGCCGAGGTGAAAGGACCTGTGGGTGAACGGGAGGCAGGCATGGAGGGCACAATGCCAGGCGAGCTCCCCCTGCGCTTGGAGGCCCTCTGCTCATGGGCAGTCCACCTGGATGTCCCCTGACTGTTCACTGAAGGTCCTGATCCCAGTGTCTTTGGGGGACATGTGTCCTGCAGATCAATGTAGAAGAGATGAATGCCTGGCAAAGACACATGGGTGAGGTATGGGCTAGGTGTGGTGGGGACTGTGGGGAAGGAGCAAGTGCATGGACAAACAGGCACAGATACCACTGAAGTCCACCAGTGTTGACGTTTGAGAATTCAGACCTAATGCCACCAGATCTGTGCATTTTCCAAAGAGACTGGGAACACAGATTTTTATATAAACTCTCTTCATTTTAAATAACCAATTTTAAAATGTTTCAAATATCATACTAGCTAAAGAACCCACATGCAGGGTTCATCTTAAACCCACATGACCCACTGCTCAGCACAGATGATTGAGCCCTGAGTGAGTAAGAGGGAACAGGGCCCCTGGGTGCCCAGGACCAGCCCAGGCCACTCTGGGGCTGGACAGAGGCCAGGATACTTAGTGGTGGGCCCTAGGGACTCCTCAGAGCTGCCCCAGGCAGCCGCCTGCCACTACCAGACCTTGGGATTGAGTCCACATTCCCAGCACAGTCATGAGAGCTTGTGCAGGCTTCCCATGCATGCTGCCCCACTTGCCACCCGTGGAGGGGAGATGCCTCGGGGAGGCCCATGGGCAAGCGTCCTTTCAGCTCAGCCTTCCAGGTTTCCTTCCCAACTATCCTCCCACTGGAGGCCCCTGAGTTCAGAGAGCAGGGTGCAGCCTCCCTTGCCCAGAGGCCTTGCCTGCCATTCCCCTTGCCAGGGTCTCTTTGGCAGCACCTGGGAGAGCCTGGAACAGCTGCCCTGAATTCCTTCAGCCCTCTTGGCACATCTTGGAGGGGTAGTATTGCCAAGAACCAGTTCCAGTAGATCTGTCAGATCCCTGGAAACCCAGCCAGCATGCAGGTTCCTCGAGGTCCCGGCCCACGCTCTTCACAAAGCACTGGCTCTGCCACTGGAGAGGAAACTGGCAGAGGCTGCCTTTCCTCTGGATGAACCTGCTGTAGGGCTCAGAGCTGGGCTGGGCCTCCTCTCATGCCAGCTGCCCTCTGACAAAGCCTGGAATCCCATGCAGGAGCAGGATACCTACAAGCCAAGCGGCCAGCTGGCTCAGATCCCTGTCCTGCATGACCTCAACCTCTCTGAGTCTCGGCCACTGCCACTTTGTAGGGGTGAGAGCAGCCATGGGAGTGCCTACCACACCAGGCACCCTGAAGCAGGTACTTCGTAAATATGGCCTTCTTCTGACCTGGAGGCCTGGGGGGAGGGGAGGGCTGGGCTCTGCTTGCCCCCAATCCTACCCCAAAGGCCCCTGACAGGAAAGGGAGACAGCTGGGATTCCCTCTTGGAGCTGATCCCTGAGCACAGACCTAAAGCCTGCCCTAAGGACACAGTCGCTGAAGAGATGAGATGAAGAAAATAATTCTAAAATTCCCTCCAGAGATCCACAAACTTTGGGTAATCCCTCCTTGCCCTCTTCTCTCCTACTCCGGCAGGCGCCGTTCTCCCAGCACCCGCCCGCTGTTTGTAATCCCATTCTTCCAACACTCCCGCAGTTGCGCCCCTGTGCTATACAGATCCTCCGTGAGGAAATCACTTCCCTGGCTCTTCCTCCCCACCCCAGGCCTCGCCAAGCAACAGGCTAAGGTCAGCGAAGGAGACAGAAAACAGCGAGAGGCAAACATCCTGGGGAGGCGGGGACAGGGTCCGTCCTGAGTGAGCCCCCGAGGTGGGCGCACAGCAGTCCCTCTGAGACCCAGGAAGGCAAATGTGGGTGAGTCCTGGGCTCGGAGTAGAAAGCCCTGGGCGCGCATCCCGCTTGGTCTTAGTCCCCTAGTAGTGGTCGGGCGGGGAAGGAGCGTCCTTTGCAAGCCCTCGCGCTGCGTTTCCTCATCTCCGCACGCGGGACGCCCAGTCGGTTGGTAGGCGCCCGGCCTCGGCCTGTGCCCCGGGACACTAGCGCGTCCCGCTCCCCTAGACTCAGGGTCCCGCGCTGTTACCCCAGCACTCCCCTCCCAGCTCCCAGCCGCGCATGCGTAGCACTCCCCTTGCCCGCCGCGCCAGTCTCGGGTTCAAGTGCGCTCCCGGCCCTGGACGCAGCTCCTCTGGCGGACGCCCGCATCCTGTCCCGCCCTACCTGGGGCGGCGGGCGCGCAGCAGGCTGGCAGGCGGCAGCACGGCCGCGGGCAGGAGCGGCAGCCGGAGAAGGCCCGCGCGGCCGGCATCAGGCCCATGGCGGACCGGGCGCGGCGGCGCGGCGGCGGCAGGAATGCCCGGCACGCGCGCAGGTAGCGGCTTGCCCGCCGCCCGCCCGCCCGCACGCCCGCCCCGGGCCGGGACCCTGGAGGGAGGGAGGAAGGGCCTGGGACTTGTGAATGCCTGAAATGCCAAGCCTGAAGCTGAAACCCGTGGAAGACCTTCGATTTCGAATATCTGCTCCCCTTTTTCCTAATACCCCATGTTATTAGGCACCCTAGAAAAACAAGCAAATCCCATGAGAGGTCCCGCCGTCCTTGCCAAGGACTGACTTTAGGAGCTCCAATGCCCCGCAAACTGGGAGGCAGGTGTTCCAGGTGGAGCAACGGAGGCTCAGGAAGATCAGGTAACTAGGTCTGGCTCACCCTGCCAAAAGAGGGATGAGCCCAGATCTAAATCTGGGAAGAGCTGGAGCTCAGAGCTCCAGGTCTCCGCCTTGCCTGGGGCCAGCGCCTGAGCTCCAGGGACTGAGAGCAGGGGCGGTGCTTAGGAATTAACATAAGGTGTCCTGTGCAGTCCGGAGAAGCTAGTATTAATGTCCTATTTTGCAGCCAACACAGCTGAAGCTCACAAAGGTTGTGTCATTTTCCTAGGGTCATACAAATAGTAACAGATCTTCGATTTAAATCTAAACGATCTTTCTGCAAAGCCTATGACTTCACAACAGCATTCTGTCCCTGTGAAAACAGCCCACAATTCCATACTGCCAGGACTGTGAGGACTGGGATGGGTACACAGTCCCAGGCATACAGCTTGAGGGGCTGGAGGAAAAGAGAAGCAAAGCTGAGGGTCATGCAACACCAAACAGGAAGGACAGATGTCCACAGGGGCCTGCGGGCAGGACTTTGCAAGGGAGGGGGTTAAGGGAGCCCAGAAGCTGGAAGGGTGCGGGGGCTCATCGGAATGCCGAGTGTGCTGAGCAGGGACACTCTTTTTGCACTTATTATTAAGCAGGGCCTAAACTAGGGTGAGGCAAGTGAGGCACTCACCAGAAGTGCACAATTTAAGGTGGGTGCCAAAAACTTTAGTAATCAAGGTAAACATTTTATTGTAATATTTTTAAAATGCAAATTAGCCCTGACCAGTGTGGCTTAGTTGATGGGGCCTCATCCCGCAAAGCAAAAGGTTGCCAGTTCAATTCCCCATCAGGGCACATGTGTGGGTTGTAGATTCGGTCCCTAGTCAGGGGACATGTTTCTCTCTCACATCGCACATTGATGTGTCTCACTCTTTCTTTCTCCCTTTACCTCTCTCTAAAAATAAATAAATGAAATATTTTTAAAAACAAAATAAAAATTAATGCAAAAATTCTGTTTACAAAATATCAAAATTTTAAGTCAAGACAGGATCTGACCCTACGCTTTGTGTGTGTCTCACCCTAATCCCACCCAAGGATCTTGTCTTTATTTAAAATTTTGACATTCTGTTTATCATGGATGTGTTAGGATGACTAAAGATGTCTACATCATAATCCCTGGAACCTGTAACTAAGTTATTTTACCTAGTAAAAGGGACTTTGTAGATGTGATTAAATTAAGGACGGAGAGATTATACGGGGTTATCCAGATGAACTTTATAAGAGGAAGGCAGAGGGAAATTTGGCTATACAGTTGACCCTTAAATATGGTTTGAACTACAAGGGTCCACTTACATGCAAATTTTTAAATAAGCACTATAAATGTATTTTCTCTTCGTTATGATTTTCTTCATAACATTTTCTTTTCTCTAGATTATTGTAAGAATATAGTATATAATACCTATAACATACAAAATATGTGTAATCAGCGGTTTATGTTATGGTTAAGGCTTCCAGTCAACAGTAGGCTATTAGTCGTTAAGTTTTTGCCAAGTCAAGTTTTACCTGGGTTTTTGATTGTGCAGGTTGGTGCCCCTAACCCTTATGTTGTTCAAGGGTCAACTGTAGACGAGGAGGCCGTGTAAGGGGGGAAGCAGAGGCTGCAGTGAGGAGGCCGCAGCAAGAGTGTGGGCAGCCTCTAGAAGGTGGGAGAGGCAAGAAGTAGGCTCTCCCCGGAAGTCCTCGTAAGTAACCAGCCCTGCTGAAACCTTGATTTTAGGCTCCTAAGATGAAGTTCTGACCTTCAGAACAGTGAGAGGATAAATTTGTGGCAATTTATTAGAACAGCAATGAACCTTACACAATGGAGTTTTGAGGCATTAATTTGCATTTTAAAAACTATAACAATAAAATATTTATTTTGATTACTGAGTTTTTTGGTGTCTCGGCCAATGAGGTTCCTTAGTCCTAGCTGTGATACTAGTGTGGGGTTTGGAGGGGAAGGGACCTGGGGGCAGGCTCTGTATTCTCCCTTCCCATAGCTCAGGTAAACATAAAGATGGAAAGGGCAGTTCATAGTGCCAGGGGGCCACAGGCCCAGGGGTTCCCTTGGCCCGGGGACCCACTGGGTCTGAGCAGACCTGTCTACGATAAAGAGAAAGGTCCTTGGGCTCAGTAGACCTTAGGCTCTACTTTGGGGGCAGGTGGAACTCTCAGGGGGCCATGGTGCTAAGTTGCTTTCTCCTCTCCTGCCTCAGTTTTCCTACCTGTGTGATCACTGAGTTAGACCTGCTGGTCTCTAAGGAACCCCCCCTTCCACCCTCACGTAGATCCCCCAATGATGAAAGCCTGCAGCTGCCTCCCATTTAGAAGGCTCTGGACGGCCATGCACTACAAGGCACCCAATTGACCTGGAGGGTCATTTTTAGCCATGGGGCCTGTTAGGGGTGGGTGTGCAGAGGTAGTAATAAAATTGTTTTCTTGTGGCAGGTTGCTGAGAGGCTAAGGATCTGTTCTCTCACACAAGCACATGGTGACAAATGACCTCTTCAGCTGGGGTGGCCCTTGTTTCTGAGCTGTGTGTACTGCAGGCTCTGGGTCCAAGACCTTAGGGACTGCCTCTTTCCTCCGTCTGGATTGCCTCCCCATGACTCTCCCACCCCACTTCATCAAGATAGCTCAGATGCAGAGGCTCAGGTGCTCTGAGGCTTGCCTGGTAACAGCGAGTCCATAGACAGGCTGACTCTGGAGGCAGGCTGCCCCTGCTCACAGCCTGCAGTGTGCTTTCAGGCAAGTTGTTGAACCACTCTGGGCCACTCTGCCGCTCTACAATATAATTTTGATACAAGAACCCCTAGCAAGAATATTACACAGCAGCATGAGATCCCCGCCTCTTTCCTCAGACTGCTGTCTGAGAACCACAGCCACCCGGAGGAAGCTGAGGGCCAGAGAACTGGCCACAGGACACTGAGAGGCCTCCTGGTGTCCTGTTCTCCAGAGTGGGCCTCCAGCACCCAGGCTCTGAGCTCCTTCAGGCCTGGGTTAGAAAGTGAGCTTCCTGCCTACTTCTTTGTGACCTGGACAGGTCACCTGAGCCTCCCTGCTGCTGTCTCCTCATCCGTAACAGGGCTATACCAGCACTGGTTTCACTGGGCTGCTGTGAGGGTCAATTGAAATGCAGAGCCTGACATGGGGACATGCTGAGTAAATGTTAGCTGTTCTGGCAAGTGGCTGCTTTTGCCCAGCTTCTCCCCTTTTGACTGTGTCACCAGGGCATTGTGCAACATCACTGGCACGTGCCCTACATTGGACTCCTCTTAGCAGTGACCAGGACAAGCTCTTTTCTGGACTGTGATCTGAGCTCTACTTAGCACACACTGAAGCCTGGCAGGCCACGCTGACAGACCACTCCCAACACAGCTGCGGGGAGGGAGGGACTGAAAGGTCCCACAAGGTGGCTACAAGGCAGTTGAACAGTTATTGTCGTGCATTGCACAGGAAGCTCTGGTGAGCAGCCCCCTGTGAATCATTCTCACTGCCTTGCCAGGCTCACCCAAAATAAGGCAGCTGTTTCTCTGACTGTTCTCCTAGTGAACAGCCCCTGCCAGTGGGGCCTGTGGCAGGCGGCTATATCCCCTGTCTCGAGGATCCAAGCTCACAGGCTCCCGGGGCAGTGCAGTGAACCAATTGTGAACCAACCCCTATGCCCAGGGGAGGCCAGATCTGCCTGTAGAGCCTGGGACCAAGGTGATTTACAAGATGGGGTCCAAGGTCTGTAGCCTCTCTCCTCCTCCACCCGGCATGCAGACCCGCAGGGCCTAGTAGAATGGGCGGAGGGCACTAGAATCAAGCTTACGTGCCCCTTCTGCTGATTTAGTGACCCAAAGCCCAGCCCAGATCAGCAACAGTCCCTTCTCTCCCTTTTTGGAAGGGCTGCCAGGAAGGGCTCAGGCCCCCTGGCCTGATGGTTGAACATTCAGGGGAATTGGAAATAAGATTCTCTTCTTGAATTTCCCGTAAGAGCTGAGATATGGTGCGAGCAATAATGGGGGGAAGTGGTCCACTAGGATCTCAGGCTCTGCTACTGCCAGGCTGAGGCCAGTGACCTGGCATTCTGAACCTGAGTGTGCCTTGAGGACTTGCATTTAAAGATGTCATTCCAGCAAATAATGACTGCTACCAGCAGGACTAATAAGGTTGCTTTGTGTCCTTCCAAGTTGTCCTGAGGCTGGAATTTTCTCCATGTCAAGTGTCCTGCCCTGTGGCCTCTGGGAGCTGCTTTTGTCCCCTCTCTATCCCCACCTCCCATGATTTCTGAGGAACTCAAAGGCAGGAGAAGTAGCTGTGATACTACATTGGCTCTGGCAGGTCAGAGGAAAGTCTCCAGAGGCCTATCGGAGCCACACAGCTGGGCTTTGGGCAGCAAGGCTCTGATGGCCACTGCAGGCCTGTCCCTGACCCCTTGGGCCCCTCTGGGCAGGGACGCCATTCTCAGGCCGGGCTCCTTGCCCCAGGACTGTCACTCCATGCTGCTGCCAGCAAGTCTGCAACAAACAGATCTTGGGTTTTGCTTGGCGATGTTCGCTAGCCTGTAGGTGGGACAGTTACCATGCTACCAGTTACAGACATTAATGTTGCACCCCCTCCCCAGTCTCCTGTGTATAACTGCCCACTTAGTATTTCCACTGGGTCAATGACTGATAGGCATCTCAAACTCAAACGTGTTTGCCCCAACCTCCCAAGCCTGCTCTGCACTGAGTCTTTCCCTCTTGGTTGATGACAACTGTGTCCTGGTGCTCAGCCAGGCCCCTTGGAGTCCAATCTTCCCTTTCCCTCACACCCACATGCTTTCAACATAGATCTGGAATTGGATCACTTCCATCAGTACCCCCCATAGTGAAGCTGTCTCTTGCTTGGATTACTATGTGCATGTCTCTGGGCTTCCCCTTGTTCCTCTCTGCTCAGCAGTCAGAGTGGTCCTTTTAAATTATATATGAGATTATGTCATCCAGCTCAAAGTCCTCCAGTGCTCCCTTCCCCATTTCACTCACGAGTAAAAGCTGAAGTCCTTACAGGGGCCTCCGTGGCCTTAGCCATCAGGCCCCTTCCAATCTGGCCCTGGCCCTCCCTCCTTCCTGGCCCACCTGCCTCTGCGCTGGCTCAAGGCTACATCAGATGTTTGCTGCTCTTGCCTTAGCTGTGGCCTCAGTCTGGCACAGTTCCAGTGTCGCTGACCTGGCCATTTTCACCGCTTCAAGACTTTGTTTCAATGTCACTCCTACATTCAACCTGCCCCACTACTGTATTTAAAACCACTCTATTTTTTTTTTCTTTCGATAGAACTCACCACCTTCTAAAACACGGTTCTCAAAATGTGGGCCCAGGCCAGTACTACTTGGAAATAAAAATTCTAGGGCCACACTCAAGTGAGCTGTAAACTGAGGTTGGAGCTAGCGGTCCCTTTTTACAGTCTTTCGTCTGGGTGATTCTGCGGCCAGCTAGTTTTGAGAACCACTGCTCTATGCCATGCAATGGACTTTCCTCTCTATTGTCTGTCCTGGGGAGTAGGATGGAGGCTTTTTCTGATCTTTTCTTCCTTGCCATGTCCCTTGCCTGCTCATGGCAGATGCTCTGTGTTTCCTGACTAGATGAGGACAATTTAGTACTAAGAGTACTGAGTATTTTGCACCCATTTTCTCTTTAATTCTCATGACAATCCTGCAAAGAAGATATTTTTATGCCCATTTTGCAAACAAGAGCAGAGAGGATAAGTGGCAGGCCCAGGGTCACACAGAAGCAAGGTGAAGAGCCAGATTATACCCAGACCACAGCCTGGTGCTGAAACCTGGGCTCACTGTCCTCCTCTCACATGTCAATGTGACAAGCTTTACTAAGCACTGTCCTACGGACATGGGATTCACCTTTGAGGGCTTGTAGGCAAGGATTCACTCATGCAAGCCAGGCAGCCTTGGGCACCCTGTGACTCCCTTCCTTCCTCTCTCATAGAGAGCTGGCTTGGAGGTGCTGCCTGATGGAGCCTTCTGATGGAGCCTCCTGGAGCTGGGCATAGACATCCAGAGAGCCGCTGGGGAGGACTGCCCTCTTCACAATATCAAGTCTTCTGATCCATGAATATTATTTAAGTCTTCTTTAATTTCTTTCAACAATGTTCTGTCATTTTAAGAGTATTTAGTTTTGCATTTTGTTTGTTAATTTTATTCCTAATGATTTTATTCTTTTCGATGCTATGAGTAATTGAAGTTTTATTTTCATTTTTTAAAATTGATTTTGAGAGAGAGAGATAGAGAGAGAGAGACAGAAACATCGCTTTGTTGTTCCACTTATGTATGCATCCATTGATTGCTTTCTGCATGTGCCCTGACCAGGGATCAAACCCACATCCTTGGCATATTGGGATGATGCTCTAACCAACTGAGGTACCTGGTCAGGGCTATAAATGAAGTTTTCTTGATTTTATTTTTAGTTTTCTCACTGCTACTATAGAGAAATACAATTGGCTTGTGTATACTTAACTTGTATCCTGCAATCTTGCTGAATTTTTTATACTTTTCTAGTGGATTTCTTAAGATTTTCTATATACAAGACCATGCTATCTACAAATATAAATACTTCTACTTCTTTCTTTCTTTCCAATGTGGATGCATTTTACTTCAATTTATTGACTAACTGCTCTAACTGTGACTTCCAATACAATACTGAACAGAAATGGTAAAAGTGAGAGAATCCTTGTGTTATTCCCATCTTATAGAAAAAGTATCCAGTCTTTCTCCATTAAGTATGTTATCTGTGGGGTTTTTGTACAGGCTTCTTGGCATGTTGAGGAAGTTCCTTTCTTTCCTTAAACCATTGAGCATTCTTATCCATGAAAGGGTGCTGGATTTTATCAACTGCTTTTTTGGGTCTATTGAAACAATCATGTGGCTTTTGTCCTTTACTCTATTGATATAGTATATTAATTGATTTTTCAGGTGTTAAACCATCCTTGTATTCCTGGGGAAAATCTCATTTGGTCATGGTGTATAATCCTTTCATATACTGTTGGATTCAATTTGTTGGTAGTTTGTTGAGCATTTTTGCACCTATACCCACAAGAAATATTGGTGCCCCAGCAATTCTTCCCTCCCTCTCCTGTATCATCAATCCTTTGCATTGCTGTTTTGTCTCCCAACTAAGGAAAAATAATAAACAAAACCCTCTACCTGAACTCCTCCTCCAGCTACTGTCCCATTTCTCTCTTTCCTTTTATAGCAAACTGCCTGAAAGAGTTGGCTATGCTCACACTCTAATTCCCCTCCTCTTATCCTTTCTCATACCCACTATTTTCAAGCTTTATCCCCAGCTCTCCACCAAATCCTCCCTTCTTCGAGTTACTGATGAACAGTGCTCAATGTCCATTCTCTTCTGATTGATCTATCAGTAGCACATGGAGCAGCTAATCACTGCTCCTTCTTCCTTAGACACTCTCTTCACTCATCTCAGGGACCCCACTCGCTCCTGGCTCCCCTCAATCACCGGCCTCTTTCCCAGCCCCTTCTGCTGGCTCCTCCTCTGTTCCCCGACTTCTTACTGCAGAGCAGCTCGAGACTCAGCTCTGGTTCTCTGTTCTCCCTATACTTGCTTGGTGGTGTCGCATCCAGCCTCATGGCTTCAAACCCCATCTACACATCAATGACACCCACATTCCCTCTCCAACCTAGTCCTCTCACCTAATCCCTAGGCTTAAATGTCTAACTGCCTGCTTGATATCTAAACTTGAGCTTCTCATAGGTATCTCAGACCAATCCCCAAAGTAAACTCTCAGTCTTCCTGCCAAACGAATATACTTCCTGTGGTCTTTCTCATCTCAGTCAATAGCTAATCCACCTTTCCAGTTGCTTTGATCAAAACATTTTGGAATTACCTTGACATGTCTCACGCTCTTACAACTTTCTTCCATTTCAATGAAATACAACTGGCTGTACCTTCAAAATACACCAAGAATTCAATTACTTCTCATCGCCAGTACCATCCTGGGCCAGGCTGCCATCATCTCTCACCTGAGTAATTATGTCAATAAGCTCCTAACTGGTCTCCCTGTTTAGGCCTTGCATTCTGTTACCTTTTCTCAATACGCGGCCAGAGGGATCCTGTTAGACCCGAGTCAGGCTCTGCCACTCCTCTGCTCAAAACCTGTCAAAGGCAGCACCTCACTCAGGAAAAGCTGGAGTCATCACTATGAGCACAAGGCCCTACTGATTTACCACCCCATGACTTCTCTGACCGGTTTCCTCCTCTCCGCCCCTTCACAGACATTGCTCCAGCCACAGTGGCCTCCTCGTTGCTCTTCTGGACACTCCTGCCTCTACATCCAAAACTCTCTGCCCAGGTATAGGTTTAATTCACTCTTTGAGCTCCTTTACTCAAATGTCGCACACCTCTGACCCACTGCCCCATCGCTCCTGTGTGCCCTCTCCACCTCATCTTTCTCCACAGAGCTCATCACCCTCTAAGCTACAATGGGATGAATTAATGAATGCCCAGACAAGGAGCACCCCAGTCTGGGCCACCCTCGGCAGGCCATCAGCAGTAACAGGCTCCCCTGACCCACTGGCCTGCCCCGGCTTTCTGCATGGGGACACCCGGGCTCTCTAACTGTAGGAGGCATGCTGCCCATTCCTCTCTGTCAGAGGTGGCCTGCTCTCTGCCAGAATAAACATGCTTGGAAGGGGCCTTGGGCTCCGTTATTAAACAGTGAAAGAAGGACTGATCCTCTAAGCCTCCTTTTCAGGGGAACCCGGGCTAATAACAGCTTTGCCAGGAAACCTCCAGAGGCCGACTGAGCCCACCTGTGAGTGCCCATGCTTGCCCAGACATGTCTGCCATCGCTAACCCTGGGATTTCTGCATTTCCTCTATACTTCTGGTAGAAAGGAGATAAGCACCTTTGATGACAGGTCCTGTTTTAATTCTTGCAAGTTCTTCAGCACACAGCCTGAGAAGTCTGATAAACACCAGTGGGAGGGGGGCTGGAAGAGAGGCAAATCTGGGTTCTATGTGGGATTCTGCAAAGGGTCCTCATTCTAAGCAAGCAGTGAGAGAGAGAGAGAGAGAGAGAGAGAGAGAGAGAGAGAGAGAGAGAGGGAGAAGGAGAAAGAGGGAGAGATAGAAAGAGATAGAGATAGGCAGATGGAGATAGAGATAAGATGGAGATAGAGAGCTAGGGCTAGAGATGGAGATAGAGAAAGAGCTAGAGTTAGAAAGAAGAGAAGAGAAGAAGAATGTGAGAGAAAGGCTAGGGCAGGGAGCCAGCACCCTGCAGTACAAGCAGATCAAGTGTGACCACGCCCTCCATTGGCTGGGACAAAGCACAGCCTTTGGGCTCAGAACATCAGCCCACATTTCTCAGCTCTGCGCCCTTGACTAGCTGTGTCATCTTGAGCAATCACTTAGACTCTTTGACCCATAGTTTCTCTTCCTTCCTTATTTATTTTATTTTTTTATATAGTAAAATATGCACATATCCAGAGAAGACATAGTTGCAAAGTGAACGCCTGTGTAACTATCACTACCAACCTGACTTTCACGGTATTCATTTATTTGCTTTTCTTTATATTTTTGCTTCCTAATTTTCTATTCATAAATAATATATGTAGTTTATTTCTGCCTTGTTTTTCAACTTTATACAGTTTTATATAAGTGGGATTGTAAAGCACGTTATTAGGCTTCCCAAGTCCCACAGTATGTTTTAGGATTCAGGCATGTTGGGTAGAGCTGTAATTAATTCATTTTCACTATTGTAAGAATGGGTCCTCTTTATTTGTCATCAGACCATCATAAATAAGGTTTCTGTGAACACCTGATGTATATAAGTCTCCTGGCATACCTGTGCACATATTTCTCTTCGGAACATGCCTAGGAGTGGAATTGCTGAAACACGGTTGTGCACCGACTTCTGCAGATACTGCCAACTACTTGCCTAGCAATATATGCAAGTGTCTGTAGCTCACTATTTTCATCACTGTTTGGAATGTGCAGTTCTTTTCATTTAGTCATGCAGGTGGATGATAAGAAAGATCGTGTTGTAGTTTCATCTACATTCCCCTAATTACTACTGAGGTTGAGCACCACCGCCTGTGCTCATTGGTCACAAGGATTTCCTCTGCTGTGAAGTGGCTGTTCGAGTCTCTTGCCTGTTTGTTAGAGTTTGAGGACAGAGTCTTTTGATTGTTGTATATGTAGCAAGTACCTCCTTCCAACCTATAGCTTATCTTTTCATTTTCTCAATCTACCATTTAAAGAACAGATGCTCTTCATTCTATGTAATACAATTTGTCAAGCTTTTCCTGAAGATTAATGCTCTTTGTAATTCATTTAAAAAGTCTTTCTCTACCCCAGGATCACGGCTTTGTTCTCCTTTTTCCAATGTTCAACAGTGCCACCTGTCATAAAACGAAGTCTAGCTACATGGAAGACTACTTCTGGGCTCTGTTCTATTCTGTTGGTTCACTTTCAACTACCTTGCACCCAAGGAAGCCCGTGGAGGATGGGAAAATCCCTGGGTGAGCTTGGGTCCTCCCAAGCCATTCAACTGGGACTGTGGGTCATATTTGCTGCGATGATCAGGGGGCAGGAGGCTATGGCTAACAGTGCGAGGCCATTTGTGAAGCCCAGGAAAAAAACTCTGACTTTCAAAGTCATATTGACTCTTCTTCCTAAGAGATGTGTGGTTCTGTGAAAGATGGTCAGGAAATGCATAGCCAGGAACAGGAGAAGAGAGCTGGCGAGGTAAGGAGTACAGGAAGGGGCTCAGCCTGTGAGGCCTGTACAATCTAGGGGTGTGCTATGAGCCCCAAAAGGTGAGCTTTTGCCTCTGTCTGGACTCAGAGCCAGTTCAACTCTATGTGGGAAAAGAACACTTCAGAATTAAAAGTCCATGTCCCTGTGGTCAGATCCTCCATAGCTCAAGGGTCCCTGGTCTACACATTCAGCAGGACGTTGGTGGCCCCAGCCCAGCTGGAGTGGTGATTCCTTCTAAAAGCTCTTTTCATGATGACTTCATGGGGACACCAAGCTACAGGAACAGCAACTGCCCAGCTGGGAGCCATCTTTCCTTTCTCTGGTACCCCATGTCCAGACCATCAGCAAAACCCGGCAGCTCTGCCTTTAGAACACATGTACAACTGGCCACTCTTCACGGTCTTCTCCACTCCCACACCGGCCCACGTCCCCGTGACTCTTGTGCTATGACCGTTCCATACTGCTGTGCCCACTCTTGTCTATGGTCCACCCCTAACATGACAGCCAGAGGGCTCTTTTTATAAGTCTAAGTCAGGAGGTGTCTGTCTCTTGCTCAGAGCCGTCCCTGAAATCTCCACCATGTCCCCAGGCCTTGGTGACCTCTGTCACCCCAGTCCCTCCACTCTCCTGCCCTCTCTCCCTCAGACCCACTGGCCTTCTGGAGATTCCTTGTGTTTCCTTTGACCAGTCCCACCTCAGGCCCAGTGCACTCGCTGGTCCCTTTGCCTGGACGCTCTTCCCCTGCATTCTCCTGGCAACTCCATTAGGCTGGCTGGGCTACAGCCTCTGATGCAACACTGCCTCTGTCCTCCCACTTAGCTTTATTTGCTCATGGCAGTTTCTCACGGCTGGACATCAGGTGACATGTTTACTTGCCTACCTCTGTCTCCCACAGGACAACGCAGAGGAAGGGAGGGTGGAAGCATCATCTACTTTTACTTTGTTTATCCCTGAACTCCTAGTGCCTAGAGTAAAACCCGGTACATTTTAGGCACCCAATAAATGTTATGAATAAAGGAGGGAGTGAGTAAATGGCAGCTACTGGTTTCCGGTCAGTGATGGGGCAGATTTTGTGGGCAGTGCAAGGGACCTCTGCAGCTGCAGTAGGCGCCACAGAGGGAAGCACATTGTACCTGGGCATCTGATATGACCCTGTAAGTGCTCGCTTCTGGCCTATGTGCAGAGCTCATCTACCTGAAGCGCCTGGCAGGGGTCTGGTGCAGAGCGGCAAGTATGCACAAGGCCCAGGACTGTGTGGTTGGAGGAGGGCATGTCTTTGAAAAGGGGCCCTTATTTCCCTTGCCAGGGCCTTCTTGGTGTACCCGAGGGACAGCTCTTAAGGGTCTGCAGCAGAAGAGGACAACAGTGCCCGCCTGCCTGCCTGAAGAAGCATGGGACGCAGCCAGGGAGTCCGGGGCAAGAGGGATCCTGCAGGCCCAGTGGGGGGCGAGGGGCATGATTACCTGGACGCAAGGGTTCTAGAGGGTGAGCATGTGGGCTATGGGCAGTACCTCCACCAAATGGGGCCCAGATGACCCGGCGGATGGCCTGCACCCAGTCCTCCATGTCACGCTGAGAACTGGCCATAAGCAGGAGCGCCTCGGGGTTGGCCGGCACCTTCTCCCGCTCCCCGGCACCTGCAAGACAGGGAGACACAGGCTTACTACAGGGACCCTTGTGCAGACACAGGGTGCCCTCCCCCACAGCACTCTCTCCAGCCCCAACGCCAGCTACCTTTTTATTTCCCGGAGCTGTGAGAAAGCTGTCTCTCCAAAACCTTGCAGCAACAGCCCTGCTCTGGGTTCTGTTTTTGCAGCCTGTTCCTTTCATACCTCACGCATCTGTCTCCGGGGCACTTCCGTTTTCTCTTTTCTCCCCTAGTCTTGTTATCTTTCTGTACCAAATCAGAATTATTAAAATCATCCTGGCACACTATTTTTAAAAGCATGCAGATTGGAGGCCAGCTTAGAGAAGTTCGGTACCCAGAGTAAAATTCCAGAATTCTGCACCTGTCCCCGCTCGCATCTGACGGCAGAAGGATGGGGGAGCTCCAATCCTGAACTGACTTTTTCCCACAATAAACTCCAGTGGTTCTCATGTTTTCATGTGTAAATGATTCACCTTTCACATGTAAATGAATTAATCTTTGGGATATATATAAACCATTTATGCAGAATTTCACAGGCAATTTAAGGACTTTCAAGCATGATCTTGTCTTTATGCATCTCCCTCCCCGGACATCACACAATACGTAACTCACGTTATGTACTTGCCTAAGAACCCAGAGCCTCAGACCCTAACCACGGTCGTCTGCAGGTGGGGTGAGGCCCAGGGACCTGTGTTTCCAAGGAGATAGAGTGGCGGTGGGGACAACTGTGACACCCAGGACGGTCCTTGCTAGAGGCTGCAGCCCCAGAATGGAGACCAGACAGAAGCAAGTGCTTATTGAGTGCTTGGTACCTGCCTGGGACCCTTCTAGAAGCTGCAGACACTTAAATGAGCAAAGCTGACAGATACACCTGCCTTCCTAAGATTCTTTAACCTTCATGGCAACGCTGAGGGAAATACTTTTACTATCTGCATTTTACAGAAGAGGAAACTGAAGCACTGAGTGATTAAGTAACTTGCCTGAATTCACAGCTAATGTGTAGTAAAGTCAGGGATTCAAAGTCCCGAGCTCTGGGATCTGACCCACTTCATGTTCCCACCATCCCCCACAAACAAGATGGCCTGCTGGGGTCAGGCTGTCATGGTCGCAGCAACGCCACTGAGAACTGGGGAAGCTGACCAGGCTGCTCTGAGAGCTGGAGCAGGGGAAGGGGTGTGTCCTCGCTGAGGGAGCACGGGGAACAAGGCCTGGAGCTAGGTGGGAAGCAGGAGATGCCAGTGGGGCCCAAAGCTCAGGAGAGTGGTGAGCAAGGAGACAAGACTGCCAGAGCCCTGGGGTGCCTTCCCAGGCCCCTCACTACACACACAGCCCTGCTCCTTTGGTTCCACACAGCCACTGAGCAGCAGAGCTGCAGAGGTGGCATGGAAGAGAGCCTGAAGCAGAGACAACACAGCCTGAAGCCGGAGAGGCGCTGTGAACCTGCTGAAAACACAGGCTACCCCACAGCTCAGCTGCCCGCTGGGGTCATATGTGGGGTGTGGGCACTGCCACTGAGGTGGGAACAGTGGCTCTGCATATTCAGGACCGCACACCACATGGACTGTGAGGGCTGAGATGGCTGAGTGGTCCGGGTGGGGAGGGGAAGCTGCATTCCACCAGAAAGCTTTTCTGCTAGAGTCTCAAGATGACTCAGAAGAAAGGGGCTTAGAGATCCATGACTCTGAGAGCTTGCTGTGGTTACTTGTTTGTCCTAAATGAATACAGAGGTTTGTACTTAACTGGAGTATCTCATTTTTCAATTCTTTTCCTAAGGAGGGCCACCGAAGTCATATAGGCCTCATGTAAACTTCATCTACAGAACTTGGACCTGCCCTGCCCAAATGGTGGCAGATCTCTCGTGTCCATCTGTGCCCCTGCCCATAGTCCTGCTCTCATAATGCTCCAAGCCCATATACTTAACTTTTAATGTATTTTTCACGAATGTACGCTTATTTATATAAAAGGGAGGGGACCTAAAAAACCCTGGAATTTATTTTTAAAAATTGTGTATTTATTCTTACTTGTTTAAACTTCAGTCACTTTCAAAGTACTCTCCATTTGATACAACTATCGAGATGTTTTTCCACTACTCAAATGAGTTTTTGAACTCATCGATATCGATGCTTTTTAGTGCTTTTGCTGTTTTTTGTTTCACCTCTTCCACATAGAAAAAACATTTCCATTTAAGGAATTTTTTCATCCAGGGAAACAAAGGAAAGTCACTAGGGATGAGATCAGGTGAACAGGAATGTGGGGCATGGGGGTCAAGCTGTTTTTGGTCAAAAACTGCTGAACACTCAGCACAGTGTGGGCAGGTGCACTTGTAAATCACCCAGCATGAAATGGGCAAAGACATTGAAAGAGTCTTCAAAAAATTTTTCACTGAAGCCAAATGCATCCCCTCACAACAATGCCAGCTGGTACACTGATACAGATGGGTTCCTAGAACACTCACCTAGTGGGGGAAGCCTGTACTACAAGGAGCCCATCCTCCAAAAGATAATTCTGTTTTTTTGTGGGTCCCCTCTCCTATATATGTTATATATAGACATTTAACTTTTAAAGAAATTGCCACAAACTGTTTTCCAAAGTAACTGCACCATTTACATTCCCACCAGCAATATACAAGAGTTCCAGTTCCTCCATTTTCTTGCCAACACTTGGCCTCGTCAGCCTTTTTACTTTTAGCCATTATAATGGGTGTGTAGCAGTACGGCACTGTGTTCGAATTTTCATATCGCAAATGACTAATGATGCTGGACATCTTTTTATGTACTTAATTGCCATCCATGTATCTTCTTTGGTGAAATATCTATTGAAATATCAGTTTGTCCATTATTTAAATATGTTGCTCTTTTTTTTTTATTATTGAGATCTAAGAGTTCTTTATATATTCTGGATACAATCTCTGATAAGATATATGCTTTGCAAATATTTCTCCCAGTCTGTGCTTTTCTTTTCATTCTATTCTCTGTGTATTTCCAAGAAGTTTTTAATTCCGATAAAGCCCAGTTTATCCACCTTTTTCTTTTATTGAGTGAGCTCCTGGTTTTGTATTTAATAAATTTTTCCTTAAGCCAAAGTCATAAAAGTTTTCTCCTAGAAGTTTCAGAGTTTTAGGACTTACATTTAGGTCTATGAGTTCGTTTTTGTATGTGGTGCAAGGTATGAAGTGGAGTTTGTCCAGTTTTGTACATGTCTGTCCGGTTGTTCTGGCGCTGTTTGTTCAACAGACTATCCCTTCTCTGTTGACTTGTCAGTGTGCTTACACAGGCAATCGTCCCATATGCAAATAAAGGCAGTTTTTTCCAATCTGGAAACTTATATTTCTATTTTTGCCTTATTGCAGTGACTATAGCCTCAAATACAAGGTTAAACAGAAGTACAGAGAGTGGACATCCTTGTCTTGTTCATCTTATGGCAAAAACATTCAGTTTTTCACCATTAAGTATACTTGCTGTAGGTTTTTTGGTCAATGTCCTTTCTCAGGTTGAGGAAGTTCTATTTCCAACTTGCTGAGAGTTTTCTTTCTTTTTTAAATCAGAAATGGATGTTGGATTTTGTCAATTGCTTTTTCTGTATCTATTGAGATATCACATGAATAATTTTAGTTTATTAATATGATAAATTATGTTGATGAATTTTCAAATCTTAAACCAACCTTGTATTCCTGGAATCCTGATTGGTCATGACGTATTATCCTTTTTATATATTGTTGAATTAAATTTGCTAAAATTTTGTTGAGAATTTTTCATTTATATTCATAAAGGATATTGGTCTACCATTTTCTTTTCCTATAATGATTTTGTTGGTTTTGGTATCAGAATAATGCTGGGCTCACAGCATTACAACAACATGTGGCACGGACCCTATGAACCTAAAACCTAAAATATTTGCTATCTAGCTCTTTAAAAAAAAAGCTTATTAACCAGAAAAACAAAGACAAAGACATGGACATAGTCATTAAAACAAAAAGCTGGGTTTTGTTTTGTTTTCTTTTTTAGGTTAATAAAATCAGAAATTTCCCTGCATGCATGTGGTGATGAGTTCCCAAGGGAGTTTTTCTCTTTAAGCAGTTCTTTCCTCCTCGGTATTGTACCTTGAAAGCTCTAGGTGCATTGGTCTCCCCTGTCTCTAAGCTCTGCCTTCTTAATTCATGGAGTCCTGTGGTCTCCACCTGGGTTTCCTCTTCCTACATCCAAGCCTAGACTTTCTCAGGGCCATAAGCCTGTCATTGCCCAACATTCAGTACCTTAAAAAACATGTTTCTTACATTTTATCTTTTTCTGTGGATGTTTTAGGTAGGAGACTAAGTCAGTGACCTAGTTAAGACCCAAACCAGCTCATACGATGGGCTCAAAATCCTGCCGTGACCCCTACTGCCCCAATAAAGTCCTCGCAATGGTCTTCCAAGCCGCGCATCCCCTCACCTGCTGCTCCTCTGACTTCCTGCTGCTCTCCTCTCTGCTCTTGGCCATTCCTAGAAAAACCAGGCGTGTCCCAGACACTGGCACAAGTTGCCTTGTCTTGTCAGCTCTTCCCTCAAATGTTGCCTTCCCGGGGAATCTTTCTGCTGCTCTATTTACACCTAATTCCACGTCACCCTCCACCACCCATGCCCCTCCCTGACTTTAATTTTTCCACAGCACTTATCATAATGCAGTACACATGGATTTTGTTTTTATGACCTGCTTATTTGTACTTTTTACTTTTAATCCACCTCCCCCAATCCCCTGTTTATTTTTTAAGCAACAGCGGCACACAGAGCAGTGCCTGGCCTGGGAGGGCATCATAGAATCTGTGATGAATGAAAGGTTAACAATCGCAGAAGCAGAGCTCTGGTGGCTGGCACATACAGAGCACTCACTCAAAAGGAGGCAAGAAGTTAATGAACTGACGAGCCTTAGAAATGCGAACATTCACAAGGGAAGTGGTGTCGTTATCCCCATTTTTGAGGAAAAGATGGAGAAAATATTTGTAAATCATGTCTCTGATAAGGGGTTAATATACAAAATATATACAGAACTCATACAACTCAATAGCAAAAACAAAAATAAGCAATCATATTTAAAAATGGGAAGAGGCTGTGAACAGACATTTTTCCAAAGATGATACGCAGATGGCCCCAACAGGTACATGAAAAGATGATCAATGTCACTAATCATCAGGAAAATGCAAATCAAAACACAAATACCACCTCATACCTGCTAGAGTGGTTATCATCAAAAAGACAAGAGATAAATGTTGGCGAGAATGTGGAGAAAAGGGAGCCCTTGTTCACCATCAGTGGGAATGTAAATTGGTACAGCCACTAGAACAGAGTTGTAGTTTCTCAAAAAATTAAAAATAGAACTACCATATGATCCAACAAATCAACCTCTGGGTATTTATCTTAAGGCAGTAAAAGTATAACTCAAAAATATACATGTGCCCCCATGTTTACTGCGGGACCTCTCACCACAGCCAAGACATGGAAACAGCCTAAGTGTCCACTGAGGGATGAATGGATAAAAAAACATGGTAATATGTATAATATTATGCGGCCATAAAAAAGAATGAAATATTGCCATCTACAACAGGGATGGACCCCGAGGGCATTGTGCTAAGTGAAGTCAGTCAGACAAAGACAAACACCGTATGTTCTCACTTACGTGTGAATCTGAAAAACAGCAGCAACAGAAACAAACAAAATGAAACTCGGAGAGCAGACTGGTGGCTGCCAGAGGCAGGAGTGGGGGTCGAAAGGTGCTAACTTCCAGTTAGGAACTAAATAAGTCACGGGAGGCAGTGTACAGCATGACAACTGTAGTTAATAAGAATGTATTGCACATTTGAAAGTTTCTGAGAGAGTAGATCTTAAAAGTTCTCATCACAAGAAAAACAAGTCTGTAGTTACGTATAGTGGTGGATGTTAACTTGACTTAATGCGATCATTTCACAATATATATTATTATCAAATCATTATGTTGGATACCTGAAACTAATATAATGTTTGTGTCAAGTATACCTCAGTAAAAAATAAACAAATAAAGGGCAAAAACGGAGGCCCAAAGATGTCAGAAACAGGTCCAAGCTGTAAAGCCAGTGAGCGACGACCGCAGGCAGTCTGGCTCCCGACCTGACCCCGCTCTGCTTCTCCATGCCAGCCCAGCTTTTCTTGTTCCCAGAGGGGCTGGCTTCCCCTTTGAGCTCCTGAATTTAAAAACTTTCTTTTGTGAGTCTCTTTACACCTAAGCAAGTGACTTTTTAGGAGAGAGGAAGTAATTCCAAAGTGCAGCAGGTTCCGGCAAGGGGGCCAGGACAAGAGCTCCTATCTTTCAACTGTTCTATATACAATTTTTCATAATAAAAAGAAAAAAACAGTAAATGACATATGTGAAAGGATTTTGTAAACCACTGTAGCCCGTGGGACTCATTGTATGACAGGCAATTGAAAAACTTGTCTGTCTGATGTTCTTAATCAAATGCTATCTGAATTAGTCTGCCCCTACCAGGCTTTACAGAAAATGTTTTAAAAATAAAGGAAGTCACTATTTAAAAGTGACACCAGCTACAATGTATGATTTGTCTCAGGGCCTACAGTCATTTTATTTACTGCCCAGGGGAGCAGGGATCTCTAGAGAGGGCCCCAAAAAATATTCCCAGAGATGAAGGCGAAGTGTGGGGATACAGCTCTCTGGAATAGTGTCGTTCAATGAAAATACAATTTGAGCCCCACACACAATTTTAAATGTTTAAGTGGCTACACTAAAAAGTATAAACAGGGGAAATTATTTTGAATAATAACTTTTATTTATCCCAATATATCCAAAATACTATCATTCATTTCGACACAATAAAAAATTACTGATCTAGCTCTTTCTTCTCAATGAGGTGGCAGAGCAGCCTCGGCAGCAGACAGAGACGTGGATCTTGGTGAGACTCTGACCAGCAGGACCATCACTCCTGAGGTTGAGCCCAGAGACACTACTGAGAAGGTCAAAGTTAAAATCCAAGACAAGGAGGGCATCCGCCTGCCCAGCGGCGTCCGATTTTTGTGGGCAAACAGCTGGAGGATGGCCGCGCTCTCCCAGATGACAGCATTCAGCAAGAGCCCACCCTGCACTTGGTGCTTCGTCTATGGGGTGGCATCATCGAGCCCTCCCTCTGCCAGCTCGCCCACAAGTACAACTGTGACCAGATGATCTACTGCAAGTGTTACTTCCGCCTGCACCCCAAGAAGGAGGTTAAATAAGGCCCTTCTACCACCTCCCTGGTCCACACGGCAGCCTTCTGCCTGAACCCCGTGACCTTGGAGCCTCAATAAAGCTTCCCTTTCATTGAAAAAAATTACATATCAAACTAAATTTCTGAGCTATATATACCTAAATCTTCAAAATCTAGTATATATTTTACACTAACAGCACATCTTAATTTGGGCTACCCACATTACAGGTGCTCAGTAGCCACACCTGGCTGGTGGCTACCGGCCTGGACAGCTTTAAGGCAGCCTAGACTGGGCTGGGGTAGGAGGAGAGAGGACCACCTGCAGATGTCCTGAGGCTGCCCGTGTGTGTGGTGCCAGCTCTGGGTGATGCCTATGAGCCAGCTGGGCTTTTCTGCCCATCCCCAGCTGCACCACGCTGAACCTGAGCAGGGGTTCAATCGGCCTATGTGTCTCCCTGTCTTCATTCACTCCTCTTAACCTCCTTGGAGCCACCAAAAGCCACTTGTCCTTCAAGTGTTAATCATCCTCCAGTCTGGTGTCCCTGAAGCCTGCTCTTGACCCTGGCTACCCACTTATCCCTGGGCAGACGCTGGCTGCTCTTCAGATGGCTGGTGGCACGGAAAGGCGTGGTGCAGGAAATGGAGAGACTACAGTAGGAGCTGTGGCCGGGCACTGCCAGGCCAGGCAGGGATCCAGGCGTCAGGGACCCAGGCAGCGTGCAGAGGCAGGGGGCTCAGGGCAGGAGCAGCAGCCTCCAGGTGTGTGCTCTGCTCTGCCCTCAGGCCCCTTTCTCGCTCCTGGAACCTCTGCACTTTTCAGCACCCCAAGGCCACCACTGTCCAGGCAGGGTGAGGAGGAACAAGCATACACCCTGCTAGCGCAGGGGATGCCTGGGTTTCCTACAGTGGAAATCCCAATGCAGCTCCCTTGCACCTGCCACCCTGCGCTCTCCCTCCCCTGTATTCTTGGAGGGGGCATGGGAAGCGAGGCCTGGCTACCTCTGGGTCCATCCTGTTCCCCCAGCAGTGAGGGGCTGAGAGCACAGGGCTGGACCCCAGCCCCACTGGTTTTGTGCCTCTGGGTTCTCCTCTCCGTGCAAGTAAGCACTGATAAATGTAAGTGCTTCCTGGCCACATCTTTTCATGGTTCCATTTCTTCATCAACAAGCAGTCAGTAATTGGACCTACCTGTGAGGCTCTGGTGAGGACAGACTGAGACCAGGAAGCTGTGGGCTGGGCAATGCACGCATACGCTCTGTAAGTGCAGTCATGCCCTATAGTCACTGTCATCCCTGTGTTACAGGCAGGGAAGCCAAAGCTCCAAGAGCTTCCATTGCCCACGGCCACCAAGCTGAGCCATGGCACAGCCAGGATTTGAACTTAACAGTGCTAGATTCTTTCCCTGAAATCAGCTAACAGCTACGATAGGCAGTTAGACAGACCTGAGCAGAGCAAAGATGATGGGCCAGGTACAGAAGGTCATAAGGGCAGAAAGCCCTAGGTGCCTAGCAAGGGGCAAAACTGGGAAAACAAGGACCTTGCCCCCAGGGTAGCCTTTCCTCCCCTAGCATATCGTCATGTGATATAGAACCCCTGACCTTTTGTATCACTGGTCATGCTGCTTGGACACACCCCTGACCTTTCCTCCCCTGACATGTTGCTCGTCATGTAGGCTAGGCTCCCTTAGGGGTAAGGAACAAGGAGGGCCAGAGAGTAACCCTTAAGCATTCTGGCCCCAGGGCAAGGAGGTTCTGATCTGCATCAAGTACATCTAGGCCTCAGAAAAGTGGCAGAACCAGACAAACGACACCATGGCTGACATCAGGACCAAAGACAGTGACTAATGAACTCCCCGCTGAGGTCAAAACCCTGAAAGGACACTCAGGAGGAGATGCTGGCCCAAGAGGGCTGGGAGAGTGTAAAGCAGATGTCAGGAGGGGAAGCATTGGGCTGGGAGGAGCAGAAGTGTCAGGTCCCCATGGTTCCTTTAGGGACCTCTTGAATCTGCCCCTCAGTTAAGTTGCTGTAAGTACACCCAGAGGAAAAAGGATGCACCCCTAGGGCAGGTCCTCAACCTTCACAAACCTTCCTGCAGGTAATATCTACCTGGGGCCACATGCTCTCTACACTGAGAAGAAAGATGGAATCCTGTGAAGAAATGAGAATGCTGGTCCGAGCAGGATGGGCACCGACGGAGACTCCCACCCCACCCAGCCCCAGCAGAGACTGCGCCCAATGTCACTAGCACACTGGGCGCATGTGTCATGTTGACCCCTCTCCTTCCTGGGATGTGCTGGCTGAGAAGACTTCTTTTATCTCTGGCAAACAGTGAAGGCCCCTGAGCAAAGTGTGCCAGGTGCCCATCTGTCTTCAGTGCCCAGGGATACTTCACATGAGGGCCCTCACTGGCCATCCTTCCTTTATGGCCAAGACAGTAAAGGAAATCACAGACACGTTGACCCAGGGCAGAGAGTTAGAGCCCCCATGCCCCAAGCAGTCAATTAGGAGGCAGTGCCCCTACTTTCGATATCTTCTTTACTCTTTCACTCTACTTTCCTGTGTCTTCTTTTTTTCTCTGCATTTGAGACAATAAAAAGGCTTTCTAGAGACAGACGTGGGCTGTCAGTCTCCTCACATCCCTGGCCAGGGTCTGCTGCAATGGAGGGGACACAAGACATAAGCCACAGTCTCTTTGTAACCTGATCTCAGAACTGACAACCTGGCTCTTTTTGTCATGTTCTACTGCTCCCTGAAAGCGAGTTACAGGGTACAGCCCACCGTTAGGAGGCAGAGCTCACTGGGCCCATCTTGGAGTTCGCCCACCACAGGGAAAAGCCAGGGGGTCAGACTGCTTCCAACTGCCTGGGTGCAGAGCCTGCACCCAGCGGGTTTGCGAATGGTCACCACATTAGAAGACCAATTTACAAGTAATTTCCTGTTGCTGAACAGAGACAGTAGGGAGCGTCACTCTGATTTGTCATATCAAATTACTCAGACAAATTACTCCCTCAGCCTCTGTTGTTTTGTCTGTAAAATGGGTGCCATAATTGTACCACCCTCTAGGCTTACAGCAAGGATGCTGAGCTAAAATATGCAAACCTCTTAGACTGCTGCCCAGCATATGGTAAACATCCAATAAAACTTGTATATTTTATTAAGAGAGATTGCTGGTGCACACTGGTAGGCCTGAAGCAGGGTCTAAGAAAACTTGAAAGGCACTTGACAATGCTTAACATCCATTTTGATTAAAATTATGTTAAATAAGAATGGATGGATCCTTCCTCAATGTGGGCATACCCAAGGCCAATATTGTGTGTCGTGGAGAGATGCTGGCAGCACAACCGTCAAGGCCAGGGACAACACAATCATGTTCACTGTCACCACTGTTATTTAACAATTTCCTGGAAGTATTCGCCAGTGCTGCAGACTGGAGAAGGAACATAAAACTATACAAGCTGAAGGGAAGGATGTGGTTATTATTATTGCTGTTATTATTTTTCAGTTACTCTTTACATATGCAAAACCCTAAGTTGATGAACTAAAAAAGCACTACAAACAATAAGAGAATTCAGTAAGGTAGCTACACACAAAATTTATATACAGAAATCACAATCTGTTTATAAATTAGAAGAAACAGAAATGTATGCCATCACATAAATAGGAAAACAACCTAACAGAGATGCTAATTCCCTCTAATTTACTCTGTAAACTTAACACATTAAAATATTGATAGCATTTAAAAAAATTAGACAAGTTGATTCTAACATTCATAAGCAAAAATAGCAAATATATTTTTATAAAAAAAGAATAATGAAGTCAGAGCGGTCCTATCAGTTACCAAAACAGAACAGAGTATATACAGCTGCAATAATGAAAACAGCAGGGCACTGACTGCATTACACGAACAGACTCCGACACGCATGGGAATTCAGAGTAAAATTAGGAAGCTATTTCAAATGGGCAAGTACAAGATGTGTTATTTAATAAATGGAATAGGGACAACCAGGTGAAAAAGTAACAAGTTGAATCCTTATATCAACACACCTTATAACATAACAGAAATTCATGATGGATCAATGATTTAAAGATGAAAAATAAAACGATAACAGAACTAGGATCGACTGTGGGTTAAAATTCGTATCACCTCAAAGTTATAAAGGCCTGTCTAAATACACACCAAAACTAGAGGCCACTGCCCTGGCTGGTGTGGCTCAGTGGACTGGGCACCAACCCGAGAACTGAAAGGTTGCTGGTTCGATTCCTGGTCAGGGTACATGCCTGGGTTTTGGGCCAGGTCCCCAGGTTGGGGTGTGGGAGAGGCAACCTATCAATATTTCTCGCTGTCTCTTTCTCCCTCCTTTCTCCTCTCTCTAAAAATAAATAAATACAAATTAAATTAAAAAAAGAATACCAGAAGCTACAAAAGAAAATTTCACTATAGAAAAGTTAAAAATATTTGCATGGTAAAGGAAAGAAAGTGTAAAGACAACTGACAAAAAGAGATAGGAGGAATATATATTCAGATTTGGAATCTTCTCTGCTAGATCAGTGAAAAAAAGCAATGACATGCCATCATGTTCTGCAAAGAGAGGAAAGGGAGAGAGGGAGGACAAAAGATACACTTATTTGTTTGAATATGTGCAAAATATCTATGGGAGGAGGAAGATGACTGGGTGGGAAGTGGGTGGCGAGGGGAAAAGGATGGGTGCAGTGAGGTTGACATTTTGCCTTTTAATATTTCAAACCATGTTACCTATTTTTAACAGCTAAATAAAAATAGGATTTAATATAAAGTGACAATGAGACCTGGCTGAGTAGGTCAGTTGGTTAGATTGTCAACCAATACAGCAAGCTTGTGGGTTCGATCCCCAGTCAGAGCACATACAAGAAAGAATCAACCAATGAATGCAATAAGTGGACAAGAAAGCGATGTTTCTCGCACTCACTCGAAGATTAATAAAAAATTAAAAATATAAAAGTTAAAATAAAGTGACGACAGAAACCTTTTTTACATCATGTGTGGGGAGTGGGAGCAGTGAGTGGGGGGTTGCAGGCTGCACACTGAATGTGGAATCGGCCATGGTGGCACGTTGGCGCCTGGGAGTCGCTCAGAACCTGAGGGGGACAGTGAGGAAAGTGGGCAGATCCTTACCGTTGATAGGAGTAGATTTTGTACAACCTCTTTATGGGAAATAATTTGACAATATCTATCAAAATTTTATTTTATTTATTGATTTTAGAGAGAAAAAGGAAGGGAGGGAGGAAGGGAAAGGGGAGAGAGAGAGAGAAAATAAGAAACATTAACTTGTTGTTCCATCCATTCATGCATTCATTGGTTGTTTCTTGTATGTGCTTTGACCGGGGATTGAACTAGCAACCTTGCTGTATTGGGATGACGTTCTAACCAACTGAGCTATCTGGCCAGGGCAATATCTATCAAAATTTTAAAATTTTAAATGACTATCCATTCCTGAGGAATTCACTCTTCCGACAAAGCAAAATGCAGTGTGATGAATATGGTGCCATTTGTATAAAAGTGACATGTTGGTGCAGGGTCAGGGCTGTGTGTGCCTACTCCTGAAAGGACAAGCAGGACAGGGGAACTGCACTTGCTTCAGGAGAGCAGGTGAGGGCCTCAGGAACACGAGAGGCACACTTCTCACTACAAACTCCCTGACATGTTTGAGTGTGTGTCATCATGGGCACAGATGGCTTTCTTAAAAAAAGACTGTTTCTTTTCATTGCTAAGAAAGGTGGCAGCTCGTGTGTTTGGACCTGGAGAAGTTAGACCTGCCCTGAGCTTTGAGTACTTTTAATTTAGGAAAATGTCCCAGATATCCTCCAAATGGTTTGAGCTCCAAATTCCCCTTTTGCCAGCCCATCCCCATAGCAGAGTTTCACTTCTTGAAACCAGTATCTCCCTGGGAAATCTTTTGTGGTTCTGGGGATGTTCAGGTTTTTAAGGAATCCATGTTGATCTTGCCCTGGGCAGTTCCCGTGGGAGAACTGGGGCTGTGGTTTTTCTCACAGGGACAATTGCAAAAGTGAAGCAAGAATGTGGAGCAAGCTGGAGGATGCCTGGGCATCGCCACATCTTCCTCGCTGAAGTGTAAGTCAGGTCTGTCCCTCCCTGGTGAATATTCCACACCACAGCCTCTCCTCTGCCTTCAAGAGATATCCAAGTTCACTGCTTTCCACTGGGCTTCTCTGTGATCAGCTACTCCCCCACTAAATACTCCGGGCACTCTGCTCTACTTCTTGTTCCTAGAATATACCATGCACTTCGTGCCTTGCTGTCTTCGCACAAGCTGTTCTCTCTTCTTGAAATGCCTCTCCCACTTGGTCCACCTATAAACTCCTACCCATTCATCAGGCCCCAGCTCAAATATCCCCACTTCTCTTTTACCTTCCTTACCTGTTCCTCCCTCATCCACTCCCAGTTTTCCTTATTCCATTCTCCCTTCCACAAATCTTTGTGGAAGGTCTACTACATGTCAGACACTGTACCATGTGCCAGGCATTCAGTAGTGACAAAACTAAGTGTCCCTGCCTCTTGGAGAATGAAGCCAGGTTGGGGAGACAGGCCTTATCCTTTATTACAAATATAAAACTGCAAGGGCTCGGAAGGATCCAGAGATCTGGGGGTGGGGGCTCAGGCCACACTTTGAGAACCGCATAGTCAAGGCCACCTCCCACCAATAGCTCCTTGATCAGGGTCTGACGGCAGCCTGTCTTGTCTCCAGACTTCCCAGGGAAGAGAGGAAGCCAGGCCTCAACAGGAACGTGGAAACACCACTGATCGAAGGCCAGCATCGCCCTCACCTTCCACGCCATATAAAAATAACTTTTGTGTTTAAAAAAAAAAAAAAGGCATGTTAAAAGGGAATACGCCAACTGTCAGATGAAGACCTGGTTCTGAAATGTTCCAGGGCAGAGGTTGTGGAGGAGGAGGAGTAGGCCTGGCACTTAGAATCGAAAAAATGTGATTTATGCTGACCGACCTGGAAGGAATAATGGCTTAATTCATTTTTCTAAGGACAGAAAGGAGCCTAACATTTATGAAGTGCCTACTCAGCTCCAGCTTCCCTACAAGCGGTTAGATTTGACCTCTCCAATGACTCTGTGCAGGGGAATTTATGTCTACTTTACAAGCCAAGACAGCTGTGGAAATTGATGTATTACCAACCCCACGGTGCACAGGAGAAACGGAAGCCAGTAGGTAAGTTTCCCTAGCTCAGGACCTAGTAATGATGGAACCCTGATGTGCATCCAAGTCCTGTCTTCAGTCCACACGGCCTCTCCCACCGCTGGTCCTGCCTGTGCCTCCTCTCCTAGAGGCTTTTAGATGAATCCCTGTGGCTCTCCTAAGACCTAACAGAGTGCTTTGCTCCAGGTGGGTATTTCATCAACATGCATAATGAATGGTAAAGCACTGTGGCCTCACATGGAGTATAATGAATGAAGGTAGCTGGTGGCTTTTACTACTTTGGGTTGCTACTGAGATTGTTTTCCCCTCACTAACACAGTGTCTCAGCTTGGGTTCCCCAGACCCAGGGACTTGAGTGCATGTTGTAGATTTGGGAGATATCCCAGGGAGGCTTGCAGGACATGGAAGGAACCAGGGAGTGAGGGAGGGCCTACCAGGATATGGGACAAAGCAGGTTACTGCTTGGGGACCCTAGGGTGCTCCATCCTGCTGACATGGTCTACGCAGCCTCACAAAATGTGTATCAGAATTGCTAGACCAGAGTTAAAAGAGAGAGTAGGTCACCATTAGCTCCAATCACCCCTGGTGAAGGTTGGTCCCACGAGCCTTTAACTACCCCTCTTCCCCCAACCTGCTCAGAAGGGCTTGGCTGGTACAGGCTGGGCTTGACCTAGCGGCATGTGTAGGGAGGCTCTTGCAATAAGACAACAAATACTCCTTAAGACCCTTACTGTGTGCCAGCACCATGCATGGCAAAGGGGCGGGGTGCACGGGTGAATAGGACAGGCAAGGCCCCACTTCCTAGTGCTTCTTCTGGGGAGAAATGGACAAAAGAGGGAGGTGAGCACAGCTGGGGTGACTGCAGCAGGGACATGGTGGCTCCTACTGAGGCAGGATAGGAAGAAGCCAGGTGAATTCCTTGGTAAGTGGAGTAGGGAAACTGAGACAGACAGCTGAACACAATGGTCAGGCAATTTCCAGCCAGAAACAGGAGGTGCCCTCCCTGGAGAGGACATCTAGGCCTCAGATGTAGTTGAGCTCCAGGCCCAGGAAAGCAGCAAAACTAGGTGGGCGGGTAGTAAGGCCAGGACCAGCTGCAATGACCCCCTGTCCTGGTGCTGACCAATCAGCAGAGACCAGGACCCTGAAAGGGTTCACCTGGAAAACTGATATTCTATTGAAATCCTCCCCTAAACCCCCGGCCTTTAAAAAACCCTCAAAACAAAGGGCCCAGGCTGGGCCTCTCCCTTCCCCTTCCCCCTTTTCTTCCCCCATAGGTGGGCATCTCCTAAACTCTAAGGGACCCCATGAGACTTGCAACCAGGGGAGCAATGGGCAGTGGCAGCCTGTCCAGGGCTAAGCGCCTGAGCCGGTCGCCAAGGCCCCCTTTTCTCTGACTTCCCAGTGAGCTGACAGCACCCCCGCCTTGGCTCACTTCTTTCCCATAATGTCTTTACAGAGCCAAAGCAGCCTCGCCCAGTCTCTTTCCTGTTGCTTCTTCTACCCTAAGCCCTCCCTTGTTTCACTGTCCCAGCTTCAATAAACATACTTTCAAAGTCACCTGGACTTATATTGTGAACTCTTTCCTGCACAAAGTCAAGAACCTACCCACTACTGGCTGGCCCTAGGCGGGCCCGCTCTAGACCCAAGGATGGTCCCCTTTCTGGTGACACCATCTGAGAACACTAGATCTGAGGACTAAGTGACTAGAGGGGCTGGCATAGAGGGCTGGTGGGGTGGAAAGGGCCGCAATTGCAAGGGCCCTGAGGTGGGAAAAGTCCTGAGGTCCTGTGTGAGGCTCAGTGCACCTGAAAGGGCCTGAGGCAGCCAGCAAGGAGCCGGTAAGTTCTGGCAGACGTCTATGGGGGAGAAGCGGTGTCAGTCGGGGAGGGATGGATGGCAGGAATGACAAGCACCTGGGTTCAGGATCTGTCTTATCTATTTATGAGCAAGCTTGCTCATAAATTTGGGGGTGGAGTAAGGGTCAGGGCGTTGGTCCACAGGAAGTGTGAGAACAAGGACCAGCCTGTGGGGCTCCAAGCCACTGCCACCCCTGCCACAGTGGTAGAGCCAAAGCAGGCACGAGGGCCCAATGCTGGTGAAAGGAGGGGGATCCCGAGTTCCACCATACCCTGCTCACTGTGACTCCAGAAACAGCACATCTTAGACTAAGTATAATAAATAAAAAATCAGTTTGTAATCATAAGTATCAATTTAAAATGCTGGTGGCCTTCCCTCTCACCCTCACCCAAACAATCCCCACATTAGCCTAGCTACTTAAAAAGCACAGATGCAAGGGTCCCTGTTCTGATGCCTTTTCCCTGGCTGTTGTCCCCCTATGCCCAGGCCCGCCCCAGCCTGGCAAGGGCTGACCATCATCCATGGGCTCGACTACATTCTTACCGACACCAGGAAGAACGACAGTCAGCCCGGGGCCTACATCTCCATTTCTCCTTCTGTCGGGGGAAATTCTTACTTGCCCCCAGGGGGCTGGCAGCAGCCCTTCAGGAAAGGTGCCCTGAAGGGTATTTCCTAATCCTGTGACCTCTGCCAGGCACCAAGCTAGAAACTGGGGGCATGAAAATGAAGCAGGTGTGCCCTAGTCGTCAGGAAGCCAAGGGTGAGTAGGATCAGCTGCAGACAGAAAGCAATCCAAGAAACCAAATTAGCAACAATGAAAACATCTGCTCTTCACTGCAGAGTCTGGGGGGATGCAGCCGTGGAAGCCTCTTCCCCGCCAGACTGCTCTTTATTGTGAAGATGAAGGTTCTGCATCACAAAGCCTCAGCCTCACAGGAACTGCTCTTCTCCGCGGGGGAGGGAGGAACCCGCTAGCCTCTGGGCGGCTCCAGAAGCCTGGAGGGATCGGGGAGCGGGAATGCCTAGGATCACCAGTTTCCACCTCTGCCTCCCAGAGTTCGGCCCCCTCCCCCAAGGTCTGAGTGGAGAGAGGGGTGGACTGGAGGGCTGCAGGGAGGTGACCGGCAGCAGATGCAGCCAGAGGCCTATAAGGGGGAGGTCCACTGGCTGGAGAGAAGCGGAGAGCACAGAGACTGAGGCTGGGGTGGGGGTGGGGTGGGGGGGTGGAGAGAGAGCGCGTTGAGGGAGGGGAGGAGGTGGGAAGGTGGGGACGACTTACTAAATGGCAGGGAAGTGCCTGAGACCAGTGGGAGTCCACATCTTTGTTCTAGACTCTACTCTCACCCCATCTCCCCAGGTCCTTTCTGCCACAGCTGGTCCTGTGGACATTTGTTGAGCCACAAAATTTATGTGGAGCACATAAGAAATTCCATGAATTTGATATGGACACCATGGATCTCTAATCAATGCTCTGTTCCTCTTTGCATGGGTCCTGATAAGGTGAAGCCAAAAGTGGGCCCACCTCCAGCAGGTGTGTGGACCTCACAGCTTTAGCTAACATCTTCCCCACACTCTTTTTCATCCAAATTTTTCAGGTTCTTAAAAAGCCAACATGCAATTTTTATAATCTGCCTCCTTCCTGGAGGCCTGGTGTAAACAACCAGACGAGTAAGAAGTCTTGCTAGTGCCAGGATGGGTGTATACTTCACTATCAACCAGCACCACTTCCTAGTATAACTCCAGGAGGCAGTCATTTACACTGTATATGGCACACCCCCCTTCCCAAGGCAGCCATGCTCATTGTAGTCTTAAAAATGGCGCCTTCCAGAGGCACCAATTCACATTGTAGGTTATGTGAACCTCTCTTTTTGGAGTTATGAGATATGGTGGCCTATCTATTCTCAAGATTAAGCCTCAAGACAACCTTGACAAAGGTCCTATATCTTGCCATTTTCTACAGAAGAAAACTACCCAAGGATTCTCAGCCAGAGGCCAGAGCTGAGATTTTATGCTTCATCTATCCAACATTCAGTGCCTTCCCCCTCAGCGGGGCTGGCGGGGCCGGCAGACCCGGCAGAGCCGGCAGGGCTGGGGAGCAAAACCCCAACTCCTCCAGCCTCTCAGGACCTCTGTCCACCTGCAAGATGGACCTTGGAAAATACCTTGTTCGCTAGACTCTTCATTTGGAGAGTCTGCGTGCATGACCAGAGAAGCCACCATACCCAGGATGACTGCCTGTCCCACTCACACATAGGGTATTACAGAAACACCTTGTTTTTCAGAAATCGCTTATTGGCAAGCCCATCCATCTACATAGGGTCTGAGACAAATGAAACAATGAATGGAACACCAAAACAGGCTTCAAAACACTAAGAGCCAAATAAATGACTCTCAAGGCCCTTATCAGTTTTACACACACTTTTTAACACGCATGTCTCCCTGGCTCCACGGTCCCCAGCGGATTAGAACTAATACAGGCAGCTATACTGACAGTATCAGGAAGGGACAGGTGATGGCAACAGAAGAAACAGAAGACATAAAAACTCAGAATTTGGAAAGATTAGCCTTTTGGGGCAAAGGGTGAACAAAATCAACAAGATCAACTGTTCGAATATACACAACATGAAAAGTCAGCCTCCCTCCCTACCCCAGGGCTTTGTGCGCCAGACTCTCCCCACAGAGCAGCAACTCTGACCATCCTCTCACAGCTCCTTTTAGGACAGCTATCCATGTCCATGTGGGTGTGCAGAGGACAGCAGGGTGACAAGCAGTCCACTCCTGTCTGCGGGGAGCTCGCAGCCCCAAATGGAGGTGAGGACAAGCCACAGAAACTGCAAACCCTCCCATTTCTTTGATTCACTTAAGGACAGGAAGCGGCCAGGAATGGAGGTCCTGCTTGGCCAGGAATGGTTATCACACCAGCTCCTCAGCCTCACAGCAATCTGCAAACTCGGCCTTACAGATCCCATCTTACTGATGGGAAAACCAAGGCACAGAGATGCCAAGACCCACCTGAAGTCCTGGAGCTGGAGTGACGTGGGCATCCTGCCTGCCACCAAGGTGGTCAGATTCCAGTTCAACTGCCAGGTTCAAACACTGAGGTGGGGGTTGTTCTTTACACAGTGCTTCTTTAAGGACCCCAAACCATCCTTAGGGTTGTCACCTGGTCCTTACCTCAGACCTGCACTGCCAGAACGGGCACTTGTCAAGGGTCACACTTTGTGGTGCAATTGTACATAATGACCCTGCCACTAGTTAGGGAATAGCCCGGGGTCCTTTGTGACCAGCGGTTACCAGGGACCATGAGGGCCCGACATCAGTCCTGACTGGTAAAACTGCTCAGCAAGGAGCTTCTGGATCTTGGCTGCCAAGCCTTTGCAGGCAGTGAAGGAGAGGGGTCCTGCCAGGCACTACCAGACACAAAGCAAGGCCCACTGCAGGCTCTTGGCCTCAGCCAAGGGCCAGGACAGCTAAGCTGCCTCCTTTTGGAGGGACACCTGATTTTTTTACGCAACACATGGTTAGGTGCCAATGGTGGAAGACGAAAATTGGGAAATCATTAAACCTTTTGAATGGATGGGCCTACTGCCTGGGGCTCCAGCCACACCCACATGCTAACAGGGACACAGGAAGGTCATGCCAGCTGGCAGCTCTGTGAGGAACCACTGCCCAGGGCATGGCTCATCAGCATGGGAAAGGTTCCCAGACATACCCCAGCAGGAAATCCCTCAACTCTGCTCAGCTCCTCCCAGGTACCATAAAACTCGTTAATGGTGCCGCCTATTAACATCCCAGGAGCAAGTGTTTGTGAAAATGCACTGTGTGTACTGCTGAGGTGGGGGAAGAGAAATGCACTTGGCGAGGACCCTGATGCAACTGAGCACCTGAGAACGAGGAAACGAGGAAACGAGAATGCCAGTTTTTGATTCTGGATGAGAAAGGCTTTATCCTCCTGGGCCCCTCTCTGATTGACACCTCACTGACTTCTCACTCTGGACCTCCATCCAAGTGTAATGGAGCATGCCCGCGTACAGCCTCACGACAGGCTGAGGGTGGAAGGGTGGTGGGTCTGGCGGGGTCAACTGCAGGAAGGGCCCCATCTCACCTACAGAGGGCCGAATGCTTTCCAGGCCAGCGCAGGGGACCTACGTCCATGCTGGACCCCACGGAGCCTCGCGAGGGAACACCCAGGACAGGGAGAGCGCCAGCACTCTGCCGGCGAGGCGGAGGAGGTGGCCTCCAGACGAGGCCAGAAGTCGATGCTGAGCACAGCAGAGCTTTGTTCCAACTTCCGCCATCAACTGCCATGCAGACGCTCTGTGAATGGCACTGTTGTGGTATTTTAAGAAGATTCTACAAATAGCACTAACTCAGAATGGGCCTTAGAGCCTGCTCATGAATGTGCAGTGGTGAGGGTGGCCAGCCTGGGAGCTGAAGCCAGGACAATGGGGCCTCACAGGGCAGGATGTTGGGTGACCCGGGCCTTTTCCGGGGCTCCGTGGCCTCATTTCCCCCGGAGTCACCTCCAAACCCCAGAGTTTACTGGGAAGGGGAAGTTCTCTAGCCTCTCTGAATAAGGGGAGGGGGCTACGACATCATTTCAGCATCTGCTGATGTCCTGTGGGTCACAGAGGAGGGGGTCACAGGAAGAAAGGTATGTCCTTAGGTTTTCATCACAAGTCAATTTATTAGGTAGCCAGAGAAACCCCAAAGACCCAGAGTCCCAGCAGCCAAGGGTTATTAACTGGAATCCTTCCAGAAGAATTCATTCTTGAGACTTGAAAGACAGCTGAGGGAAGAGAAAAAGATCGTGAATTTTGCAGTTATTCAGAGCTGGGTTCAAACTTAGCTTCACCCGGGGCATCGGGGTGACCTAGGGGAAGTTTTTTGCCTCTCAGAGCCTCAGCGTCTTCACCTCAAAAACCAACATTATCATACCCTCCTGGTAGGGAAGGTTGGGAACCATGAAACACTGGCGTGTGCTATGTTTGGCACAGTCGGCACTCAGCAAACATTAGCCTTGCTTCCTTCCCAGATGAAGACCATTTATTTATTGCATGAGTGCATTCCAGGCATAAAGTGTTTCTGAACACAGGCTGAGAAACCGGGCAGACAGAAAGGGAACCCCTTTTGACCCTGTGTACGTACAAAGACATCAGGTCTGTGGAGTGAACGCAAATGAGCAAGACGGGGCAACAGAGAGGCCCGTGGCTTGTGGCGATGTCAAGGGGCTTAAGTCTAAGCCCAATTTGTCCCTTCTGGTACTTGGAAAATGTTGAAACAAGAGAGAAAGGATCACTTTTGATGGAGCACATTCAAAGAAGGGACACACCCAAGGGGCTGACTGTGCCCACCCAACCATCAGGGGTGGCATGAAAGGGTGGTTCCCTTACAGCTCCCTCTCCCCAGCCCTCATCCTTGCCTTGAAAAAGTCTGTGTGTCCTCCTTCCTCCGTTAAATGTTTTGGAGAAAGGAAGGTGCGATACCTGTTCTGTAAGTATCCCAGCATAGTTCTGTGCACAGAATTTGCCCTCAATTCATATGGACTAAGCTAGGACAAAGTTTGTCAGTCTTGTTCAGTGTCAAGAGCACAGGGGCCCCCAGGCTCAAGGAGCCATGGGTAAACCACTCCAAGCTGGGCCACTGACATGCTGTTTGGCTCTAGGCAAACTACCTCGTCTTTGGGGGGGTGGGCTTAAAAAAAACTCACTTGGAAAATGAGAAGGTGGGGCTAGGTGACCTCTGAGGACCTCTCAGCTCACCTCCCTGAGCCTGTATGTTTTAAGTACTGACAATCTGCTCATTTGCAAGATGGACTTTAGAGTTTGTGGGTGGATGCTCTCTTTAACCCACCTGACAGACCTTTACTAGAAAAGATCTTGCTGTTCCCCAAATTGGACAGTGGCCTGTTTGCAGGCAGGTGACTCTGGACATGGCTGCTGGGGCCTCAGTAAGTTAGAAGGTGCTGGTGTCTCCCAGGGGGCCTCAGTGGCCCTGGCTGTCACAGGCAGAGTGTCGGTAGGCACTCATCCCACATGAGCCCTTTCCTCCATGCCCTCTTGCACTGAGGCAGCCAGTGCGGCGGGGCTTTCCTAGCCACGCGGAGGCCCAGGGCCCAGGTGCTTGCACGGAGGCACAGCAGGTCAAAGTGGGAATGTCAGTATTTGAAACCAGGGTGACCTGACTCGTGTTTTTCATGCTGTTCCCGTACCCTGCACCCCCAGCCTACAAGGGGCTCACACTCTGTCCAAACGAGCTTTGTGCTCTTCTCCATCTGACTCTCCTCATCAGTAAACTGAAGAAGTGGAAACCATCTAACCCCAAAGATCCCTTCGATCCCAAGCTCAGGGGCTCTCTGCCTCCAGAAGCTGCTGCAGAAGACTGGGTGGTGTTCGAAAACCTAAAAAATGGCTTTGCAGAGACCAGCACCAATCAGAACAGAAGTGGACCATAAGCTCATATCCAGGGCTAGGTGGCGCTGCTGGGCCCGACATGAAGTTTCTGGTAACTAGATAGTGAGAATGCTGAGGGGCTCCAGGAAGGAAGGCTGGGGGCAGTGACAGTTTAGTAATGGGTACAGAAGTATTTCAGCATTTTACAAAGCTTCTAGTCATTCAGGTGAGTGCCATCTGAATATCCACCACAGCTTCAGACCTCTTGGGCAGGAAGGTGTTTGAGAGCTTGCAGGTTAGGGTCCTTCTTTGGGTAGGTCTGAGAAGGGGGCTGGAGGGCAGGAGCAGAGGGCTTCACACCAGCTCCTGATCTACACCTCGTGCTCTGCACTTGCAGAGTCTTATGATGGGCAGTGGCCACTGGGATAGAGGGCATGTTTGAGTCATAAAACTGAACTCAAAAGAATGACTGTTTCTGCACAGCCCTGGTGTGTCCAGGTGAGCGCCAAGTTATTAAACATCCACTCCACATTGCTGGAGCTGCTGGTTTCTGGGTATCTGCATGGGGAGCTGGCTGGCAGGGGCGGAAGCACAGCAGCCTGCAGCCTGTGTGAGTCTGAGCAGGCTCAGCGACAGGTGGTTTTCAGGGCAGCTCCCAGCTGCAGGGATGGGCTTCACGCCCCTGCCCCGAGAGGAACTCTGATTGGATGGGGTGGGCAGGTCCTGTGTATGACTGATCCTCAGAGAGGAACTGGGCCTCGCCAAAGCCACAAAGGAGAAGCTGCTGTTTTGTGACCGACCTTTGACTTTTTCCAAATTGAATGTTGACTAGGGAGTATCCAGTCCTTTTGTTCTAAGTTTCATTATCAAAGGGTATAGCTGATTTTCGTTTTACTCTTACTTTAGTGTTCTCCACTGCTAGCTGTTAAAATGAACACTGGGCTTTGCATTGTGAGGTATTAAAATATAAACACAGAGTGCAGGTTAGAAGTGCAGACTCTGGTGCCAGACAGCCTGAATTGAAATCCCAGCTCTGAGTGGCCTGGGGCAGGAAACTCCATTCAGAGTTTCCTCATCTCTAAAATGAGACTAATAATAAAACCCACTGGAGGGTTATTGTGGGGATTAAATGAATTCCTAGATATAAAGTGCTTATGACAGGGCTTGGCACATAGTGAGTATTGTATGTATTATAAGTGCTTTTATTGCAACAAAACAACACTGGTCTTGCCATTTTTTCGAGTCTAAGTCTCAAGCCGAATAATAATTATTTCCATCATTGGGCGCGTGTGTGTGTGTGTGTGTGTGTGCCAGCAACCTTATATAGAGAGGTCAATTTAATTCTTCCATTGACATACCTGGTGAGGTTGCTGGTATACCAAAGTCCAAATGAAGGCATCCCTCTTTGGCTCAGAGAAGTAACTTGTCCCCCAGGCTGCACAGACGGTGTATGACAGAGCCATAAATCCAACATTTCACACTGCCTCAGTGAGACCAACCCCTCGGCCACCTAAACTCACATCCAACTCACCACTTAGCATCTAGGTAATGTTTAGGTAAGAAGGACAAGGCCCCTGGAGAAGAATTAGTTATCTGCCCACATACTTTGGTATGCATTAGCATCTCAGAAAGTCCCATCCCCAGAGCACTGTCTCATCCCCAGGGCACTGCCACAATTTGACCTGTCTTGTCACACCCTGAAAAAGCCCCATTTACAGAACATTGTCATTTACCTGACTCACTCTGTGGAAAAGCCCTAGTTCTGGGGCATTTTTCAAAAACCATCAGTGGTAATTCTTTAATATTACAGCTGCCTAAACATATGATACTAATTGGGGCAAACATGATCTGGCTATGAGAAATCCACTGGGAGCTTTGAAAGCTCTGACATATTTCTGGTGTTCTACAAGGCCATGTACACGTGTAGGGCTGTGCCCATGAGCAGGAAAGACCTGAGAGGCCCCCAGTTTCTCATCTCTGGCTGATTTTGAGTCCCTGTACAAGCACAGAAGTGAAGACTAAGGCAGAGTCATAAACCACCTAAGCACTGAAGGTGTGCCCCAACATACACACTCACACACACACTCAGTAAAGAACAGAAGATTTATTGGTTCAAGACATTTAATTATATCTCTGACAAAACAGTAGCTGACCACTGAACTAATTAAGGAGAGACTTCAGTGGCTGCACACTATAGATTTTACTGATTTTAGTCCATGAAATTCACTAAACAGCTACAATAACAACATCTGGGAAGGAAAGGGAAGATAATTTGCAGAGTTGCTGCATTGTATTATCTACAATGTATCTACACTTTTTGACAAAACAAACATGATCTGGCTATGAGAAATCCACTGGGAGCTTGTCTTGATTACAAGACACACACACACAAAGAAAACAAGAATGTATGGTCCATATACAACAAAAAACCCTGTCCAAATATTAGACTTATTGGACAAAGACTTCAAATTAGGTATTATTAAGATGTTCAAAGAACTAAAGAAAACTGTGTCTAAAAAATGAAAGGTAACTATAACAATAATATCTCAACAAATAGAGAATATCAAGAAAGGGATAGAATTATAAAGCAATTAAAAAGCCTAGAGTTTAAAAGTACAATAACTGAAATTTAAAAATTCACTGTACTCACTAGCAGATTTGAACTGGCAAAAGGATCAGTAAACTTAAAGATAGGTCAACTGAGGTTATCTAGACCAAGGAGCAAAAAGGAAAAAAAAAAAATGAAGAAAAATGAACAGACCCTCAGAGACCAGTGGGATATCATCAAGTGTACCAACATGTACATCATGGGAGTCCTAGAGGAAGAGGAGAGGGAAAAGAGAGTGGAAAGAATATCGGAAAGAATAATTGGTGAAAACTTCCCCAATTTGTTGAAAGCATTATACATCCAAGAATCTCTGTGAACTTCAAGAATAATGAATTAAGAGAGATTCACACATAGACATATATGATAAATTGTCCAAGGACAAAGAGTCTTAAAAGAAGCAAAAGAAAAAATGATTCATCACATACGAGGCATTCTCAATAAAATTAACAGTTCACTTTCGTCAGAAACCATGGACGTTAGAAGTCAGTGGGATAACATTCTCAAGATGCTGGGGAAAGAAAGACTATCAACCAAGAATTCTGTAACCAGAAAAACCATCCTTCAAAAACAAAGGACTAATTAAGACATTCCTTCCCAGAAAAACAGAAAGAAAGCATTCAGTTCTCTATCCTAGCAGACTTGTACTACAAGAAATTCTAAAGGGGATCCTTCAGGTGAAATGAAAGGACAGTAGATGGTCACTCAAATCCACATGAAAAAATAAAGAACACCAATAAAGGTAACTATATAGTTAAATATAAAAGACAGCATAAATGTATTTTTAGCTCTTCTATCTGATTTAAAAGATAACTGCATGAAGCAATACTTATAAAATTGTATGGATGAACTTATAATTCATAAAGTTGTAATTAGTTTGCCAATAATGACACAAAGGAGGGTGAGGAGACAGAGCTATATTGGAGAGAAAATGTATACTATTGAAGCTAAGGTAGTATTGAGTTGAACTAATTAAGACTGTGTTAAATTAAGAAGCTAACTGTAATCCCAAGGATGACCACTAAGAAAATAACTTTAAAAAATACTGTGAAATTAAGATGTTACCATAGAAAATATCTGTTTAACACAAAAAGAAGGTACTAAGGGAAGAACAGAAAAAAAGAGACAAAGATTAAAAAAAAACAAATAGTAAAGTAGCTGACATAAAGATACCTTATCAGTAAATCAGTAATTACATTAAATGTAAATGCGATGAACACTCCAACAAAAAGGCAAAGGCTGACATAATAGATTTAAAAAATAACCAAATTCCTTTCTACAGGAGACACATTTAGATTTAAAAGCTCAAATTGGTTGAAAATGAAATGATGAAAAAAGATATACCACGCAAACAATACCCAAAATAGAGCTAGAGTCGCCATACAGGTATCAGGCAAAATAGACTTTAAGACAGAAATGTTACTGGAGACAAAGAGGAACACCTTGTAATGATAAAGATCTGATTCAGCAGGAAGATATAAAAATTATAAACATATATATCCCTAACAACAGAGCACCATAATTCATGAAGTAAAAATAGACAGCACTGAATTCAGATTCTCCAATAGCTGAAGGCTATAGAATTCCACTTTCAATATTAGATAGAACAACTAAGCAGAAAATTAGTAAGGAAACAGAAGACTTGAATAACACAAGGAATCAGTTAGACCTAATATACATCTATAGGACACTCCACCCAATAAACAGCAGAATACACATTCGTCTCAAATACACATGGAACATTTTCCAGGATAGACCATATGCTAGATCATAAAGTAAGCTTTAATACTTACAAGGCCTCACTAAACAAAATATGAATGTATATTCACCAACTACAGAGAAATGGATTTTAAAATCAGTAAGAAAAGAAAATTTGGAGAATTCATAAATATGTGAAAATTAAGCAACTCAGCCCTAAATAACCAAAGATGAAATAACAACAGAAATTTAAAAAACACTTTGAGGTAAATAAAAATGAAAACAAAATATATCAAAACTTAGGAGGTACAGTGTGCTTAGAGAGAAACTTATAGCTATAAATGACTGCATTATATAAGAAGAAATATCTCAAATCAATAACCTAACCTTAAACCTTAAGAAACTAGAAAAAGAACAGACCCAAATAGAATACGCAGATGGAAGGAAATAATTAGGATTCAAGTGAAAATAAATAATATAAAGACTTAAAAAAGAATAGAGAAAAGTCAATAAAAACAGAAGTTGGTTCTTTGAATGAAAAGATCACCACATTTGACAAACTTTTGCATGACTAACCAAGAAAAAAGAATTACAGAATTCCGGAATGCAAGAGCAGACATCACTGCCAACCTTAAAGAAATAAAAAGGATTTTCTATTTTAAAAACTGTATGCCAACAAATTAGATGAATTAAATAAAATTAGACAAATTCCTAGAAAAACAAATTACCAAAATCAACTCAGCAAATAGAAAATCAAATAAACCTTTAACAAGAGACTAAAGAACTTCAAAATGCCCCAAAAAGTTTCACTGCAGTATTCTACCAATCATCTACAAAGAATTAACACCAGTTTCACTGGTGAATTCTACTAACCATTGGAAGAATTAATATCAATTGTTCACAAACTCTTCCAAAAAACAGAGGAGGAGGGAACAGTTTGCAACTCCTGCGCAGCTAGTAGTCCTCTGAAGACAAACCAAAGACATTGCAAGAAAACTACAGACCAGCATCGCTTTTGAACACACACACAAATCCTCAGCAAAATACTAGCAAAATGCAGTCCAAATGTTCAACAACTGATGAAGGATAAACAAAATGTGGTACACTCATACTAAGACTACATTCAGCCATAAAGCGGAATAACTAGCGATACATGCTACAGCATGGGTGAGACTTGAAAACAGTACGCTAAGTTAAAGAACTCAATCACAAAAGACCACATGTTGTATAAAAGTAGTTTAGTGGTTGCCTGGGGTGCAGGACAATGGGGATGGGTTGTCTTAGGGATGGGAAGTGATGGCTAATAATGGGTTTGGGGTTTATTTGGAACGTAATGAAAATGTTCTAAAGTTAGATTTTGGTGATGTTAGATTTTGTAAAACTGTGAACATACTAAAATTATAGAGTGGTACCATCTAAGTGAATAAATTTTATGATATGTGAAATATAGCTCAATAAAACTATTTTAAAAAGAGTCTAGTGATGGGGTATTTGTGGGAAGGGCTCATGCAAAAGATGTAATTTGGCCAGGATATGCATGAGCTACGTTGTGTAGCTGTGTTGGAAAGGGAGGGTAAAGAGAACTATTTTAGGGGTTCACTTCATTTGCATGTTCCCCATTTTGGCTCCAGGATTCCTGAAGGAGAGTCCCCTTATACAGGAGCAAGGACCACAGACTAACAGGATGAGAAAATACCCCGCCAGGCATTTTCTTTCTCCCTTGAGCTGTTCAGTACTCTTGAGCTCTCTGGGAGGCTTGCTGCCCTAATGGTCGCAGTCAGGGACTTCAGGCTTCTCCAGGACTAGCTCCTCTCTGAGGGTATAAGTCCACCACCACACACCCCACTAAGCCCCATAGGCCGGAAGTGCTGATTGTGGCTATGTGCTCATTAAACAGACCTGCTCATAAACTTTGTCCAAGTGGGGGCATTGACCTTGCCGTCTTACATCCCTCACACATACAGCCAAAGGACCGTTGGCTGAGCCCCCTCTGGGAGCAGCTGGGAAAGGGCACTTGCCTTCTGATGCCCTGTTGCTGGGAGCGCAGAGCAGTTCTGAGTTTCCTCAGAGGATCATCGGAACTTCAAGCTGACAGGAACTCTACAGATCATCTATCTTACCTGGTTCCTTCTTTGCAGATGAGGAAGCTAATATTCTGAGTGGTAACCCAGCTAGAAATGGGCGAAGCTAGAACTATCACTGGGACTTCTGACAACTCCTGAGGCTGGCATTCCTGTCCCCATCTATAGGTGGGGACACAGAGACCCAGAGAGGTAACAGGTAGTCTGCCATCTCCTGGCTAGGAAATGGAGAAAAATCTTCTGCCTGAGGCTGGTTTTTCCTTTTCTTCTTTTTTTTTTTTTTTTAAATTTTTTTAAAAATTGATTTTAGAGAGGGGAGGGAAAGAGAAGGAGAGAAAAACACTGATTTGTTGTTCCATTTATTTATACATTATTGGTTGACTCTTGTATGTGTCCTGACCAGGGATGGATCCTGCAACCTTGGCATATTGGGATGACACTCTAACCAATTGAGTTTTCCACTTGAATGGGAAAGAGGTAACAAAGAGGGACAGTTTTCAGAAACAGAGTGGGACCCATGCAAACCCTGAGCTGTAAAGGGGAGGCCGTAGACAGAGCTCCGGCCCATGAGAACAGTCCCTGTAGCCTGAAGCTCTAAGAGTTCCCTGTGAAAGCCATTCCAGTCTGAACACTGGTGAGCAGGAAGCAATGAGATCCTATAGGCAACTCGAACAGTCCGTGGCTGCTGCTAGAGAATGGGTTGGAGCAGGGTCCAAGCTGAAGACCCCTCAGGAGGCTGTTGGTGGGGTCAGGTACCATGCCGGTGGCTGAACGAGGCTGTTTGGAATGCAATACAGGTGAGCAGTGGGCTTCAGATGCATTCTGGAAATAGAAGTGGCAGGACTTGGTGATGGCAAATTGGAGCAGGACAAAATCAAGAGTTCGGATTTAGTCTGATTAGCTTTGGCCCATCTCTCCAAGAGACGCTCACAGAGGAGTCAAGTGGGTCAGGTGCTCAGAGCCAAGCTTGGACTGAGATATGATCAGTGACTCTGAGGTTTGCTGGCAAGAGGATGGGGGAGGGGTGGTGGTAGAAGTGAGCCAGGGAGCATCTGCTCACGCAGGTCCCTCAGAGCAGCCACAGGAAAGGAGTGCCAGGGAGGGAGGAAACCCTGTGCTGGTCCAGACACTGCAGTTCACCTCTGGGGGCCTGAAAAGCCCCCACGGATTTTTTTTCTGCTGGATCAGCTGTTCCTCTGTGAAGACCCGGCTCAGGCATCAGCTGGCCGGGGCATTTTCTGAACCACTCGAAACATCTAGGCTTGCTTGTCTTGCTGAACTAGGACTGGTCATCAGATCCAGCACGGTGACAGGACTAAGTACAGGAGGTTAAGGGGAAAGCAGGCCAGGCAGACTATTCCTGGGGAGCTAGTGATGGAGGGAAGGAGTAACAGACACACAGGGAAAAGGGACTGGTCTTTAAAAAAATGTTCTGATGAATGACTCAGGCAGGTTTGTGGGCTAATGAGGAGCCAGTAGAAGGAAGGGTGAAGGTGTTGGGGAGAGAGAACACATGACAAGGAGCAAGATCCCAGAAGGCAGAGAAGGCTCCCAACGCTGAAGCCAGCAGGAGGTGTTATGGGTGACTCTGCGTGATGAAGTGACGGCAGGCCAGTGTTCCTCGACGGTCTTCGAGGCCTCCCAGTCTGCCCTTGCACCCTTCCTGGTCTTGAACAAAAGCTGCCTCCATGCTACATTCTTGTACTACTTCGTCTAACTCTCAGCCTTAGGCCACAGTGCAAAGTTGAAGAAAATGAAATTTGCCACTGAACAGACCCACCACAGAGCTCTGCGCTGCAGATGCATCTGGAAACATTGTCCAGAAACAAAGAAATCTGACAGTGTCCTCAGAGTTCAAAACAAGTACACTGCCCTCTGCTTTAAGGAGGGTGTAATGCTTTTCCACACATCAGATCCTGCTCACTGACCTTTCAGCTTCTTCAGAAACACAGGGGCCCAGGACTGCTCCATTTGCAACCCTCTGTATTGCATATGATGGTATGAATAATATCACAGGATCTCACACCCCGAAAAGCACCTGTGGCACTCCCTCCAGAGTCCCAGCCGCCCAGCTGCAGCTCCTCCACTCCTGGGAGAGCCTGTTTCTCCTGGAGAGAGTGCCAGGCTTTGGACTGTAAAAGCATAATGACTAGATCAACTAGGGTGACTCCGGCAGGTGACGTATTTTTGCTGCTCTCTTCATGGAATTTGTGATTTACTATTTGAGTTTTTCTACTTTAACAAGTACATTTTTACACAGGGACAACATGGTCAAATATTGTTGTAAAAGTTCTGATTCAGAAATATCTCACAATAAAATTACTAACAAGAGCTGTTGTCTTGGGAAAATTTAAATTATATCAATTACTAATGCACTCTCTTTTGATCTTTTCTTAAATATACATACACACATTTCTAGTCTGGGAAGTCAGAAAGCTAAACATACAACACACACATACATACACACCCCCGCCTTGGGAACAGTCATACTATATCACTGCTATGGCAACTGAATCAGTTAATGACTAAAGCAGCATTTCTCAAAGTGTGTCCCACAATGCTGTGCCATGAGCTGCTACATGAAAGACAGTTCCCTTGGCAAAGGTTTGGAGATTGTACCTACAAACCACCTGACTTCAGGATATACAATCATATCAATGTGTTAAAAGTTCTGAGAAGTCTTGCAGCAAAAAGCCTTCCTAACTTTGATAACTCATGATTTCTAAGGTTAGCTGATCAAGGAACTCCTTCTCCTGTTAATGGCAGAACTCATTTTGAACAATGGTCCAAATTGTCCACTACCTAGTCAGACTGGCCTCGAGTTCCAATTTGTTAAATGAGGCAACATTTGCAGGGGTGTCCAAACTTTTGGCGTCTCTGTGCCACACTGGAAGAAGAGGAGTTGTCTTGAGCCACACATTAAATACACTGTGACATGCAATTGCAAAAAAATCTCATAATGTTTTAAGTAAATTCACAATTTTGTGTTGAGCCGCCTTTACAGCCATCCTGGGCTGCATGAGGCCCACAGGCTGCAGGTTGGACACCCCGGGACCTTCAGAGGTTTTACATTAAAAAACCAAATGGCTGCCTTCCTTCTTCGGGCAGGGCAAGTACACTCTGACACCACGGTACTGCCAGCCCCCTCTTGTCCCAGGTCCCAGAGTGGGACAGCCTTATTAATTTACACAGGCAGCTGTACTTCGTGGGTCCTTCACACTGGGTGTCTGCTCCCAGGCTGCTAGGTCCAGCAGTGCCTTGAGATGGGTGGGAGGGTGGGGACAAGCTGGGAAACACTCCTACACCAGGCTTGTTCTTCACCTGGTAGGTGTAGCCCAGGGTACAGCCCCAGAAGATAAACCTAGCAGGAGTTGCCCCTGGCTCCTTTCTGCAAGTTGAGTAGGTACCCTTCCTAACCAAAGCCTTGCAAATCCACCCTTGTTTCTGAGACCTGGGCTTCACCACCCCCACCCCCAGCCTTGTTTACAGAGGGTCAGGAAAGACAAAAGCTGCTTCAGCCCTGCCAAGCCTCCCCAGTGAAATCCTTCCTGCTTTGCTCTGGGCCCTGATCTGCCCTCAGCCAGCATGCAGCCGTAAGACCTTACCCTCTGAATCCTGCTGCTCACAGTCCCCTCTAAACATGAAATTCCATGTGCAATTTTTTTTTCTTTTTTAAAGTGAATGTTAAAATAACTGTTGCTCTGGGACAATGAGAACCATGAGACTATTCACGCTTCCTATTTGGTTTTGGCTGCAAAGTGGCTCAACCACAGACAGTGTCTTTCTTATGGCAGGATTAACTTCTCTCTCTTTGCTCCATATGTCCAGTTTAAACATAAGGTCTGTTTAGCTTTTTATATTTATTTTATCGTACATGCCATAAGCTACCTCAAACCCTTTGTGAAACAAGCCTGTTCATTTATGGCATCATTATCACCTGGACAAGAGTCCTCCAAGCTGCTTGATTGATACATTTACATTCCTTTTCTTTATCCGGATCCAAAATATACTTTTCAAGGAACAGGAACATGGCGCCCACTCTGGTAAAGCTGCGCTGACCTTATAGTTTACGGATAAGGCTTCCCAACTCACCTGGTCTCGGCAGTCACTTGGGCAAGTTCTTAAACACACAGTTACAAGGCCCTTCCCCAGAGCCCATCCAGGTCCGGGTGCGCCCAGAGAGCTGAATGTTTAACAAGGGGCAGGGGACAGGTGAGTGTCAGGGTCAGGTGAGTTTGGGAAGCGTTACAGTACAGAGATAACCTAACGATGTTTCCGAAAATCACAGGGATCGTTTCAGTCAGTCAAAGGTTAAGTTGGAAGGTCCCCGGCCCAAGGAGGCTGGACCTCAGGCGGCCGCCAAAGTCTTCAGCGTTTTCTTTGCTGGGAGCCCTCTCCCAGCCGCTGCAGTCCGCAAGCAGCTTCCGCCGAGACTTTTGGAAAACTGAATCAGGGTCCCTGGATCCAAGTTTGTAACAGAGGCGGCAAGGAGAATGAATGAGCCCCTCCGAGGCGGTTAAGCCGCAGAGGCGGCGCCAGGCGCTGGCCGGGCTCCGACCGCAGAGGACCTGTGGGCGGGGCGGGCCTCCGGGGACTCCTCCGCCCCAGCGGTGAACTTGGCCAGACCTGCAGCCAGAGCCCGCCGTCCGCTCCCCTCCCGTCCTGGGCCAGACACCAGACCCCAAGCCCCAGCCGGCAGCGCAGAGCATGAGGAGGTTCTGGACACACGCTCCAAAGTCCGGGGACTCGGGGGACTTGCAACCACACCTGAGCCCTTTCCAAGGCTGAGGCAGGTCTTGGGCGGACAAGTCCCGAAGGAGGGGCTGGCAGCCCCCAGCCGCAGCTGGAGGAAGTCGGCGGCACACGCCCAGTACCAGAGCGCTGAGGTCCCGAGCCCGCGGCGCACGTGCGCGCCGGAGTTACCTTTGGGCGCTCGCAGGTGTCCTCTCCAGTCCTTGCAGCAGCAGAGCCCCATGGCAGCTGCGTCGCCAACTGCCGGCACCCCTAGGGTGCGCGTCCGAGGTCCGCCCGCGGGCAGTGCCCAGCCGTGAGCAGGGCTTCGCGCGGAACCGCCAGCCTGGCCTCCCTCGCCCTCACGCTCCGTCCAGGCCCGGAGCAGCGGACATCTCGGCTCCGGGCAGACCCTGCTAATCAACAGGAGAACGCGCTAATCGCGCCGGAACGCGCTTTTATCTCCACGCGCTGGAGCGGCCCCGCTCGGCTCCTTGCCCTCGCGGGCTCCCTCCGCACGACCCGTTACTCTCCTGGGGCGCCGAGCTGCGCGCTCTCGAGGGAAGGCCAGGGGGCGCTGTGCGAGCAGGCGCAGCCTCTTCTCCCTCCTCCGCCCCCGGAGAGCCAGCGAGGGGGTGGGGGCGACACTGACCTGACCAATGCACGCAAACGGGAAAGAAAGGTGTCCCCGCTCGGCGTGGTTAGCGCCTCCCCGCCCCCATTCTCTGACCTCTTGGGTGGTTTACTGGGCGTTTACCAAGGCCACCTTGCTCTTGTTTTCCCAGCTCACCAGCAGCATACTACTGAAAAAGAGAGTGTATGCCCACGCAATCCCCACCTTGGTTGTATGACTTCAGGCAAGTCACTTCCCTTCTGAGGCTCTTTCCTTTCCTGAAAAGTGAGGGAAACAACGCCCTTTCGATTGTCATTTACCACAAATTAAAGGTTTGATGGTATTAAGTTTTTTATACACTTTGTGCTTAGTTTCCCCAGCTGTAAAAGGGAGAGGATCATAGAACTGCTTCATTGGAATCCTTCTGAGGACTACCTGAGGCTCCGATGTATGCAGCTGACCCTTGAGATGCATGAGTCCACTTGTAGCTGGATTTGTTTTTGTAATAAATACGTACAGTATTGTGAATGTATTTTCTCTTCATCATGATTTTCTTAGTAACATTTTCTTTTCTCTAGCTTACTTTAATGTAAGAATACATTCAATACATAAGTATATAATACAAGATAAATACAAAATATATATTAATCCACAGTTTAATGTTATCAGTAAGGCTTCCTGTCAACAGTAAACTTAGTAATTAAGTTTTGAAGGAGTAAAAAGTTATAGGTGGATTTTAGACTGGGAGGGGTGGGTGCCCCAATCTTCGCCTCGTTCAAGTTTTGCATATATAAAACATATATGTGTATATATGCACATACATATATAAAACTTAGAACTCAAGTTTTGCATATATAAAACATATATGTGTATATATGCACATACATATATAAAACTTAGAACACAACTGGCATGTTGCTAAGTGCTTTGTAAGTGTAAACTATCATTATGATCAAGTGTTGGTGGGGACTTGGACAAACAGGTATTTTTGTCACGAAGGTGTGTTTTTGGTGCAATCATTTTGGAAGCTAACACATGAGCTGCTTATTGAAACTGAAAATGCTAATACCCTGGGACCAAGCAATTCCATTTATCGCTATGTACCCCACAGAACTGTTTGTGCACATGCCCAGGAAAACATGTACAAGGCTATTCATAGGTAAAGGAATTATCAAATACACTGACATTTTTAAAAAATTACTATCTCATGGGAGGGAGCTGGAGCTGAATGTTTGAGATCTGTGGATTCATAGCCCTTATGCAAAACGTACACCCACAAAATCTTCCTCTGGTGTTTACTGGTGCTGGACACTGCCTGAGGCACCAGGGCCTAGAAAATACATGGGAGGGAAACAGGAGATCAAGAGTGATTCCCTCTGGGTAGAGTGTGAATGACAAGAATGGATTGAAGGTGAGTGTCAAGAGACTTTATGTTCTTACAGAGATCCGATTTCTTAAAAAGAAGGTATATTTACATATTATTGTGTTAAACAATCAAGTGAGAGAAAGTAGAAGTGTCTGGCACAGAGTAGGGTTCTTAATACCAGGTTCTTTTTCACTGCTCTAGTTCCTGGGATCTCTTCCTGCCCCTGAAACACGGCTGTGGTCAACCTCTGATGGCTTTTTGGCTTAACTGGGATTTTCTCCCTTCTACCCCACCCCCATCTCATTTTGGGACCACCGTGGTGGTAGAGGTTGGCCAAGTTGGGGGGAAGCAGTGGCACGGCCTGGCCAGAGGCAGAAGCGGCCTGGGGCATGGAGCAGAAGAGTTAAGTGGCCTGTGGGGAGGGAGGGAGGAAAGAATGACTGAGCGGGGAAGAGGTTTTCCCAGGAGTTAAGTCTTATTCAAAGGAGAGATTAACAACAGTGGGGCAGATTTCTGTCTCCCTCTCCTTTAACTCTCCAGAAAGACCAGGGTGAGGCTTCTTTAGGGAGAGAGGAGGGCTGTCCTTCACTAGATCAGGAAAGAAAGATGTTTTCAATTCATGACTTGTAGGCGGGGGCTACAAAGAGGGAGTAACTGAGAAAAAACAGAGAGACCTGACTTCTGGTTGCTGCCAAGTCATTTTAAACAGTTTTAGCACCAGGCAAGATGTCTTAGTCACAGTGGGCTTAATGAGGCCCCAAGAATTCCAAGCTAGAGCTCGCATTCAGGGAGAGCATGTGAAGGGAGCAAGCCCCGGGTGATTGTCCAACGGCCAAGTCCTACATTTGGAAAGGAAGATTTAAAAGAAAACATCACAGCGGCCACTGTTGGCTGTTGTTTATCTTCCTAAAAGGAAGTAGCAAAGCGGGATCATTTCAAATGAGCCTATTATAGAGGGTCAGCACCTTCACTGAACTGTTCAAATATATTTTGGGATACTCAGCTTTTCCAAGTGTCTTTAAATATCAACTCCCAGGGCAGTTTAGGAGTTAGAAAGCAAAGCAAGAACTTTATTATTGCTTTTGGTTTTACACAGTTTAATTCTTGATTATACATTGTCTTCTCATAGTTTTCTAGTCGTGTGTCTGTCTATTCCTCAAGAGGGTAGGAAAATAGCATTCACTATATGCTTCCCATTAGGCAAGTCACAAATGCTGTTTATCTCAGCTAACCACAGGGCAAACCCATAAATAAGGCAGATGCCAGTAGATTCGATTTATAGAGGAAGAAACTGAAGTTCAGGGAGGAGAAGAGACTTGTCCAAGATGAATGAAGTGGTAAGTGGCAGTGCCAAGATGGAGAGTGGATGGATGGATGGACGGATGGATGGATGGATGGATGGCAGGTATTTCTCCAGCTAGGTGTAGTAATAAGCTGTGATTGGAAAAGCACCTATTGAGCATGGAATTTGCCTGAAAAACCAAACTCTCTGAACATAACTATGCCCCCTGAGTTGATCATGACTCAAAACCATCTTGCATTGAACCAAAATGTCAGGATCAGTCAGTGCTGCAAGGCTCTGGTTGAGCTCAGGCCAACCAATTCCAGAAGAGTGACCAGGGAGCTGGAGCCCCCTGAGACATCTTCCTGAGCTGCAAGGTTGACATCCTGCAGGCCACAGGGAAGCAGAGCCGGAACCAGCGGGGTGGGTATCCTGTGAGTGGAATGGGCTCCAGGAGAAGGGAGAATGCCGCTTTGGAAGACAAAGGCTGTGTGGGGCAGCCACTGCCCCCAACCACCCAGAGATCTACCCGCTGCTGCTTTTTTCCATTTCTCTAGGAGACCCCAAATTTGGTGGTGAGGATATGGGGTTGTTCTAGGGAGGCCACCACGGCTTCTAGGACCATGGCCCTTCCAGATGTGCCCCAGGCTATTTAAGGGGTTTGCTTATGAGATTTAGTACCTGGCCTCGATACCCCTTTGCAGCAGTCAGGTTGCTCCTCCTCAGGCATACTAAGGCACCTTCATGGCATCATCTCAAGGTGTGAGCTCAGCCTTGGGAAGCTCAGGGGAGGGTAGAAATGGGGATATGGCATCTTAGTCACAGCTGTAGCTTTGGAGGACACGATGATCATTCATTCAATTCTTTCTTTTATTCATCTGTATACCACACAATAACTGAATACAACTGAACACCTGAGAAAGCCCAGGGCCTGAGTTCTGAGGAGGCCTGGAGGGCACTCTGGGAGCTCCAAAGACAGTGACCCAGTGACAGAGGTGAGATCTCAGAGGTGAGAGCTGAGATGGAGATGCGAGAGTCTAGCACCTCAGAGGATGGCATAGGAATGGTCCTCCAATGGGCATTATTATGTTAGAAGCCTGATTTAGGGGTAGGAAAGAACACAGGACATTTAGGGTAGGGACATGATGCTGCCTGTGATCCTGACTGGTCAGCCTGGCACCAGAGTGTAGTGGGGACCGGAAGGGCGGCCACTAGGAGGAGGGAGAAAGCTCAGAAGCAAAAGGCATAGGCCAGGTGAGAGATGTGCCCCGACCACAGTAGGTCAGAGGAGATGGTGACCAGGTAGAGCTGTGTGCTAGTTGGGTGGCCCCCAGTGACTCACACTTCCCAATTCTCATACCCTATGTTGTTCTGTCCCCTTGAATCTGGGCTGCCCTATGACTGGCTCCAACCAAAAGACAGTGATAGAAGTGACACTGGCCAGCCTGGGTCCATGTCCTAAGAAGGCTTGGCAGCTTCTGCTGTTGTCTTCCAAGCAAAGCCATTGCCTTCTGAGCAGGAGAACTATTCTGAGACCACGTGCCCCAGGAAGCCCAACCTAGCAATGTGGAGAGGCCACGTGGAGAACTGAGGTCCAAGCTAGCAACTGATTCTTCCAGTCGCATGACTGAGGCCACCCTGGAAATCAGTCCTCCAGCTGACACACATACAGCAGAGCCAAGCAGTCCCTGACAAGCCCTGCCCCCAGGACAGAACGGTGAGCAAATGAAATGTTTAAATCACAAAGCTTTGGGGTGGTTTGTTATGCAGTGACATGACTGAAACATGGGGAGTAATACATAATACTAATAGCGAACACTGCCTGGTCCTGACGGTGTGCCAGGCTAAGAGCCTGACATCCCATTAGAATTGAAAGCAACCCTATGCATTCAGTAACATTATTATTTCCACTTTAAAGAGGAAGATACTAAGGCACAGAGAGGTGAAGTAATTTGCACAAGGTGATGCAGCTAATTAATGACTAATCTCAGAGTAGAACCAGGCCATCTTGCTTCAGAGCCTGTGCTATTGATGACTCTGTGGTAGATATTTTGGAGGCAAAAGGGTTAGCACTTGGTGATGCATTCAATGCCCCATGGTCTAAGGCATATCTGTAGGTGAGATTTGTGGTAAAAACACAACCCTTGTGGCATGCTGGATGGCATCTGGCAGATGGGCCTTGTGAGGTTCATTGTTCTGTTAGCTTTTTGAACTAATACCTGCTTCATGTCAACCCTGGCACCTGGTGGAGGGAGGTTCCTAAAGAGGGGAGTGATAAAGGAAGTTTGTAGACTCCTTCTCTTAAGCCTACCTCATGTTGGCACTAGTACCTCACAGATACTAGTTCACAACAGCCCAGTGCTGGTGATGTCATTACGCTCATTCTGCAGTTAAGAATGTGGATACCCACCCAGGTTATGACAGCCCTCAAAGCCACACAGCTGGTAGGTAAAAGAGCCAGTTTTTGAATCAGGGCAGTCTGACCCACCATAGGCACTTTTCCGATGGCTAGCCCCTGCCCGCTGCCTTCTGCCTCCTGGCAGTGAGGGTCTCCATGAAGGCCTGCCTCCCTCTCCCTCATCCACTCCTCCTATCATAGATCTGACCTGTGTTAGGACTTGGGCCAAAATGAAGTGTGTGTACACACCACATGAACAATGTCATAGACACACAGACATTCCGGGAATGGAAGACTATACATTTTAAAACAACATCTTCATTTTTCATGGGCAATCTGAGGTCCAGAGGGCCTAGATCCACTCCATATCAAGTATTTCTTGAGGCCCTACTATGCATTGGGCACTGAAAGGTGAGTTAGTGACGAGGCGGGGCTATGTCCAGTCAACTTCAGTTTTCACTCTGAAACAAACAGACCTACAGAAATGATAAACAAAAAAGATACCTCTCAACCATTCCTCAAAATGTTTTGTGTACTTTCACCACATTGAAAGCCAACTGATTTGGATTTAGATATCTAGTTAAACAGATTAAGTAGTACCCCTCTCCTCACAATATCCCTCATCAACAGCATTGTAGTTGTTACTTTACATACTCATTGTTTTATTTTTTTTTTTTAATGAAGTATATGATTCTGGGGAAGGTAGAGTCTGAAACAAACCCATGTCACTTGTGTTGAAAAAGGCTATGGATCTCACGAGGACTTTTTCTTTTCTCTTAATGAGACTTAAGTCTCATTTCCCCTTTTCCATTGGCTACCAGGAAGCTCAAGAAAAATTTAAAGTTTGGTTTTGGCAAGTGTGAAGGCCCTAAAGTAGGCCTTCATATTTGTGCTTTGCTTCCTGATTTTGGTTTTCTACTTTTATTTGCATTGTCTCTGGTCCTTAATTTTTTATTACTATTGTGTTATCTCTATTTCATTCTAAATGTTCTCATTAGAAGCCATTTCAAGTACTTTGTGAGTAACATAGGAGGATAAGTAAATAAGTAAATGTAATACATTCTATTGTAAATCAGGAGTTGGTAAACTTTTTCTAAGGGGCAGGCAGTAAACATAATTAAGCTTTGTGTGCCATACAGTTAACCACTTAACTTGACCATTCTACTGTGAAATTAGCCTCAGACAGTAAATAAATCAATGGGTCTGGTTGTATTTCAATAACATTTTCTTTAGCCCTGACCAGTGTGGTTCAGTGGGTTGGGTGTCATCCTGCAAAACGAAAGGTCACTGGTTTGATTCCCAGTCAGGCACATGCCTGACGTATGGGCCAGGTCCCCTGCTGGGAGCATGTGAGAGGCAACCAATTGATGTTTCTCTCATACATCGATGTTTCTCTCCCTCTCTTTCTCCCTCCCTTCCTCTCTCTCTAAAAACAAATAAATTAATTTTTTTAAAAATGTATTTATCAAAGCAGGTAGTAAGCCAGATTTGCCCTGTGGGGGCTTTTCGTGGTTTGCAGCTCTCTGTTTTAGAAGAATTATAGAGCATTTGGAAGTTCTTGGCTTAGAAAAGACGAATTCCCATCTCTAAGATGCCTAGTTTCCTTCTGGGTGACGGACTGTGAAAAGCAGGTAGTCTGGACAGCTGGTTCTAGAGGGGAGCTTGCAGAGCAGGGAGGAGACAGTCCTGGACAGAGCAGGCTCTGAGGTGTGCCAGCGCAAGCCCGTTCTCCCCACACTGGCCATGTCACTCCTCAGGGAGGGGGTACCGGGGGCAGTGCCCCAGAGGTGCAAGGCCAGCCAGGTTCCCCAGCTCAGGCCAATGGGTCTCCGGCTGCTGTGGATGTTATTCATGGAAGGAATGTGTCTGTAGCTCCAAATTCCCACAGAGAAAGACAAGGGGAATCGTTGGGGAGAAATTCCTGGGCCACATTTTTCTTGCTGTTCATATGGCCTGAAGCCATTGAACTTGGCCAGGCTGCCCAGAGAAGGATTTTACAAAGCCCATTGTCCTTTCCCAAAGTCTCCCCCTCACCCCTGCCCCCACCTGCTCTTTCTGCCTGCCTTTCTTTCCTCCCTCAGCCCCAGGAGAAATGCAACCTGGGAAAGAGCAGGAGGCCACAGCCCTGGCTCCGAGGACTTTAGCTCCCTGCCCAACAAGGCCTGGGACAGCCGCGGCAGCAGCTTCTGGAGGGAGGCGGGCCCTTCCCAGTGGCTGTGGTGGCATCAGGCCTTTCCACAAACTACCAGGACAGGAGGCAGTCTCAGCTGCTTCACCGGGAGTCACCAAGCAGGAGACTTGCTTCAGTAACAAGAGCAACACACATGGAGCACCTACTGTGTACCAAGCACTATTCCGAGCATCCTACATGTAGTAACTCATTAATTTCCACAAGAGCCCTATTACAATCCCTGATTGGCAAAATGAGGTACAGAGCTGCTAGGTGACTTACCTGGGGTCCCACAACTAAGAAGTGGAAAATACGGGATTTGAGTTGAGGTGTCTCTCTGCAGTGTAACTCTTACCTCTCACTATCAGTTTGTGTGATGCCCATAACTCAGCATTCACTTAGAAATATTGCCCTAATGGCATGTCTCAGCAGTTACAGCAAAAATTCAGCATTTTGACAGATAGGACCCACACATCTTTGAAGGCTCCCAGCATCCCCACATTCTGTGACCCCACAGAGGGTCACAGAAGAGAAGACCCTCTACCATAAGCGAGGCCCACTTGGTGTCTGGTCCACTTGGCAGGGGACTCAGTACTGTGAACTGGGGGTTAACCATTCTTCCTTGCTCTTATTACCATTGTTGCCTCAGCTGTTGACAGAACAGGGACCTCAGCACCCGGTGAATCTTTGAGTGTTTGCAATGTGCCAGCCCCCAGGTTTGGTGAAGTGCATACCTGTGCTTCCATACGCTATATGTCACAGACACCACAGCCCTGAGACTGAGTGTCGATAATCCCATAGCATAGATAAGGGAACATGCACATTAATCAGGTCATTAATGCTTGCTGCTGTAACAAGCTGCTCAGGGGCTTCACCTTGTAGTGATTCTTTCCTGCTCATGTCACCATCTCATGGAAGTCAGCCTGAAAGAGGAGAAGGGAGAGGCCTCTGCTCCACGTGGTCACTCAGGCACTCGGGTTCCTCGTAGGACCTCAGCGTCTTCCTCTGAACCCTCTCCATCTGCTTGGTCAATGGAGGGAGAAGGATCGGGCTGATCTTAGGGGCTGTTAGGGGCTATGATTGGGACTACATCAGCACTGCTACCCACATTCCATTGTCTCCAGTTCATTCACATGACCCATCTCACTGTGGGGAGGCTGTGAAATAGAGTCTGTCTATACAGCCATAGGAAAAAGAACCATTTGGCTGCCACCCTGGGGTTCAGAGGGATGAGGTGCTGTGAGGGGCTGCCAGGTCATGGGATGCCCAAACTTGAGTTTGGACACCATACTTCCTTGACTGAAACCAGTGCCAAAGCTATCTGAATGGAATTCCAATTCCCACCATCTGAAAGATCCCCAGTCAATCAACGGGGCAAAAGCTGGGGCTGAAGTTCCTGAAGCACTATGAGGATAGACTGGGACACTAAGACAAAGTAAGAAAAGGGCTTGACACATAGTAAGTTTCCAACGGCTTTCCCTTCCTTAATAGTGTTGTGACCAGGAGTGCTGGGCAGGTGGAGGACAGGCCTGGGAGAATTTCAGCCCTTAGAGAAGAGGTGCCAAGGCTGAGTCCACAGGAAAGCATGGAGCATGTGTGCTTGCTGCTGCCACCTAGTGGTCGAAGGAGAAAACTCAGGGCGCCCTGGCTTCCCGCTTCTGTTTCTCCGCGGCAAGTGTCTAGAACACTTCTCTGCACCTTCATGGCCCGCAGCCCACTGAATAGAAGCTGGCCTTGGCCAAGACTAACGCGCAGATGCCGGGATGGGTGAAGTCTTGTTTCCCAGGGTTTTGCTGTAGAAGCAGCAACTCCTCCAGGACATTCTGCCCAGGCCTCAGCATTCTGCTCAGTCTGGAGGGCACCCTGCCAGAGAAGGCAGGGCCTGGAGCATGACTGCGGATTCCCTTACCCAGTCACTCCTGCAGGGTGCTGGCTGCCCCCGGATGGTGGGCGCAGGGCTGGCCCCCGACCAGCTAGCTTTGGTAATGGCAATGAGATTAAAGCTGTGTGGGAACGGGCTGCTAAGTACCATGGAAATATCCCCACGGGAGGGGAGAGGGCCACCAAAGTCTTCAGAGACACATAGCACCTCCAGCACATGACTTCCTGCTTGGGGTGAAGGTCCATAAGGCTCCCTGTGCCCCAATCTGTCAGGTCGCACACACAAAAACACATGTATGTGCACACACAGGCATATACTCTGTCAGAGCACACACACAGACATACGCATACGGATGCGTACACACATAGACACACAATTTGTAGGGGTGAGTTGGCTTCAGATGGCCTGGTCAGACCCCATTCTAGTATCTGATAACTCCCCAGGACCATTGTTCCTCACCTCCCTCACTTCTCAGTACCAGGTGGGGCTCTTAACCTCTACTTCTATTTCTTCTCCTCCATCTCACTTAGCGCCCTTCCTGCAGCCAGGCCTCAGGCCACCCAACATATATCCTTACACCAGGCTCCATGAGGCATCTTCAGACTATGGATCCAACCCATCAGGGGGTCCCGAAATGGACTCAGGGATTCTTGACCAGTGTTTTTAAAAATGAGAGAGAATTACATAGACTAGAAAATGCCAGTGGGTACCTCATGCAGGAATAGGACAGTTTCATGAAACCTTTGCTTCAGTGTGTGCTCGGGTCCTGGGTTGCAATATAATGTTTATCTCTTTTCAAAAAGTGTGAAAACACTATGGCAGTGTGTCCATGTCATCTCTTTGAGACAACTTGGGCTCTTTGTGAAAATTAGTCCACCAATTTTTCCTCCTTCTCCAGTTCTGACAAAGGGCACAGCCTTTGCCAGCCACTCAGATAAAAAAAAAAATAGAACCTACCACCAACAGCTACAAAAGGCCCTGTTACAAACTGATTCCAGGATGCTGGCTGCTTAGTGGTCTTGCATTTGCATATCCAAGAGGGCCACTTAAGTGACCCTTCGCAGAACAAAGAAGGTCAGCTTCTCTCAATTAAGAAAATGAAATAAAAGGAGGAAATGGAAAGGAAAGGAAGGGGAAGGTGAAGGGGAAAGGAAAGTGGAAGGGGAAGGGTAGGGGAGGAAGGAAAAGAAAGGAAAGAACCCTCTGCTTTGTGTATTCTCTCAGTGCAGGCTCTCACAGGGCAGAGCTGGTCTGACAGCATTTTGACATATCGGGTGGATTGTTTTTTTCCTTCTCAAACATTATTCCTTCAATAGTTATTTGTGGGGCAACCACTCTGTGCCAGACACAGGAATCCGCAGACTGGAGCACCCTGCCGGATGTCCCTTCTCAGCCTGGGGTCAGTGATGTGTGCTGCTGACTAGGGGCTCCCACCTCTGGCTCCAGGCCTTTTCCTCTCAGATGAAGGTGCCACCCATTGTGGAGGTGTTCCAGCCCAACCCCACTGACTCCAGCTCTGCCCCAGGCCTGCAGGAAAAGTGGGGCCCTTCAGAATGCTGGTGTTCTGCAACATTCCTGCACTGGAGTGAGAGGAGGTTCTCACATGTATTGACCACCTGCTATGTACCAGCCACTGCTATATCCTGCTATCCCTGCCAAGGCCCATCGAGGTCACTATTGTCATCACCAGGTGAGGCCCAGGAAGATGAGGTGACTTTCCGAGGCAGTATAGACAGCCAGGAAGAAGTCAGCTCCTTCCTGCATCTCTCAGACCCCGGCAGCCCTGTTCTGCCTATTGAACCACAAGCAGCATCAGGCTGCGCCACGGGCTGAGTGAATGGTGCTTCCTAGCAGGGGTAGCATGCTGCCTGCCAAACACAGGGGCTGGGCAGAGAGAGAAGGGGTGCAGGAAGATGGGGAACCCGTAGGGGAGGAAGGGAAGCATATGAGCCAGGTCTCCTGGGTTTCAGCCCCTCAGAGGCTGGACTCCTAAGGTCAGCAAAAGTGATGTCCTGCTGTAAAGGGCCAGTGGCCCCGGCAGCTTTACTTCCAACTTCAAAAATGGATTTGTTTCCTAGGCTGCCATAACAAATCACCACAAACTGGATAGCTCGAAACAACATAAATTTGTTCCCTCAGAGTTCTGGAGGCAAGCAGCCTGAAATCAAGGTGTTGGCAGGGCCAAGCTCCCTCTGAAGATTCTAGGGAAGGACATGTTCCAGGTCTCCCCACTAGCTTCTGGTGTTACTGGAAATCCTTGGCATTTTTTGCTTGTAGCTCCATCACTCCAATATCTGTTTCCTCCTTTACATAGTCTCTCCTGTGTGTCCAAATTTCCCTATTCCTATAATGACACCATTCATTGAATTTAGGGTCCACCATACTCCAGTATGACCTCATCTTAATGAAATGGATAGGTAAAGACATTATTTCCAAATAAGGCCACATTCTGAGGTATCAGATGGTTCAGTCAATACACAATAACTATCATTTTCTGGCTGTCTTTGATTTTAAATTTTTATTATCTACAACATTAGGGCCCACAGACTCAGACGGTTACAGAGGGATCAGGTGAGTAAGGTTAACTGAGAAGGAGAGTTAGGGTGGAGTGGGGCAATAGGGAGAGGTGGGGATTCTGGCCAAATGGAGAACGAGCTGTCTAAAAGGGGCAGCTCATTGTTTGTATGGAGAAAGCAGGCCTAAATTTGCATGAGCCAAGCAAAAGTATCATGTGGGCCAAAATCAGCCCTGGGGTCAGCAGCTCAGTTTTACAGCTTGAGAACTAGATCCAATTACTTGCCTCTCTTCACCATCACTTTCAGCTCTCTTCCTGCTTTTGAATTATTGCTACTTAATTGATTTAATTTATCAGGCATCTCTAAGAGGCAAGAACCAACTCCGAGGGCACAGATGCGATCCTCTCCTTTAGGAGCTCATAGTCCAGGGTTTAGGTAGTACTCATGTTTCCTTCAAGAGCAGTGCTTTTCACATGTGAATATGCAACCAGATCACCCAGGAAATATTGCTGTAACAGACTATTTCAGTAATTCCAGGATGGGCCCTAGAGTCTGTATCTCTAACAAGGTCCCAGGTGAAGCGGATGCAGCTGGTGCATGGATCACATCTGGAGTAGGAAGACTAGCATTGTGTCTATGAAAGTTCTTAAGCTGAAGTCTCCTGTTGGAGGAGACTCTGTACCTGGGGTTGGAGTCCCAGAGGTGACCTGGGTTGTCCAACCCCCCACCCACTAATTCCCTGCCACATTCCACTCCACATCCTAATTTATCTAGAGATTTAGTCTAGCTGAGATCATTCATAAAGAATTTTATCTACATCTTTGTTCTGAGCAGGCCCTGAGCATGCCTCCCACTGCACCTCACCCCTTTCCTGTCTGGCACATTCTCTCTATCTGAGGAATTCCCATCCTCAGCCCTCCGCGTCTCAGAGCCGTGGTGCCCCGCACCCATGTGGGCTTCTGTTGGCAGCCTAAGGTTAAGACCCTGGATGAATGCTGGACTCCACCTTGTGCTATTCGTGTAGCTTTGGACAAGTTACCATTCTATGCATTGGTTTCTTCAACTGTGAAACACAGGCATAAGGTCTACTCACTGGGGTGTCAGAAACATTGAACCAATACATTATAGGGTACCCTTCCCACTTCCCTTTCTAAAAACAAACTCAATAAATCATCTTAAGAATCTCATGTTGTTTGTGTAGAAAACGTGAATATAGGGAACTCATTTCTAATTGCTTTCCCAGAAACAGACCTATTATGCTTGAAGGAATTAGCAGATTTCCCTCGGCAAGTAGACTTTCATTCTTTCAGTCGGCTGACATATACCATACCTGGTCTGGGTAGAGATGTGCACAGGGCAAGCTGTACAAGAGGTGGGCACACATGTAAATGGTCACTGTAGGTGGGTGAGTGTAAAGTCAAGAAATGTAAAATAAAGAGTTAAATAGCACATTGGTCAAATTTTCAAATAATGTTCTCAATGAGTTTTCAGGTAAGACCCCTTGAAGAAACAATGGGCCCAACTGTCAATCAATAAATACATTAGAGTTTCCAAAAAGTCACAAAACTAAGAGATAGTACTATATTTATTGTACGTTTTAAAGATACACAACCAGGTCCATTGCTTTACATTTAAAGGCATTTTATCTGAAAGGGTATCTGGTGGTTAAAGAAAAACACACTGAGCATTTTATTTGAAAAGGTTGCTAATATGTCTTTAAAAATAAGTTATCCTTTTTCTTGATTTTGCAGACATCCTGTTGTAATACTTGCTAAACTCTATTGAGTTCTTTATACTGGCTAGGTATTATCCTAATATATATAAGCATAATGTCACAACACTATGGGGTAGGTACTTAAAAAAACAACAAAAACTTTCATTTTAAAATGATTCTAGATCCACGAGAAGTTGCAAAGAAATATACAGTGAGGCCCCATGCATCCTTCACCCGGCCTCCCCCAGTGTTAAATCTTATGTAACTATATTCCACTCTCCCAACTAGTTAAACCAACCTTGCTAAAATTCACAGAGATGATTCAGCTCTTATCATTTCTAGGTGGAATCATGTTGGGTGGGGTGGGACGGAGGGCTGTATGCAGTTTTACCACATGTGTGGCTTCAGGGAATCATTACCACAGTCAAGATACCGAATTTTATCATCACCATATGTCATCATCATCTCCCTCTGCCAGCCCCTATAGCCACAGCCAACCCCTTCCTCCCATCCCTGACCCAAGGTGTAGGGACTTTATCCTCATTGCACATATGAGGCAACTTAGCCACAGAGAAGCTAACAACTTACCCATGGTCAAGTAGCTAGTAAGTGCTGGGTCTGGCTTTTCAACTTTATCATTAAAAATACTTACTATGGGGAGGAGGGTTTTGAGAACATCTGGGTGTAAAGCCTGAAAAGTCTTCCTGTAGAGGAACTGATCACTGAACCTGGTCTTGAAAGTAGAAAGAGCAAGAAATAACTGGGGAGTGCAGGAATATCAGACCCCATGAGCGTGGAACTGAGGGCTAGAAAAGCTCTATTCCCCACAGGACTGAACCCAGGTTGTCATAGCTTCCAGCCTGGGCTTCTGTGACCTCTCAATGACCCAATCAACTTCATTCCCAAACTGCTTCTCCTCCTGCATGTCCCCCAACCTGGCAGTAATCCTGAACTCCACTCTCAGCATACAGTCTCTCTCCAGACCTGTGCATCCTATCTCCTGGTCACCCTGTCTCCCCACCATGTACCTTCCCCCCAGTCCTCCTGGTCCCTGTTTGGTTCCAGCATGTCAGCATCTGGTACCTCCTGCTCTATTAAAGCAGCCCCTAATTACTTCCCTAGACCCCCCTTGTTAGCCCACACCAAGTCAAATTTTCTCATTGTTGCTAAGTATGATCACACCTTTCCCCTGTTTAGGGTCATTCAGTGGGTCTTCATAGCCTATTAGACTGTCCGAATGCCTGAGCCCGATGCGCAAGGCTCTTCGGGATCTGACCTTGGCTGATCCTCCAGTGAATCCAACCACGTTCCCCGTACATGTGACACTGCACATACAGCATCCCATGGATTCACTTAGTGTTAGTCAAGCTGCCCCAAGCCCCAGGGTATTGGCGCAACTGTGTGTATGTATTCCCATGGTCCTCATATCAGCCAGGCACTGAGCACTGGGCTGAAGTTGTGGGCATGGATCAGACCTGGACTCTGCCCTCCAGGAGCCCTAAGTCTGATGAGAGAAATATAACTTTTGCTCCCTGAAAGAAAAGTAAAAAATGGAGAGGTAATTTCAACAGTGTGTGAATAGTGAAACCATAGAAGCAAGTGCAAGTTTGAATGAGAATCCTTGAGGTGAGAGATGGTGGTCACCTGCCTGGGATGAGGATCACAGCAGCAAGCCTGGAGTCTGGACCCATACACCTACCCCAGTGCAGGGCAGGACACTTCCTGGAGTCCCCTCAGGTCATGGAGGTGGTCCCCACTCTGTAGGGCAGTGGGCTGTGGGATCAGGAAGTCAGGCAGCATCACACCTGCCAAGAGCACTGGGGTAAGGACCATATTACACACTCAGGAAGCCAGGCCAGCCCAGGTGGGCACACCTGGTAGGCCATTAAAGGCTCTTTTGATTGGCCTCATTCAAGAAAGATCGCTTCATTTTCATCACCTAAGGGACCATGGCCTGGGTCTGCAAGGATGCAGGGGAAAGCCTGGGCTGCTAGGGTAATATTCCTGCTGTCTCTGTGGGGGAGTTCCACTTAAAGCCCCTCTGCCTCAGAGGATTAGGAGTGGAAGAGGTGGAGGCAGACTCTAGGGAGGCAGTCTCTGCAGCACGTACAGATGTGTTTCTGTCGACGGGCCCGAAGGGAGAAGACAGGGGGCAGGAGTGGCTTCAGGCCCAGGGCCTGGTGCTGGACGCGAAGCACACTGGGCTGGGCATGATGGGTCAAGCATGTTCAGGCCGTGGGGAGGCTACATCCCTTTTCTGAGTGCCAAGTTCATAAATGGGATAAGGACACTGATAAGATGGGGACTGAATTCATTTATGACTTCTTAGTCATAAGATGGGGACTGAATTCATTTATGACTTCTTAGGCTCTTAGGGCTAGTGAATTTGCAGGGAGAGATCAACAGAGTGTTAGAAGATTACATTTATAGAGTGGAGCCCAGCACAAGAGAGAGAAAGTAAAGTCTGCGTTTATACCCAAAGCCCACAGTCAGGGCCAGCTTCATGACCTGCCACTAGGCCAGGCACATAGGACCTCCTCTCAGAAGAGCCCTGTCCTAAGAATGTAATGCTCTGTGGCTGCTGTCTTGAAATTCCTAATAATTTTGTTTTTATATTTTTGTTTCAGGTGTGGAGTTTTATGAGCCTGCAGAGCCTGTGCTGGGGCTGGAACCTCAGCTCTCCCGTGGTCCTGCCTTCTGCAGCCTCCAGCCTCTAGGAATTTCTGGCCTCCTCCTGCCTCCTGGTTCCCTGGGGCCACCAGCCTCCTACCCAACTCTGCCCAGTGACTGCTGCCGCCTGCCTCCCTGAACCTGTGGGAAGCCTAGGCCCAAGCGTAGAGAGGGCTGGCATGGAACACACACACCCGGCAGAGTCTTGGTGTAACAACTGGTGATCCCTGCCCTGGGTGGCAGCACCCGTGCATAGGTGGGGGCAGCAGGCTGCAGAAGGGGTGATGCTTGGCTTGACTTCTTTGCCAGGATGGGGCATGGTGTCTGGTGGCTGACAGGAGGGAGACCTTGCATCTCATGGGTGTGTGCTTGGGAACTTGGGGGATGCTGGATGCTTATAAGGGTCTCCTCTCATCCCACTGTGCCCAAGGGAATGTACCATTTAAAGAGCAAATAAGTGACACCAGGCCTGGTCATCTTCCAGGCCTATAAAAAATATGGATGCACCTGCTCCGGCATCGCAGCACTTCATGTCCATTCATGTAGCCTTCAAGGCCCTGGGTGTCCTCTTTCCTCCAGAGAAGCAGTTCAGAGCTGCAGGCAGTATGGTGGCTTTCAGCGTCCTCACTAGGTTGGAGACAGTGCTGGTTCCTCTTAGCACAGTGTCAGAACTGAGCATGGCCCAGGGCTAGACCCTTCTTTGTTGCAGATTCCTGTCTCTGGGAACACAGCCTTCCAGTTCCTCGCTTCTGTAGCCCCTCCACTGAGGTCAGTGGTGGCTGCGTTATGTGTGGAACCCAGTGCAAAATAAAGATGCAGGGCTCCATCTTCAGAAAGCAGGATGAAAGTGCCATTGTGTATAAAGTTTTTTACCTTTCTTCAGTGAGCTGTATTTTGACCTGTCAAAGTTTGGTCCCTGGACTGGCATCACACGGGCGCTTGTTAGAGATGACCAGTCTCGGGTTCCTCCACAGACCTCGGGAATCAGACACTTTGGAGAGGAGTCCGGAGTCTGGGTTTTAAAAAGCCCTCCAGGGGTTTCTGATACACAGGAAAGTTTGAGAACAAATGCTGTAGAGTTAGGGATGCCGCACTTTTTTTTTTAAAGCAAAAGTACCAAAAAAATTTTAAATCTTACTTGAATCTTTCTTTAGTATGGCAGATAAAAGAGGAGTTGAAAGAGAAAGAAAGAGAGAAAGAAAGAAAAAGAAGAGAGAGCATGAGAGGGAGGGAGGTGGGGCAGGAACAGGGGCTGGAGGGTGGGAAGTGTCCACTGTACTTCCACATACTTCAGTTCACTTGACGGTCATAGCCGTCTTGCCACGTAGGTTGTTTCATTTCTATTATCAGACGATAAAAATGAGACTTAGGGAATTTAAGTTAATAGGTCCAAGTTTTTTTTTTTTTTTAAGGTTTTATTTATTTGTTTTTAGAGAGAGTGGAAGGGAGGGAAAAAGAGAGGGAGAGAAACATCAGTGTGCGAGAGAAACATCTACCTGTTGCCCACATGGTCCCAACGGGGCGACTGGCCTGCAACCCAGGCATGTGCCCTGACCAGGAATTGGTCTGGGGACCTTCCAGTTTGTTGGGATGACACCCAACTCACAGAGCCACACCAGTCAGGGCAATAGGTCCAAGTTCTTGAAATAGTGAGTGCCAGACCTAAAATGTGAATCTAGGTGCCTGACTCCAAAGTGTAGGCTTTCCCAGACAGGTGCTTTCTTTCCCTCCCTCCCTCCCTTTCATTTTCTGGGTGCCTGTGGAGCACCAGTTCTATGTTTCTATGTCTATGTCGGGCAGCGCACCGCAGAACCTCCTCATCTGGGCCTCTGCTCTGCAACACGCTCCACTGGACAGATGCCTGCTGAGCACTTGAAATGGGACTAGTGTAACTGAGCATCAGAATTCTCAGTTTCATCACAACCATGCATTAGATTTCTAGTAAACTGAAATCTGCTTCAGACCGTGATTTTGGTCAAATGAATGATCTGCACTCTCTTCTTCAAGGGCATCTATTGCAGGGACACCAGTGGGAGTTTCTCATACCTGGTTGTTCTGTGTTTAGTTGAGAAAAGTGAGGTTAAGACAGGAGGGCCAGACGCAAAACAGGGAAATACAAGCAACCACTCTCATATTTGCTGACTTTCCCTCTCTCAGGGGTGGGGAGTTCCTGTGAGCTTCTCATCTAATTTGATTTCTAGTCATTAGCTGTCGACTGGTGCTCTGTGGGAAAACTCAGCTGGGCTACATGAGGTCAGGCTGATATGCGGGCTGACTGGTACCAGGTGCCGTGATCGGCTGAGATCGGCACCCCACTCAGAAGGCGGCTACTGTGATGACCGATGCTCCGTAGGTGTCAGGAGTACCGTAGCAGTCTACCTCTATACAGTAATCTGCGTGTGCTGGCTCTGGTTCGAGGTCAGGCCTCAGACGGCAGGCAGCATTCCTCCTAGCTGCTCTAAGCTGTAGGTCAGATAAGGGCAGGCAGCTGCAAGCCCAATGCCCAAGAGTGGCTTCGAAGACCCACTGCAGCCCTAAGAAACTGCTGGCACCCATTCTCCCTGGGTGACCCCTTGGAGGTCACCAAGGCCAACCCTTTTATCTTACTGATGGGGAAACAGAGACTCAGAGTAGGGAAGAAATCTGATTTGGTTCCCCTAGAAAGTTAGGGGATAAGTTGGTAACTACACAGAAAGAATCAAGCCTCAGCTTTGAGTGGTCAGGCTTCCGAGTTGCCTTACCTATGGGACACTCTGAGCACTGTGGCAGGGCCTCTCATCCGGTTCCTCTCATGGCCAAGGAATCTTCTCTGTGGAACTTACTGGGTTGAGGGTGGGACATAGCTTAGACAGTGGCAAAGATAAATGGATCCTCCTGCCTGGTCCTTGCAATCCCTTATCAGCTCTAGCACTTTTTTTTTTTTTAAATAATTGATTGCGAGACGGGGGGGAGGGGGCGGCGGGGGGGGGGGGGAGATCAATTTGTTGTTCCACCCATTTATGCATTCATTGGTTGATTCTTGTGCCCCGACCAGGGATTGAACCTACAACCTTGGTGTATGGGACGACACTTTAACCAACTGAGCCACCTGGCCAGGGCCCTAGTGATCTTTCTAACATATGATTTTGGTTTTAATAATCCCTCCTGCCAGCTGAAGATTTTCAACAACCAAAGTCCGAGTCTCTTTATTGAGCATCCCAGGCCCTGTGAGATCTGGTCGCTGCCAATCTTTCCACTTCTGTCCTCTGCAACCTGAGTCTCCTGCACACCATACCTTCTAGAGCTCTGTGCCTTTGTGAGCTCTATCTGCTACTCCAGGCCACCCTGGGAAGGTCCTCCTCCTATTTGCCCCTCTGGATAACTGCTACTTTTCTGTCAAGGTTTAGTGAAACCTTCTCTAACCACGTAGACAAAGTTCCCCCCTTACCCAGCCCACAGGCTCTCAGCCTAAGGACACCTCTGTATGAGCACTTATCACAGTATTGGGATTGTTTACTTACAGGTAATAGCTAAGCAGTACCTGTGTTATTATTCAGAATGTTGATAAATGGAGAGACTGCAGAGAGGCAGGAATATAAAAACATGAGCCAGGCACTGGATCTCACTGCATCCTCACCGAACCCAAGGCACTTGACTCTATTATTATCCTCAGTTTACAAATGATGAAACAGAGACATAGAACATTCAGTGACTGGTCCTGGGTGGCAGGGCCGGGCTTCTGTCAGTTCTCCCTGACTCTGACAGAAAACAGGTGCAAACGGGGAGAGGGTGGCTGGGCTCGCCTCCTGACTCTCTCCCAGCAGCCTTCCTATCTGTCCTGCCCTGGGGAGCATCTGCATCCTGCTCGTGTGGGTACAATCAGCCACATCTCCCTGATTTCCCTGGACTCCCAACTCTGTCAAGACCTCAAAGCCGTCCTTATCCAGCCTACTGCCAGCAGGGTGCCCACTGGGTGCTGTGGAGTGTGTGGGAAGCCCCAGCAGCCTGGGGGGAGGCAGCCCAGGAGCTTGGTGGGAGAGCAGGGGTCTGCCAGACCTCCGAACTGGGTGGCTCCCACTGGAGCCTCAAGCACTTTATCTTGAGAAATGTGGTCTGTGGGGCTCAAAGCAGGCATGTTCTGTGATGGGAACTGGACCCAGACTTCAGATCAGCTGTTACACCCTCCTGTCCTCCTGCTCAAGGAGATGGTGATCCCTTGCTCTTCTCTTTTCTGAGATTTGGGGTGGTCTTTGTCTCACTTGGGGTGGAAGGCCCTGCAAGCTGGGCTCCTGGTACTCCCTAGAGGAAATGAGCCTGGACAGGCCCCCCATCCTGGGGCCCTGGTGTGGCTCTGTGGAAAGGTCAGCAATGTGACACTTGGCCTGGCAGAAACAGAACCATAGACTGTGTCCGGTGCAGTGCACACTGATGGAGACTGCCACCCGTCAACTCCCCTCCCTTCCTGAAAGCCCTGAGTACCTTTGGGGGCTGGTTGCTTCCACTGTCAGATGCCTTGGTGGGTGGGTCTGTCTAGCCGATGGAGTGAACAGTCCTTTCCTCCCCACCCTAGTGTTGTCAAGGGCGAGCATGTGGCTTAAACATGGCCATCGAGAGTTTGGACCCTGAGCCAGTGACACGATGACTGAAGAAGGGTCAGGCAGGATTCAGTCTTCCAGCACAGAGCACCCACCTGCCCTCCGTTCCCAGCTCCAGGACCCCTGAGCAGCCCTGCCACCTGCCTTCCACATGCAGCTCTCCAGCTCCTCCGAGATTCCGTGGGGCCCATAGCTTCCGGCCAATTTCCCCTTCACCTGAGCTAGCCAGAGCTGGCTTCTGCCACCTGCAGGACTCTTGAAAGACATGCCCAGCAATGGAAGAGATGTGATAGTCTCGCGGTTACTTGCCAGAGACTCAGGGCTCTATCTGAATCCTTGTAGTGAACTGACCTTTGGTAGCATTATGCTAATACTGGAAAAGGGATATTAGTAATGAGTTACTCTGCTTTATTGATTACTTAATTCTTCCCACGAAATGCAAGCATCTCATGGGTTTAGTGACTCTTTTTGTCCAGAGTGCCAGAGCAGGACTCTCCGCTCCTTGCCCATCCCTGTGGCAAAATGCCTGCATTGCCAAGAAGTGAGTACCTGGGAGGCCAGCACGATCAAGTCTGCAAGGAAAAGGCTGCTTTGAAAGGGCCGGGAGTGGGCGTGTTTGCCAGGTAAAACTCTGGTCACCAATTACAATGTGTGTGTTGATTGTTTTCCTACACCACCAAGCAATTCTCAGACACCGGCTCACGCCTGACAATTTAACTCTTTTCTATCTACATGAACTGCAATTTTCAATCTTTTTCATCTTATGGCACACATAAATTACTAAATTTAGTATCATCCCCTCTCAGAAAACCCCATTTTTCCAAAATCTCCATGTGTTCACCAAGCCAGGAACTTTCCAAATGCTGCTATTTTGGGTTTTTATGGAGGCTTTGTTAAAGAGGCCTGGTTGATTAAATCATTGGGCATTGGCGGCTGAATCAACCTCCAGAGGTCAAGCTTAAGACTGAAAGCTCCAACCCTCTAATCACAAGGTTGCTTCCTCGGGCAATCAGTCCCCCTCCTTAGGTACATTCCAAGTCCCCTCATTACCATAACAATAGACACCTTTATCACTCTCCTCAGGTAGGAAATTCGGAAGTTTTTAGGAGCTTTGTGCCAGGAACCAGGACAAAGACCAAGTACATATTTCTTCTTATAAATCACAATATCGCAGCAGGAAACTAGAGCAGCCCAGGCAGACGAAGGGGCCCGGGTGGAAAAGTGACTCAGGGCCCTTGCATCCCTGACGCTTCCTGGGGCCTGGCGGAGCCGCAGCCCTCCCTCCCTCCCTCCCTGCTTCACGGCGGTGGGGACCCAGTAGGAGCCAAGGTGTGGCCTGGCTGAAATGGCTGGGGGCGGGTAGGAGACGCCCAGGGCTTGTTGTGGAATTGGCAGTTCTTTCCACTAGATGGCACTCATAATTTAACTTTTCCTCATTTTAAATCCTGATATTTTAATACTGTCTAAGAGCACAAAGTCATCGGTTTTGTCACAGAACGAAGATTTAAAATTCATGTAGTTTATGTATGTGTTATCAGTCTTCCCCGCTCTGGGCATTGGGTTTGGCAGACACGTGCCCACACCTGAACTTCCCCAGCCAGAATGATGAGTCCAGAGGACGTTATTGAGTCTTTCCTCCTTTTTTTTAAAAAAATATTTTATTTATTCATTTCTAGAGGGAGGGGAGGAGAAGGAGAAAGAGAGGGAGAGAAACATCAATGTGCGAGATTATTGATTGATCAGCTGCCTCTCGCATGCCCTCAACCAGGGACCTGGCCCCCAACCCAGGAATGTGCCCTGACCAGGAATTGAACCATCAAACTTTCTGTTCATGGGCTGGTGCCCAGTCCACTGAGCCACACTAGCCAGGGCAAGTCTTCCTTCCTTAGTGCTTGCTAAAGGATGAATGAACCCCTCACTGCCCACACCCGGCCCGATTTCTGTGGGCAGCCTCATAGCTGCGGGTACCTCCCCAACCACCCCAGCCCAAGACCTTCAGGCATGTGCACAGGGCAAGAGGGCAGAGATGACTTTGAGACCTGTAAGAATCTGGTGCTTAGACTACGGCTGTGCTTGATATAAAGAGGTGCAGGGAGCTTTTCTTCCTGTAACTGCATCACTAGATTGCCCAGGCCCAGTGGTGAGACACTAGAACCTGTGCCTGTATTGGGGGGCAGCTTAAGTGTATGGCTTTGGAAGTCAGACTGCCTGGGTACAAGCCCTAAACCTGCTACTACCTGGCTGCGTGTCTGAGGGCAACTCTCCTATCCTTTCCAAACTCCAGTGCTCTTTTTAATAAAATAGACATAACTTAGACAGTTGTTTTGGGTACTGTGGGCCCCACGGAGATGTCCATGTCCTAATTTCTGGAACCTGTGAGTGTTACCTCACACGGCCAGTGGGTCTTCATCCCCCCGGGGTAAAGAAATCCTTGTAAATAGCTCTGACCCAGATAAAGAGCATGCACAGCGAGGATTTTTCCTTTTCTGGTCCTTGGGGCACATGATCATTGCCTTTCTGAATTTGTGGCTGAGGTGTGTTGACCTCCACCTTTTCATTCTCCAGGTTCAGGACCCCTCCCCCAGCCCCTCCTTCCTTGTGCCCCTCTCCTCCTCCCCTAGAGGGCAGGGCCCTGTCTACTTCACTGCCCGCCTTCAGTCTTCTCTGTCTTCTTCACAGAAGCCTTTATCCCTGTTCCATAGTCGATCAAGCCTCAACCTTCCCCTCCCCACCCTGGGATCGCTCTGCTGCTCCCTTCCATGGCACTTGCAGTAGACGGATGCCCAAGTAGGGAGTGCTGAAATGAAACCATGCTGCTTCAAGTTCGCATGCAGGGCATGTAGTGGGAGGGTTCCCTGCATTTCAGCTTCAGCCAGTGCTTCCTGAAATTCCCAGGATGGGCAGAACAAAGGTGAACAGGGCCTGCTGTAGGCTTGCATTCACTCACGCAGGCTCCCAGGGCGGGGCTTGCTGCTGACTGGCCCTATCCTGGCATGATCCATGTCTCGCTGGGCAGCCTAAAGCCAGCGAAACAAGGTGCAGGGTGAGAGGTCCCCAAAGTCCCCACAGTCCATGGTCTGGGGTTGGGGGAAGCAGATGGTATGGCCATTAAGACACTTTGTATTACAAGGGCAAGTGTGTGCTGCCACCCAGGTAAAGCCCCAAAGAGACCTTCAGTACACAAAGTGCAGAGTAAGGAAGTCATGTAGGAAGCCTTGGGTCAGCGTTTAAAATTAGGATGGCCAGCCATGAGGGTCAGTATGTGGATCGAAAGGGTGTAGAAGAGCCCCCACCAGCCCTCCATGAGGTCTGGTGTAAGGAGGTGCCATGCAGTTTTGGATTAAGAGCTGGGGGAAGAAAGACGAGACCGGCTGGGAGACCTGCCTGGGAGAACACAGCAGCATGGCTGATGGAATTGCGGGGACCTGCCCAGCCAAGCACAGATTAATGGGAGATGCCTGGAATTGCTGAACTGTGACTGGGAATGCTGAGGCGCAGACTTCTGTTTTATCTGAAAGACAGTACCTCTGACTGGCGTAGTCTGAAACTGGCCTGGTTTGGCAAAGGGAGGCAGGGCTGTGTGTTTGTGGGTGTTTTAAAGGGAGTGGGACTTAATGGCAGAATTCCATTTTTCTGATTCTGTATAACATTTTTTTTTTGGTGTTGTTCAATTAGAGTTGTCCTGCCTTTTTCCGCATTGCTGTCCCCTGCCTGCACCTCTGACTCCCACAGTCAATCCCTTCCCATTGTCCATGCCCACAAGTCCTCTATTCAAGTTCCTTGGCTTGCCCCTTCCCCTTCTTTTCCCCGTTATCCCCCTCCCACGCCCCCTCTGGTCACTGTCAGTCTATTCCTTGTTTCCATGCCTCTGGTTCTATTTCGCTCATTTGTTTGTTTTGTTCATTAGGTTCCACTTAAAGGTGAGGTCATATGGTATTTGTCTTTCACTGCCTGGCTTATTTCACTTAGGGTAATACTCTCTAGTTTCATCCATGCTGTCCTGAAGGGTAGGAGTTCTTTCTTTCTGCTGCATAGTATTCCACTGTGTAAATGTACCACAGTTTTTTGTTCCAGTCATTTACTGATGGGCACTTAAGTTGTTTCCAGAACTTGGCTATTGTAAGTAATGCTGCTATGAACACTGGGGTGCATAAGTTCTTTTGAACTGGTGTTTCTGGATTCTTAGGGTATAATCCCAGCAGTGCAATTGCTGGATCAAAAAGCAGTTCCATTTTTAGTTTCTTGAGGAAATTCCATATGTTTTCCATAGTGGCTGCACTGGTCTGCATTCCCACCAACAGTGTACTAGGGTTCCCTTTTCCCCACAGCCTCACCAGCACTTACTGTGTGTTGATTTATTGAGGATAGCCATTCTGACAGGTGTAAGATGGTATCTCATTGGGGTTTTTAATTCTGTATAACTTTTAAATAAATAATTCTTCTCCTTTTTGCCAAACTCTAGCATTTGGAGTCATGCTTCTTGGTGGCGGGCAATTGGATCCCACTGTTGTTCCAGAACAACATAGGCTGGGGTTCTGTAACACCAGGTCACCTTTTCAGAGTGGTTGGGTGACCATGCCATTCTGAGGTTGTAAATTTCTTACCTCACAGATCCCAGGGAGGCCCTAGTCAATTCATAGCCACCGCTTCCCAGGAGAACATCTAAAATTGATGCACACCCATAGGACGCAATGACTAGCTGCCCTGCTTAGACCTTTAGGCAACGTTCCCATCTATGTGGGTGGCCTTCTCAAGCACCTGTAACTCTCCCTGAAGGCCTTCTCTGTCTGTAGGGAGCTTGGTCCAAGTGCAGGGCTGGCCAGATATGGCAGTGTGAGCTCCCCGGGAAGTAGCTTGTAATTAATCATTGGGGTATACCCTTGGCTTTCGCATTCCTTGGGCAAGACACCTCTGAGGCCTCTTCCCCACAGTCCCCGCAGCCTCCACAGTCCCACTGGAACTGGGTCTGCGTGCCACAGCAGCAGCCAGCTCACACACAGCACAGCCTGCCTGGTTCTCCTCTCTTCTTGCTCCTCCCTTCTCCCCCCCTTTCAGGCTTTGCCTCGGAAAAAACTGCGCAGATATGCTCTCAGGCTCTGCTTCCCAGGGCAGGGGATGGGGGGTGGCTGGGGGAGGTCAGGCTGAATACAACGCCACCTGACTGTGGAACCAGGCCCCTCTGCGAACAGACTGGCTCATCTGCAAAACACATTTACCTAGCTCAATAACAATCACATTTTAAAACAGGAAACTTCAAAAAATTGTTTTTTGGCTGCTAACATGATAGCAGCTCTTTGGATTAAATTCTTTCCTTCCTCCCACGTTGCAATTCTGTTTTGGAATTCATGGTAAAGCTTATTTTAATGCTCTGAATTGGTGCTAGGGACTTATTTGTGTATGACCCAGATTTGTTGTTTGAACCTTCACCCTAAGGTGTCCCAGTTGATTGATTTCTTCCCTTGTGTTTACGGTGAATTTAAAAATCCATCAAAAGATAATTACCCACATGATTAATTGGATTTTCTAATTTCCCCCCAAATTTGCAAAATCCTCTAGATTTGGCCCAAATTTCTGAGTTGCGCTTAAAGACAGCACTGGAATTTCATGAAGGAGCTCTGCCCTCCCCAGGCTAAAGGTGTGGCAACACCCCCATTGGGGCCACCAGGGCCAGCCCCAGCACAGAGCTACAAAGTGCTCAGGCCTACCTGGGCTGATCTCAAAGAGGTGCTTCCCCACATCCTCAGGGCCAGGAAGAAGTTGGGTCACCTGCATCCCTTGCAGAGAAATAAATCCCTAAAGCAGAGAGACAAACACAAACACAGGTGGCATGAGATGACTGAGAAAGGACTTCTATGGTGAGGTCTCCTAGGGAGGGAGGGAGGGAAGGGCAGTGGGGTCTGAGGCCCAGCCCTCCAGGCACTGGCTGGTAAGATTGGGTGCCAAGGAGGGGTGCAGGACTCTTCTTCAAGGTAGATATCAGGCTCAGCTGAGGCCCTGGCTGAGTCCCAGTGGAGCGGGGTGGTGCTACCTTCTGCACACCCTGCCACAGGAGCTCTGCCCAGAGTCCTTACTCCCCTGGCGAGGGATGGCAACGCAAGTCTGGAGCAGGTGGGAAGGTTCCCATCAAGCGGAGAGCTCCTAGTTCCAATGTCCACTTTCTGGGAGAGGGGTTTTCGGTTGTAGAGGGCCAGGGAGAGAAAGGTTGGCACACTGGAACTGGCTTCTCCTATGTAACTGTCCCTGAGGTGACATAGGAGGAAGGGTCAGCAGATCTGTGTAACTCCAGTTCTTCCCCCTCCTGGCCAGGTGCAATTTCTTTTAACTGTTTAATGGAAGTTAGCTGTTACACAGGAGATATTCAGCACACATCATGCCATGGGCCTGGGAGATCTGTGTGTGTACGTTATGGGGTCATGCAACCAGTAAGTAGCTGAGCCAGGATTTGAACACAGGCGGTTAGGCTATAGGGATGGAGTTTAAGATGGGTTTCCCATGGAGAGGCCAAAAATGTGTAGTCAAAGCCACACAAAGCCTGAGTTGGGCAAATCTGGGCATGAACAAAATGAAGAAAGGCCTCAACAGAGATCATTAACTAACATGGACAAGAAGGACAAAAAAGGCCCACTCCACTCTCTAACTCTGACATCTGGTAGCAAGGCTGAAAGTTGCAGGGAAAGAACATGGGTGTAGGAATGGGCAGGCTGGGTTTGAGTGCCAGGCCTGTACTTCCTGTCTATGTAACCTTAAGCAGACCACTTAAATTCTCTGAACCTTAGTTTCCATATCTCTCTGCAATGGAACAGTAACTCCCACTTCTCAGGGATGTTGAGACCCCACATTTCTGTTCAGGAAGTCCTGCTCTAGATGAGGTCTGTCTGTCATAAGCACCTTGACTTACCCTTTCCCCACCCACTAGGCAAGGCCTCCTTTGTCCCCTTCTCTCCATTAGTGACTGATCTCTGTTGAAACCTTCCTTCATTTTGTTTATGCTCAGATTTGCCCAACTTAGACTTTGTGTGGGTTTTAAAAAATATTATTGGAAAAAAAATTTTTTTATTGAATTTATTGAGGTGACATTGGTTAATAAAATTATATAGGTTTCAGATTTACAATTCTATAATACATCATCTTTATATTGTATTATGTGTTCACTACCCATGTGTGGTTTTGACTACATATTTTTGGTTGTCTCCATGGGAAACCCCTTTTAAACGCCATCCCCACAACCTAATGCCTGAGTTCAAATCCTGGCTCAGCTATTTACTGGTTGTGTGATCTCAGGCAAATTGCTTTCCTTTGTGGGGCTCTCAGGAGCATTAAATGAATTAGGACTTGGGAAGTCCTTAGAGCAGCGCCAGGCACACAGAGAAAGTTGCTTGTTTCCTAAATAAAGCCCAGTGATTATTGTGTGTCAGGGCTCCATGCTGGGTGGTTGAACAACCCCCCACCGTTCCCCCCACCCCCTGTGTCTGCACTTGTCCAGGTGAGGGGCGTGGTCCTGTGCTTTACCTGCTTGGCCTCCAGTCCCCTACACTATGCAAGCTCACAGAGCACTCCTCTCCCCACACCCAAATTTTCCAGGCAATTCCTGGCTTTAACAGGGTGACTGGAGCCTCTGCGTGACTGCTGGAGTCTTATGCGTCAAGGACACAAGAGAATTCCTTTTCTTGTTTAAGCAACGTAAAGGCAGAATGACGTCTTTACCCACAGATGCTTGCTTTAGAAAAATTACGGCAATAAGCCAGAGCCAACTGGTAACTACTGCAACTGAATTCACATTTACTTTCTTTCTAGGGAACTTGGAACTACTGGGAATAAATTAGGACTGCAGCCTCAGGATTTGGAAACATGCTCATTAGAGGGTATGGGCAAGATCCATCACTGGCTAATGGGTTGGGTCTCGGGTGTTTGCTGTTTCAGTCAGTGTTTCTGTGTAACCCTGGGCACTTTGTTTTTTCCTCTGTGGCTCAGTATCTGTCATCCATAAAAGGGGAGTAACAATATTGACTTTGACATTACTTTCTACTACAGTTAAATAAAAAAGCAGTAATATCTACTGTTCACAGAGCTTTTGTTATATTCCTGGCTCTTTGTTTAAATTATTGGATTTAATCTTTCTTGAGGCCCCCATGGGGGTAGGCTCTATTATCCCTATCTTCTTGGATGAGCAGATGAAAGTGGGAACGGTGAAGCAGCCAGCCCCATGTGTCCCCTGTGAGTAGGGTGAACTGGGAGGTGCACCCAACTGCCTCTGATCCTGGAGTACTTTGCTCCTCACATCTGTGACAGTTTTGTGTGCAAGAAGCCTCCATGGAGAGCCAAGCTGTGGCTTTGGGACCCACCACTCACCTCTCTCTCAGGTGAATCCCACTGTGGCCTCTACTACTACAAGGGCCCCTCAGAACTGGCTTTCAGAGTCACCCAGATCCCTTCTGCTCCCCATGGGACAAGACCATGGCTTTGATCAGAGCATCTTTCTCAGACACAGGGAGCGGGGTTTGGAGAGGGGCAGGAGCAGAGGGCTCTGCTTTCTTGTCAGGTATGACACTTGTTTAAGACTGTGATGAAAAGACCTGTAAGGAGGTAATATGAAGCCTCCAGTTGAAATACCTGGAGCAGGTCTCCACCTGGGGTGGGCATCAGACCACCCCAGGGCTCATTTAAAACAATCCTAGTAAAAAAAAAAATTCAATATGTCTTTATCAATAATTGATAGAATAAGGAAGGATATAGATGACCTGGAGAAAACACTAACCACCAACTTGACCTAATAACTGCCTCCCTCAACATCAGAACACACATTCTTTTCCAATGGATATAAAAGTTTTTCTAAGATGGGCATAAACAAGTCTCAATATGTGAAAGAAAATTCAAATACAACATATGTTCTTGGACCACAATAGAATTAAGTTAAAAATCAATAACAGAAAGATTTCTGGGAAATCCTCCAATATTTGAAACCCAATTAATGTACTTCTAAATAATTTATAGGTCAAAGAAAAACATTTAAAAGTAATTTGAACTGGATAAAAACGAAAACATAACATACAAAAATTTGTGAAATGTCTTTAAAGGAGTACTTAGGGGATAAATTATAGCATGGAATGCTGATATTAGAAAAGAAAAGAGGTCTCAAATCAATGACCTCAGTTTTCGCCTTAAAAAACTATACAAAGAAGAAAGAGCAAATGAAACCCAAAGTGAAAGAAGGAAAAAATAAAATAAAGATTAGAGTAGTTACAAGCAAAATGAAAAATAAAAAAAATAATAGAGAATACCAGTGAAACCAAAAGCTAGTTCTCTGATGAGATCAATAAGATTGATAAAGCTTTAGCCAGGCTAATTAGGAAGTAAAGAGAGAAGATAAATTACCAACATCAGGATTGAGAGAAGTAACATCACTACAGATTCTTCGGACAGTAAAAGGATAAGAAGATAATGTTAAGAACAACAAAATGCTAGTAAACTTGGCAACTTAGATGAAATGGACCACAAAAGACACAAACTACTAAAGCTCTCTCAAGAAGAAATAGCTAAATAACCCTTTATTTGGTAAAGAAATGGAATTTGTAGCTAAAAACCTTTTCACAAAGAAAACTCCAGGCTCGTAGGGGTCCACTGGTAAAGTCTACCAAACATTTAAGGAATAAATAACACCAACACGACACAAACTCTTCTTGAAAATTGAGAAAGCGGGCATACTTTCCACTGCATGTTATGAGGCCAGTATTACCCTGACATAAAACCAGCAAGAGCTATTATAAGAAAAGAACATAACAGACTAATATCCTTCAGGTACACAGAGGCAACAATTCTCAGTGAAATTTTAGCAAGTCAGATTCAACAATATATAAAAGGAAAGCACTTAATGACCAACTGGGGTTTATCCCAAATTTGCAATGTTCGTTTAACATTTCAAAATTAATCAATGTAATTCATCTTATTAATAAACTAAAAAAAAGAGAGAGCCCTGGCTGGTGTTGCTCAGTGGATTTGAGTGCCGCCCTACAGACGGAGAGGTTGCTGTTCTGATTCCTGGTCAGGGCATGTACCTGGGCTATAGGCTGGGTCCCCAGCTGGGGGCTTGCCAGAGGCAACTGATAAATGTCTCTCTCACACTTCAATGTTCCTTCCCTCTCTTTCTCCCCTTCTCTTTCCCCCTCTTCTCTTCTCTCTCTAAAATAGATAAATAAAATCTTAAAAAAAAAACAACTAAGAAAGAAAGTGTATGATCATCTCAAAAGATGTAGAAAAAGCATTTGACAAAATTGCAACATCTGTTCTTGATAAAAATTCTCAATAAATGAGGGATAGAAGAGAACTTTTTCAACCTGATAAAGGGCATGTGTGTACACACACAAATACACACACACGAGAAAAAAACTACCATCATGTTAAAAGCTTTTTCCCTAAGACTAGGGTCAAGACAATGACGTTCATTCTCACCACGTCTATTAAACATTGTCCTGGAGTTCTAGCTGCTATAATAACCGTTAAAAAAACAAAACAAAACTGTAAAAGTTGTCCAGATTGGAAAGGAAGAAGTAAAAGTGTTTTCACAGACAGCATAATTGTCTGTGTCGTTTATGTAGAGAAAGCTGGTGAAACCCTGTTAAAAAAAAAAAAGCAACGAGACATAATAAATGAGTTTGCAGGGTTTCGAGGTACAAGATAAATGCACAAAACTACACCTATCTCTATATACTAGCAATTAACAAACAGAAATTGAAAATAAAAACCATTTTTAATTGCAGTAAAATATGAAATAGGAAGAGCTATGACAAAAGATGTTTAAGATCTGTGCACTGAAAATTATAAACAATTTCTGGGAGAAACAAAAGAATATATGGAGAGATATACTGTGTATGTTGGTCAGAAGACTTACTATTGTTAAGATGTCAATTCTTTCCAAATTGGTCTATAGCTTTAATGCAATCCCGATCAAAACCCCAGTAGGCGTTTTGAAAACAATGGCCAGCTAGCTATTCTAAAATTCACATAGAAATGTAAAGGATCTACAATAGCCAAACAACTTGCAAACAGAATAACGAAGTTGGAGAATACTGCCAGATTTCAAGACTTATCATAAAGCTACAGTAATCAAAACATTGTGGCATTGGTATCAAGATAGATAAACAGGTTAATGAAAAAGGATATATAGCTCAGAAATATATGCATGTGATTTAGACAGAAAGTGCGAAGGCAATTCAGTGGAGGAAGGGTAGTGTTTTCACCAAATGCTGGGGAATCATTCCATATTTGTGTGCAAAAAAACCAAACTTTGATAATCAATGCCTCACACTACATACAAAATTATACTCAAGATGAATCACAAATCTAAATGTAAAATCTAGGATTGTAAAACTTTTGTAGAAAACCTTCATGACTTTGAATTAGGCAAAGATTTCTTAGATACAACTCAGAAGCACAATTCTTTAAAGAACTAATTGATAACTTGACTTATTTAAGTAATAAATAAGAAAACCCCCTGTTCTTCCAAAGATATGATTAAGTGAATGAACATATGAGTTATACACTGGGAGGAAACATTTGATAATCATAGACTGAATGCAGGATATATAACACTTGAAAATCAGGATATATATATGTAAATACAGGATATATAAATATTTGAAAATCATATATCCTGACACAGGGTATATAAAGTTGGCAGGGTTGTGTTCCTCCTAGAGACTCAGGGGAGAATCTATTTCTCTGCTTTTTCCAAAATATATAAAGCACTCTCAAAATTTAATAATAAGAAAAGAAACAAACCAGTCTTTTAAAAAGGCAAATGGTTTGAACAGATACTTTACTATAAAAGATATAGGCATGGCAAATAAGCTCGTAAAAAGATCCTCCACATCATTAGTCATTAGGGAAATGCAAATTAAAACCACAATGTGATACCACTATGTATCTATAAGAATAGATACAATTTAAAAGGCTGACCATACCAAGTGTTGTTGTGAGTGTGAAGGACCTAGAACTCTCATATACTGCTGGTGGGAGTGTAAAATAATGCTACCATTGTGTTAAAAAGTTCAGCAGTTTCTTAAAAAGTTAAACATACATCTAAGATATGATCCAGCCATTCCCTTCCTAGGTATTCACCCAAGAGAAATGAAAACCTATATCCATTAAGAGATTTGTACATGAATGTTCATAGCAGCTTTATTTTTAAAGAAGAGTCTCTTGGGTCCACTTTTTAAATTTTCATTAACGATTTTATTTATTTATTTGTGGAGAAAGGGGAAGAGGAACATGATATGTGAGAGAAATAGCGATCAGTTGCCTCTCTCACACCCCCAACTGGGGACGTGGCCCGCAACCCAGCCATATGACTTGACTGGGAATCGAACTGGCAACCTTCTGGTCTGCAAGCCAGGGCTCAATCCACTGAGCCACACTAGTCAGGGCACAGATTTATTTTTAATATCCAATAACTAGATACAACCCAAATGACTATCAACAGGAATGGATAAACAAACCGCAGTACAGCCATATAATGGAATATGTCTCAGCAATAAAAGTGAATAAAAACACATGCTACAATATGGATGGATCTCTAAATAATTATACTGAGCAAAATAAGCCAGAATATGTACTGTCCTATTCCATTTATATAAAATTCTAGAAAATGTACGCTAAGCACATCACTGGTTGCCTGGAGTCAGGAGTCAGGAGGGGTGGGGTTGGAGTTGGAGGGAGGGATTACAAAAGGATACAAAAAACTTTTGGGGAAAATAGATATATTTGTAAGCTGATCTGTGGTGATGGTTTCACAAGTGTATGCATATATTAAAATTTACCAAATAGTACAGGTTTAATACATGTGCAGTTTATTGCATGTCAGTTGTTAAATGTATGCAGTTTATTGCACTTCAGTAAAGCTGTTAAGAAAAATTGACACTTGATTCAGTTATTGAAAAACTTAAAATACGTGTGTATGTGCGTGTGTGTATATATATTTCTATTTATATTTACAGTCGTGGCGATCTGAAATCTGAAATGCACCTTACTGGGCTGCAGTTAAGAGCTGGCAGGGCTGTGTTCCTCCTAGAGGCTCAGGGGAGAATCTGTCTCCCTGCTTTTTGCAACATCTAGAGGCTGCCTGCATTCTTGGGATCCTGGCCCCTTCCTCCACCTTCAAAACCAGCAGCAGGCCATCTTGAAAATGCTCTCTGACTTTGACCTCCTCTCCTGCCTCCCTTTTCACCCTTCACACATTTGGCCCACCTGGACAATCCAGGATAATTCATTCATGATAAATTCAGCTGATTAGCCACCTTAATCCCATCTGTAACCTTAATTCCTTCTTGAAAAACATAACATTAACAGGTTCCCAGGACATGCATATCTTTTGAGGACCATTATTCTGCCTATCACAGTATACCTGGAACAATTTGGGTATGTGAATCTACTTCCTCAAATGTAAATTTTATGAAATCCAAATACAAGCCAAGTACATTTGATGGAGATTTAGTGTCCTAATTGAGATATGCCATAAGTGTATTCCAAAGGCTTAATATAAAAAAGTAAAGTATCTCAATAATTTTATATTGCTTACATATTGAAATGACAATTTTTGCATATATTGGGTTAAGTAAAATGTATTATTAAAACAAAAGACAAAAATCCAGTAGGAAAATGGGTAATGGATATTAAGAAGAAATTAATAGAAGAAATACAAATGGTCAATAAGCATGTCATAAGATTTTTAATTGAAAAGGACTGCTAAATCTAACATTGGCAGAGCAGGCAGAAACGAGCATTCTCATAATCTTTTGATCGGATGGTAGTTTGATATAACTTTTTAAAAGAAATTTTTTAAGGTCTAAAATTTGAAAATGGAACACCATTTAACCTAGTGTTGAATTTTGAAAATTTGTTCCAAGGAAAGACAAATGGACAACGATGTAAATACACTGATACTCACTGTGGCATTTTTTTCTACCAGAGAAAATGGAAAACAACTTTCTTGCCATCAGTAGAAGAGTAGCTAAATAATTTCTCATATAGCCATATCAGAATGAGGTAAATACAAAAGGCTTCTAAACTAAATTGTTAAAATAAAAGGAAGACTAGAAAGATAATTTTAGTATGATCCGCTCTCTAAAATCCAGAAGCTAGATGTAAATACATACAAATGGCATAGAAAGCTCACACTTTGGAAGAGAGCGATGGGAGCAGTGAGGCAGCTTTTACATTTTGCCCTCCAATATATGCATTAAAATAAGAAAATTTAATGCAAAAGTCAAAGAGAGAGAGAGAGAGAGAGAGAGGGTGAAGTTGGATGGGATACTGCCCACGTCTGAGTAACGGGCTGCTGCCGTCTTTCCACTATCACTCCTGACTGAATGCTCCCCAGTCAATGAGTCAAGGGCCAGGCCAGCCTGCCCAGCCTTTCTGAAGCCCCCAGTGTCCATCCATCATTCCTAGACAAAGGAGAGTGACTTTCCCTCTCTTCTACTTTCTGCAAACATTTGGAGTAGCAGGCCTCTCAACTTCCCTCTGACTAAAACCTAGTGATAATTACTCTCCAAGTCCTCTGACCAGAGTGCACAAGTCCCTGGCCATGCCAGGAGGTTGCCATACATAGCTTGCTTGGCAAGGAATGACCCCTCTTGGGAACAGCTTCCAGGGCTCCAATGGTCTGGGAGCCTCAGCTTGGTCCAGGGCAACAGTGAGAGTAACAACACTAACAGTGACAAAGGTTTCTGTTCACCTGTCTCTATTCAGATGACTTACACCCAGAACTTACTCAAGTCATGAAGATATAAGCAACTATTACATCTTTATTCTGAAATGGTGTGGGGCTGTCATGGAACCTGACACGTGCCAGCTTTCATCCTGACTCCTCTGCTTAGGGACAGTAAGTGTTGAGACAAATTTGCCTTGCCCAGTCTCCTTTCTCTTTCTGTTCAATGGGATTCTCTGGGAACCAAATGGGAGGGAGTGAGCAGAAGACCTGGAATGGGGCTGGGCTATTGCAGGCACCCAGGAAGGCAGCACGGTAGAGGTGTCATTGGTGAGCACTTACAACTAGGCCTCAAACTCAGGGCTTTCCACAGCCAATGCCTGTGCAACCAGATGAGCCTCAGTTTCTTCCTCTGTAATATGGTATGTTTTGAGGATTTCATGAGCTAATGTCTTTATAGCACTGGGTTCAGCATCTGGTAAGAGTTAAGCGCTATTTTTCTGATATGTGAACTATTATAGAGCCAAAGAGCGGAGTCTACCTATGACCATTTAATAGGATTTGTATATATGCAAGGTCTGTCCAGAAGGTATCCAACCATGTAATAAGAAAAATAGAGACATTTATTGAAGAAGATACAAGATACAAGAAACATTGTACATAGGACAATGACACCTCAGTCTCCTTCAAAGTAGGCACCTTGGGACCTCACTCAGTCCTCCCAATCGCCATCAGCTGCCCTGTTGTATTTTCCTGAATCTCACTGATGGTCTGAAATCTCTTCCCTTCCAAAGGTGATTTTAGTTTTGGGAAAGGCCAGAAGTCGCAGGGCATCCCATGTTGGCTGGAGGGAGTCTGAGTCAACTGGGTGATTTGATGTTTTGCCAAAAAAACTCTGCACGAGATGTGATACACGAATGGGTGTGTTGTCATGATGAAGCTGCCAATCACCAGTTGCCAATAGCTGCGGTCTTCTGAATCATCTGAATAGTTCCTACGGAGGAATGTTCAAGCTTAACACAAAATTTGATGCATATTCATTGCTCTACTCACCAGTCATTTTCACTGCAATGGTTACACAATACACATGCTCACTCAACAGCATCTACCCACCCCAAACTGACTAGTACAGTGAAGTCGTCATCGTTCATGCATGCGCATTCCAGTCCACTCTCCTTGGTTGCCAGGCTACATTGATGTCACGCAAACCATTCTCATTATATTAACAGTGGTTGGACTTTTTCCGGACAGACCTCATCTATCTATCTATCTATCTATCTATCTACCTATCTATCTATCTATCTATACACAAACACACACACATACAATTTAAAAATAATCATAAGGTTTGTAACCATGGTGACATTGCCACTTAGGTCCAGGGCCGGGGCCTGATTTTCTTACTATAAAAATGAGATTAACCTCTGTCCTTTGTTCCTCACTGAGTTACCTGAGCAGGTGCTCTGTAAGTGCTACAGGTTGAATGAATACTAGTACTTGTCATAATTATTATTTTAATACTTATTTTGACCACTATTTTGGTTTGTTTGGTTTGTTTTTAGGTACATCCCCTCACCCAGTAATGTTGTTGCTTGTGCCACAAAATAAGGTAGTAGGTAAATTCAGGAGTCTCCAAAAAAGTGAAGGACAAGACTCCTCCTTCCTAGTTAGTGGTGACAATCCCGTGGTGACCTGCAGAGCCTGGGATGTTTGCACTTCCCCCAACCTGCCTGAGTTTTGGGGTGCACGATGGTTCTGAGATATTCATGCTCTAATTCAGCTCTCTCGCCAACCAGATCAAAGGCTGGCTGTCTGGGAAGTATTCATTTTTCACCTTGTATAGAGGGAGACTGAAGAACGAACTTCTGAAATGTTTCTTAGCAAGTGGCATGATAAGATTTCCTGCAGGCAGCATTTTAAAAAATTGAAGACAACTTTTAAAAAGCAATCACTCAGGGTTTCTTACTGCCTATAATTCTGATTGTGGCCTCAGATCAATCTTAAATAACTTTAGCTTCTGACACCCAACCAGGAACTGAATGACTCCAAATTTTAAATAATACAGATCAGAATGAAGTTCACTGCCAAGTAGAGAAACATCCTCTCCCTTCTTTATCACATAAGCCTGTACCCGTGGTCCATTACTGTCCAAAATGCAGATATTAAAAAAGGCAACCCGAAGTTAGAGACAAATTGCTTCTCGGTGGAGAGGTACTTCCCTTCCTATGGAGTTGAGATGAGTCACTTGTGCATCCGCATCCTTTGCTCAGGACTTTGTTCTGAAGCTTCTCCCAACAGATGCCAGAGGGGTGCACTTTGCTGTGCTCAATGTGTCTCCACACCCTGCTTCACCACTGTGTTTTGGCTACACCTGGTCTCCCTAGAGAATCCGTCAGCAAGTGAGGTATGCTCCTCTGGGCAGAGTGTTAGAGAGACAGCACTGTGCGTTGCAGAAAGCAGGGACTTTGGGGTCTGAGCACCAGCTCCCTGCACCTTTCCACACTGCCCAGGTGGCCATAGTCTGAATCCCTCACCTGTGGTACTATGAGTCAAGGACCTGAGCTTGCAAAAGTCTAGTTGGGGTCCAAAGGTAAGCCAAGTGTTGGGGTCTGGTACAGTCTTGCAGCTCAAGTCTGGGGTCTGGAGGGAGCCCTCAGGAAGCCTCCAGCCACAGAGCTAACAGCCCCTCCTGTGGGTAGGTGCTCTTCCTGAGGTCCTGGATTTCTCTGCACTTAGCTCTATGCCATTCCAGGATCCTGATCTAGACTTCCCTGTGCAGTGGGAGGTCCTGGCATGTGAAAATGACTCCCTTTTCTCCTTTACTCACTGGGCTAAACTGTAGGCCTATTTTCTCCCTTAAAATACCTGGGGTTCCAAGTAGAGGAGTTAAGGAGAAGCTGATAGGCAGAATCCCTCTGATGCTTGTGGAGTCTAGTGGCCGTGTCAGTCCCTGTAGTTGAGGGCAGGTTCATTCTGAACGGAACCTGCCAGCAGAGGACACGTGCTCTGAGTTTCCTAGAGGGGAAGGGTCTTCACCAGCCACCCACTTCTTTCCAGTATCTTCTTTGACCCAGGATTTATGAAGATGTTGGTGCTGATTTCTGCCCATCTTGAGGCTCCCTCTGCCCTCAGCCCTTCAGAACCTGCCTGGTGAGTTTGGAGAGGCTTCTGCTGCTCCTTTAGAACTGGCAGCACTTGGTAGGCAGCTGTGCCCGGCCCCTGCCCCACATTAGGAGGACTCCAGGGGGACACAGAGCCTCTCCACAGCCCAAGGTCTGAGGCACTGGCCCACGTGCCTGCTCTTCCTCACAGTTGTCCTGCTGCATTTCTGGGGTCATGAAGAACAGGCTGTTCCTGTTGGAGGCTGGCCTGAGCCTCTAAGCACATGCCCTTGGAAGTTTGTTCCTGTTCAAAATATACACTGTTGGGACATGTTGCTGCTGGGTCCAGGGTCTTGCTTTGTGGCCGGCATCCTCCCTCAGCTGGAAATGGTTTGGTTCTGTCTTGATGCTTGCCAGGGAGGCCTTATAATGAACGCCGTGCTCTGGATTCTATGGTGCTGCTGAGAAAGGGCCCACTATGCCATTGGTTGAGAACAGGTTAGTCTGAGAAATACAGCATAGATACTTCTGCATTGACCTGTGCCAACCTGACTTGGTAAGCTGACTGCTGCCAAGGGGTGCAGGCTGCATTTAGCCGAGGAAGGCTTGCCTTGTCGCCATGCTCTGCAAAGGCTCTAGTCCATTTAGAAAGTGCACCCACCATGCTTGGCAGATCAAGCAAGGCAGGAGTCCCGCAGCAGCCTCCACACTACTTCCACTTGGCTGATAAATAGTAACTTGGTCTTCTACTAACGTATTAAGGAGCTAGAATGCCCCAAATATAATTATAAGTAAGTTATACTCATCTAAGCAATGAATAAAATGTTTTTCATGCTGCCTCAATGTTGTGGGGTTCATTTTTCTGCCCAGTAATTGATAAAACTAGTAATTTACCAATCAGTCTCCCAGTTATTACTGTAAATTAACTGGGTTCATTTGAAAGCCAAAGGATTGATCTATTATGAGTGGGAGACAATTAAGTACGCTAAGCTAATGCCTGTGCTGACTGAAATTAGCAGGCCCTGAGAGAAGCTCATTGCATTTACAGGGACAGCTAGTGACACTGAAGGAAAATCAGAAATTATTTTTAGAAAGTGAAGATCCATTTTGTAGGCAGCATCACTTTGGGTGCAAAAGACTTTGGGGGCAACTTAGACATTTGTCATTTGTGACTTCAACATTCTTGAGTGTGTCATCAGGCCTCTGAACACCCTGATTTTCTTTCTCTACAACAGTGGTAAATATTGCCATAGGATAAGCAGCTATTGGTGCTCATGAGGTATTATTGCTGATGCCGTGCCAGGGGCTCACTTTTAGAACCCGGTGGATGGTGTGAGATAAGCCTTAAAACACTTATTTTGGATCCCCACCCGTGTGGGTCAGTTGGTTGGGCGTGGACACATAAAGCAAAAGGTCATGAGTTTGATTCCCGGTCTGGGCACATGACTAGGTTGCCATTTGGTCCCGGCTGGGGCATACCAGAGGCAACCGATCGATGTTTCTCTCTCACACTGATGTTTTTCTCCCTCTCTTTTTCCCTCCCCCTCTTTCTAAAAATAGGTAAATAAAATCTTAAAAAAACATATTTTGGGATAATTACTTCAACCTTCTATTTTTCCTTGATGTGCCACGTGTACAAAAACTGTTTTAACTAAATATTGTTTAAAATTGTTTAAAAACGAGTTGGTTACTACTGCCAATTTACATTTAATAAATAAATTTCTATTTGATTAAAATACCTTGACTAGAAATTTCATTTTTATCTGTGTAATAGTAGGGAGTTATAGTTCTCAAATAGCTGCAAAAATATAAAGCATCTCTTAAAAAATTCCACAAATTCTGATTTTGAACCTAAATAAATGATGACTTTTCAATAAAAGTTCAGTGAGTAATTCATCACAAAAGCATTTGAAGTTGTCCCCCAAAAACATTTTAAACAAACAAAAAAAATATTGTTTAATTTTTCTTCTGTAGCACTAATGGCAATATTAGTAGCTGTTCCAAATTAGCTCAGGGCAATTGCTTTAAAAAAAAAGAAAAATATTTTATTTATTTATTTTTAGAGAGAGGGAAAGGAGAGAGGGAGAGAAACATCCACATGTGGTTGCTTCTCGTGCGCCCCCACGCTGAGGACCCTGTCCACAACCCAGGCATGTGCCCTGACCGGGAATTGAACCAGCGACCCTTTGGTTCACAGGCTGGCACTCAGTGCACTGAGCCACACCAGATAGGGCTGCTCATGGTGATTTCTGTTGTGCCACAGAGGAAGACATTTGTTCAACAGCTGCCAGGGTCTCTGGAGGCGGCGAAGCGGCGAGGGGGCCTGTGTGGGCCTCAGTGCCACCCTCACACTCACGCCTGCTCTTTCAGAGCACAGCAGACCCACTGGCATTTGCTGTGCCAAGATGTGTGGTAGCAGTCGGGGAGGTAACTAGTTGCTTGCTCTTCTGCAGAGATTTTCAGATGGAAAGTAGAAAGGAGGAAATGAAGTCAGGATCTTCAGGACTTCTCAGGGAGCCAGGAGCAAATTCACTAAGTCAAATGTGAACAGCTGTAAAGACCCTTCAAGGTCTGTATCCATCAGCTCTCTTACTGTCAACTGTGTCTCTGCAAAGATGTTCCCCAGGTCCACAGCTGGGCTCTGCACAAAATAGCCACCTAAGACCGCAAGTGGCACCAACAGCAGGAATTCTGGGAAGCAGCTCTGCTGTGGTCAGACTCCCGGAGCTGCCTGCTTCTTCAGCCTTGTGTTTTACTCATTCAGAATGGAACTTCTGAAAAACACACTGGTTTGGCTGATTCTAGTTACTGTTCCTCCATTCCTCCTTGTGTTAATAAGGTGTCCACTGACCTCTCTAGCTTTGAGAATTGAAAGGGCACTGGGAGATCATTTCTGGCCAACTTTCCACCCAATGACTGACCCTCCTCAAAGCCGCTGATTGAAGTAATGGTCTGGCCTCGGCTTGCCTGGACTTTGGAACTGGAGCTCATTCCCACCTAGCATACCACTTCCCTGGGAGGAGTGTTCCTCATGTATGGCAGTATGGAGGTTTCGGTGTGGTTCCATTAGTCTTGGCTGTGGTTTCTGGAGGTTCACACAATATAGTCTGGTGCACATGAGGTTGCAGGGGCTGATCTAGTCACCTTCTCAAGATTTCTCTTCTCCAGAAGATTTATTCAGTTTGTCCCTCATGTGCACAGGAGTTCAGACCCCTCACCTTCCTGTTGTGCTGAAAATGTGGTGCCTTGAGAGGACTATCACTCTCCAGCTGTGGCCTGGTCTGACCATGGCAGAGGTCAGTGGGTTTCCCCTCCCTTGTTCTAATGTCTGTGCATCACAATCCAACCCATGGTCTTCAGTAGCTTTTCTGACAAGCACATCTCACTGTGAGTCTACACTGAGTTTTCAATTAATTAAAACTATTAACTCTGTCTGCCTCCTTCCACCCATTCTTAAATCTAGATCTCTCCATTCTGTGAAATCAAGTAGTTTTCTTGAACCAAAGGGAGGACTTTATATTTTATCTGAATTTTCCATGAAACTGGCCTGTGAAGATTTATTTTGAATCTCAATGCTGTTTTCCTCCTTTGTTGTCCCCCTAGGCCTGTAAATTCACTAAGCATCTTTTTTCATGTCATCAAAAAGAACACACAGTAGCATAATGATTAAGAGAGTAGATTCTGCAGTCAGATTGCTTAGTTTTGGATCTGGGTCCTAGTGCTTACCAATTTTATGTCATTGCAAGCAAGTCACTTACCACTCTGTGCCTGAATTTCCGTATCTGGAAAGTGGGGATAACAATCATTTCTAAGTTGTTTTAGTCATCTATTGCTGTGTAACAAACCACCCAAAACTTAGTGGTTTAAAAAAAGGCAGTGCCCAGATGGCAGTTCTTCTCTACCTGTCACATTCCAGAGCCAGTCACTCAGCTGGTGGCTAGAATAGGCTATAAGGTCCAAGAAGGACTCACTCGCCTGTCTGGGCTATGTAGCCTCTCTTTTCTATGTTTTCTCATCATTTGGTGGTCCACTTGAGCATCCTTACTGTATAACTGTGGCTCTCCAGAGCAAAAGCAGACACCACTTGGCATCTCCAGGGCTGAAGGTGGAGTTTACTCAGCATCATTTCTGTCTCATGCTATTGGTCACAGAGCCACAAGGTCAGTTCAAAAGCAGAGGAAAAAGACTCCGCCTCTTGTAGAAAAGAGGGACATGTGTGTAGAAAGGGGAGAATGGGGTGGTGGCCATCCTTGGAGATAATTACATACCTTGTAGAGTTGCTGTGAGAATCAGAGCAAGTTAACACATGCAAAGCACTTAGAAACATGCTTGCCTGGTTCATAGTGCATATGTGTTTTGTGTAACTTAGTTTCAAACTCATGAACTAAGGCAGAGCCATGATCGGGGCCATGCTGCGTGCCACTAGACCCTTCTTATTTGACTGAGCAGATGATTTGCTAAGCCTTCACTGGACGGGCCCACTCAGTGGAGAAGGAAATATCACTTGAGTATTTCCTACATGTTTAATCTTACTCTCATGGCAGTCCTATAAAGTAGATGCAGTTATTCTCATCTCACAAACAGGAAACTGAGGCTCTGAGAGGGAAATACCTTCTCTGGTTACTAGCTAGGGATCAGTAAAGCCAAAATCCAGCAATCTGCCATTTTTCTCTATCATGCAGGATTCTGTGAAATGACTCATTGAGGTACAGACACTGGCTGTCCATGACTGGCCTGACACCTACCAGCCTGAACTTCTAACTAAAAAAGTTAACACAGGCCACACACAAGACTGCTCTCAGGGAGCCCTTGGGTTCGGGTGGTCCCTGTTTTCTGAACTTGTCACCTGCTTTTCTCATTTTATTTGGAAGTCTTCTTATGCTTCTTGGATATCTTCTATTTAGATCCCATTCTAATGATTATAGGAATCTTATCTCTGAGAGTTCAGGCAGCATTGACAACACCATCACCATCACCTTCCATTTGTGCAGTGCTTGGTGCAGTGGAGCCCCAAGTGGAAGCAGGTGGACTTCAATGATCTGCCCAAATCTACAGCTACTAGGTGTTATAAATGGTTTTTGAACCCAGGCTCTCTGGTTTGAAATATTTTCTTTCTATTATAGTACACAAGCTTCCATTCCACATTCCTGAGTGTGAGTTTCTCCATCTGTACAATGGAAATTAATTATATTTGTCCTTGTAAGTTGCTCTGAGGCTCAAAGGAAACTGTGCATGTTTATTCAATAGGTATTTACTGAGCTTCTCCTATATGTCAGGCACTGAGGACACAGAGGTAAACAAAAGACAGACAAAATCCGGACCCCGATGAACTTATATGCTCTTAGAGGAAGGCAGTTAATAAGCTCCTTGCCAACCATCAGGCACTTTACAAAAACAATGAAATATTTTCCCACTCAGGATCTAACACAAGGTTGAGTCAGAGTGTTCGCTCATTCATTCGATTTACCTTTTTACTCATTCACTTATTCATCATTCACTTATTCATATAAGCATCAAATATTACCAAGCATCAAGTATGTGCCAGGCACTGTGCCAGGAGGTGGGAAAGGAGAAATGATAAGATAGACTGGGGCCCTGCCTGAGTGAAGCTCACTGTTTAGAATGGAGAACAGACATTAGACTAAGTAAGTGTTTTCAAATAATGGTAGCAATATCAACAGCAGCAAAAATAATAACAATTAATAATGATGACTTCTTGGCCAGCTTGAGTAACAGTTTATAACCTATGAAGGATGCTCACTTAGAATTTGCTAAATCAATTCCAGATGAGTCAAATTTATGAGGTCTAGATGTGAAAGAACATCTGAGGCACGGTTGGACTCTGATTAGCCTGACGACATCTTAATTATGTCCCAGGGAGCAGTGAAATAGGGCCATGGTGTGTAGGGTCTTACACAGCCGCAGTGGCGAGGCTCTGCGGGTAGGTGTTAGGCAGCAGAACAAAGAGCTGCTGTTAGCAGCCTTACCCGCTGATTTCAGACTTCAGGTGCTATGGCAGTGAGCCCCTTAACCTAGACCTGGTTCCAGCACCTCAGTTTCCTTATCCAAGAAAAGGAGACAATCCAGGCACCTTCTTTAGGAGCGAGGACCCAAGGAACCAGCTCCTGACAGCACTGCTTCTTCGTCGACGGTCAGGTTTGGTAAAAAGCAGCCTGTGGAATGGAATGAAGGGCTGCACGCTCACACATTCCGTGTGACCTTCAAGCTTTGGGGTCAGACGGCCCTGTCTCCCTCCCCTGTGATTTCCTCTCTCTCAGTTTTCTGGGCTCTGATTGTCCAGTGCTAACGTTCACTCCTACAAGTGCATCTCCCTCCCCATCCATCTTATCTTTCCTCCTCCCAATCCCACGCTTTTAGCCTAAATTAAATCAAACTTTAAATCAATCTTCTTTCTCACTGCCATGCTTACTGTCACTTATTCTCCTGGAAAAAATCAGAACAAAACCCAGCCTGCTCTCAAAGTGATTTCCAAATAGCCTCTGCTGCATCAGCCACAAGTGGCGGGTACAGGCCTGAGGCTGTTCCTGCCGGCCTTCGGCCTCGCCTCTCACTCTTTTCTCTCCTGCTGCTTCCAAGGCTCCTATCCCACGCCTCCAGGAAGGGGGTGGGGGCGCTTTTCTAGGCCACATGAAATGTCAGGACAACAGCCTCACCTGAGTAGCCTTTCTGTCTCCAACCTGTGCTCTCAACCTCTGCCCCTGTTGTGGTGGGGTTATTTCCAACTGAAGGCCAAGTCTAAGCCCCCGAACCTTCAGAGCAGCCCCCATCACTGCCGAATAAATCAAAGACCCAGTTTCTGGGTGTGACCCTCAAGTCCTTGCAACTGGACCTAGCTTCCAATACCATGTCTGAAATTTGTGTCCCTGTCGACGCCCTGGGCTTCACATGTATGCTTCAGAGACCGGGCTCTCCTTAGACATGAACTGCAAGACACACAACCTCCTGTCCCGCCCCTGCACTGTGCCAGGACCAGCTCTACAAAGGCCGGCTGGGCTCCAAGGCTCTGCCTGGAAAAGGGAACCCTTTGACTCCTCTTCTGACGACCTTTCTGGTTACCTGAGAAAGAATTCTCTAGGGCTGTGTCCCTGTTGCATTCCCGTTTTGGTTTTAGTTTTTCTTTTCTTCTTTAAATTAAAAATATTTGAAAATACGGACTTCCATGAATATAGTCTTGGTGAGAGGAATTAAAATAGTACAGATACATCTCACTGTTTCTGATCATCTCCTCTCTCTCCACGACCTCCCCACAGCCCTACCCTGCAGCTTCGATTTGAAGTGGTTGTATTTTGAAAATTCCAAAAACAAATTGTTTCAGTTTTGTTTCACTTTTTAAGTTATATCAAAATATATGTTAAAGAATCAAATGGTTATACAAGCCTTGTTATAAGGCAACTTCTTCCTCTTTCACTATTCCTTGAACCTCGAGTCATCACTATCAGCTCTTTTAGGTGAGATGTCTTTCTTTTCTTATGTTTATTTCTAAGTAATATGCTTCTATTACTATATCTGGATTTAAAACTTTAGGCATTATTTATGGAATTCCCAAAACAAAAGATCAAGAATTTGTTTTATTTACTCCTCCCCAACTCTCCCCCTGACTCCACTTCCCCAAGACTTCCTCAACCTCCAGGTAACTGGTTATTCAGTTAGTAATTGTTTACACTCCCACCCTGGGAAATTTAATTTCATTGAAGCATTTCTCTAGGGATTCCTTTTTTCTCTCTTTCTGGAACTTCTCCCTAGAACTCCCTCTATTCAGACATTGGGTTGTCTCTCCTTTTTTCCTCTCTGTTATTCTTCTTTCTGGAAGATAGTGTCAAGTTTTTCATCTAACCCTTTGAATTTTCGTTTCTGATATCTAATTTTGGAATTCTAGGGGTTGGTCTGTCTCCTGGCTGTCCATTTCTATAGTCTGTGGAGATGTTAAAGAGAGTTTTATATAACAGTTTTCTTCTCCCTGCATAGTTTTTGTTGCTTCCAACTTGCTTTGTCTCTTCCCTGTGTTTGTGTCTGTCCTTCCTATGAGATTCATTCCTTAAACGTCTAGTGACCTAAAGCTCTTCTGAGGAATGGCTCTCTCAGCAGCTGACTGAATTTATGAGCAGAGGCAGGAACACGGCAGGCATTGGGCAACAGTGGGGTCCAAGGGAGGTCCACTGGGGAGGCCCTTGCTGTAAGGCATGTTTCTTTTTTTGCCTTTCTGGCCTGTCAGATTGTCCAGTGAAAACACTTCATTTCCTTCCTGAGGGTAGTTCTAGACTTCTGGGGCCTGGGAGCCAAAGGTGGGGTGAGGATGGGAGAGCTACTAAGTGGTCAGCACACCAACTTCTGTCTAACCTGCTGTTCTCATTTTGGTCCTCCTACCAACAGTGGAGCCCACGTCCTCACTCTGAAGTGCCTCTCTCTCATCCTTTCTGGAGAATAAGTCCCAGTGTTGTGTCCCAGGGGAATGGCAGTCACAGTTTTGCCTTACGTTGTTCAGGACATGTGGGATCTGACTGCTTTTACAACTGACCTCCGACCAATTCTCTTGTTTTGAGCTCCTTTTTTTTTTTGTTTTGAGCTCATTTCCAGAGATATCTGGTCTGGCCAATTGCCAAGTGTTTGGTGGGAGTGCTGCTTTGAAAACCAGGTAGATTGTGTGCCCTCCCCAGTGCTGGCCTGTAATTCAGCTCTGTCAGGTTTACTAAATCAGCTCCCTCTGTCCACCTGTTTTCTAGCATCCAGATGGTGCTGCTGCTTCCTCCTGTCCTTTCTACATCGGTGTGGTCAAAACCTGCCTTTACTACCCTTGACTGGAGGTGGATGGTTTTTAAGCCTGTCATTCTTAACTTGAAGTTTGAATTTAAGTTCTGATTTTCTTATTAATTAAGGAAGTACGGACCGTGTGTGTTTTACCTCTACTTGTGTAGATTCATCCTTCTCTCTTCATACACACCCTCACTCACTATCATTTTGTTCTTAATTTCTAAGTCTATTTTTCTTTTGCACTGCTGTCATATTATTTTTTGAAAAAGATGGATTACAATGGATATTGTTTTCTTTGCTTATAAATCCTCTAATGCTATGTATTAAGAGCATAAAAGTCTACAGCTTCTTTATTTTCTTGGTAGGTTGCTATTTATCTTATTCTGAAATATTTTAATTTGTTCCCTTTTGCTTTTATCACTTTGACTTCTATTTTCTTTGATTTTGATGTTGCTAAATCTACTTTCTTTTTTCTCAAATTTCTAGCTAACCTTCTTTTGATTTTTTTAACTTTTTTGTTTATTGTTCTTCTTAAAGCCAATTTTCAACTTTCTATCTTTTAAGAAACAGATGAATCTGAGCTATTCACATTTAGTATGACAACTGAAATGTTTGCACCTATTCCTTGCTATCTAATTTATTTATTTTTCATTTTCCATTTACCTTTCTCTCTTTATATTTTTCTTCCCCCCATTTTCTGCCCATTTGTTGAACTGATCATATTTATTTGTTATATTTTTTCTATCTTATGATTTAGGAGTTATTCTTTCCATTTTTATTCTATTCCATTTCTATTCAAAGCCAAGAAACCCACAAGTAAAGAACTGGCATAACTCTACTCATTTTGTGAGTCCTCAAACAGTGGCAGTGGGCCAGGCTGATTAATAAAGAATGTGGTAGGAGTCTTCATGGCCTAAGAAACGTTTCAAGTGGTAGCTAAAACCACTAAGATGAAAAGATCTTGAATCCTCTACTATTGAAACTGTAAATCTACCTGTAGGAAACCATCAGGAACATGTATTGGGAAAAGCTGGAAGGATGGGGCACACTTTCAGGTTCTGTTTTAAAGTACCTTTGCCTAGTCTATCCATCTGAGTTTGTGCAAGTTGTTTCCTTTTCCTCCATCTCTATGCTCGGCTCTCGGCTTCCCGTTCTGCTAATGAGAGGTGAGAGGGGAAGACATAGGGCTTTGGCAAAAGAACAGGAGTATATGCTGAGAGTGATCCTCATCACGTATTCTGCACTCTGGGCATAATCAAGGGTATCTGGACATCTCTTCTCTGGACAATTGCATCTGTTAGACAGATGACAGGCTGTCTGTCAGAGGGTGCTCACAGTGCGGGCACTTCTGTCACTGTAAACAGTTAGCAGGGCACATTTTTCCAGGAACCAGATATTGAGAATTAGTCCATTACATTTAGTTCATGCAATTAAAGAGAAATTAGTGTGCTATTTTCCCAGCAGGCATGCAAGTTTGAAATCCTAATGTATAAGCTAAATGAGTCAAATCTGACTGATAGTCTCCCTGAGATTGGGAACCTGTGCAAAAGGGTGGCCAGAGCAGTCAGCCTTTGCTGGGGAGGGGGAAGTGTGGGAAGAAATACTGTCCTAAGAGGATCTGGGAATGTCAGCCAAGCCCATAGAGGCCAAAAGAGGAGCCCTAGGCATGATGCTGGCGTCCCTTGGGAGGTGCTAGTTCTTTCAGGGATCTGATGCTTCCCTGGAGGTGCCCTGGCTTAGTATGGGCTGGGCCTGGGCTCCTCCTGTGTCCAGGCTGGTGACTGGGGATGTTGATATTTCTATTTTATTAGCTGTTTCCGTCAGAAGCTATTGAAGTCTGCAAAAGGTAGTGTGTGAGGGAGAGGAATGTCTGGTTCAAGAAATGATGTTCCTTCTGGAGCAGCAGCTAGTGGTTGAGAGCCACTTCACAGATGCCACAAGGAGTGTGTGAGGAAGTCTGTGGCAGGGTTGTGTATGTAGTCTGGGTGACCTCAGTGTAGTCAACATCATAAGGCAGTTCTCCCAGGAGATGGTACCATGGACTGGGCCAGTAGGGGTCACAGGCAGGTCTCTGAGAGGCAGGTGCACCTGAAAACTTTGGTTATAGTCATCACAGTGATACGTCACCAACAGGTCAGCCACCTCTTATCTCTACTATTATTTATGTAAAAGTTTTCCTTAAGCAGTCTCACTTGTATTTTTTATTGTGACAAAATACACATAACATATAATTTATCATTTTAGCCATTTTTAAGTGTATAGTTCAGCGGCATTAAGTACATTCACACTGATGTATAAAATGTTTCATTTTTAACATAGATATATTTTAGAAGAAAAGTGTGATATCACTCTCAAGAATGGAAACCAGTATTATTGAATACCTTCCATAAGCAGAAGTTAGCCATTAGAATAACATAGTGAAGACAGAAAGTTATTAACTTGCAGCTAGTTATTGTTGCCACCGATGGTTCTGAGATGAGACCTGCTTCTCCCCGTTCCAATTTTTCTCATGAGAGGATTCCAAGTATTGAAGTGTTAAAGATACGCTAACACTAAATTGACATTTCCTCCTTGATGTGCTCAGAATTGGAAGAGGGCTGAAGGAGGCATTTTCTTGCTGTGATGTCGACATGCTCCTGTGCTGTGCCCAGGTACCTCCTCGCACCTTGTCCATCACTGAGCACCTCTGTGCCTCCCAGACCCATCCATCACACTGTGGGAACTGCTGAGATGCATACAGGCTCCTGCCCATCAAGGTTCTCTGACTCCTGGCCCCCGATTTAGAATCACCCCTTTTTTTCCAGTTTGGAGCAGTGACCATGAACATCCTTTGGGATGAGTCCTCTACATTTCCTTCCCGATTTTTCCCAAGAGAAATAAGGGTGTCTCCCAGATGTCCTTTCTCTCTCTGAATCTCATAACAAGGACTAGATTTCCCAAGCCCTGTGAGCCCAGCTGCCTCGCATGGCAGTACTTCCTTATGACTGGGACACAGTGCAAAGTCAGCAGACAACACTACGGTGGGATGAGGCGACTAGTTGCTCTGAGGGAGTGAACTTAGTGTCATGTGAGTGGAAAGGAACCTGAGGCACCTGAGGTGGATCTTACAGTGCTGGTGGAAAACACAAGCAGTCACTGAGAGGCAGAGGCATCTGACAAGAGGGTTTCACAAGGAGCTAGATTCAGCTGGAGGTTAGATTTGTCTGGGTACCCATTTCCCTGGACAATAAAAGTAACAAAATGTGTGCACCTGTGTCTTCTGGAAGCACAAAGAGGCTGAAAATAACACAGAAAACACTTGTTTTCTCAAGCTGTGCACAGATGCTCTCTATGAACATCATAAGAAAACATGTTCATTACTGAAGGTATAGATGTATTTCAGTAAAACAAACTGTGGCACCAGGAACATGGAAGCTGAGAATAAAAACCACTTTGGAGATCCTGGTGAAGTGTCATCGTGAGTGAAATCAGGGGTTTGGGTGCTTGAGGGGTAGAGGTCCCGATGGGAGGGTCTCGCTGCCTCCTCCTTTCCTAGGCTTGTTAACCCTCCCTTAGAGCCCCACCGCAATACCTGCCAGACACAGAACATGTGCTTCTCACCTGGGGCTTGGTCTCATCTTTGTCCTTGTAGTACAAAAGCTGATCCCCACACAGCACAAACCAGCGCTGCTGCCAGTTCTTCATGATGCTCCTCTGTTTCTTCAGCCAGCCTGCCTTCAACACTGGACCCAGCTTGCGAGAGCAGGGCGGCTGCCTGGGGCTCTGGCTCTGTTCTCCCATCACCAGGCTTTTGGAGCGAGCTGGAAGTCAAGAACACACAGTGAGTGGGAAGGAAATATGCCTCTTGTCAGTCTTTGTCACACCCTGGCATCCCAGCTGCCCTGTGACCACGACATGGGAGCTTAGGGCACCAGTGCATGATCACGCTTGGCCTATTTCCCTCTCGGGTTCAAAGGGACACGGACTGGACCACCTCAGCAGCAACATCTGAAGATTATCCACCTGGGGTAGATGTACAGTTTGCCTGCTGGGTTAGTTTCTGTTATGTCTCTGGGATCCTGTGTTCTCTATTTCCCAAGATGTCTTTATCCATCTATGTGTCCATCTCATGCATCTATCCATGCATTCACACATCCATCCATGGATCCACATAGCCATCCTTACATTTGCTTGATGGAGACAACTATTTATTGAGTACCTACTATATGCCAGTCACTGTTCCAGGTGCTATAGATAAAGCAGTGAAATAAGAGACATAAGACTTCTGGTCAAGATGGCTGAGAAGGTAGATGCTGTGCTTGCCTCCTCTCATGAACACAACAAAATTACAACTAAATTATAGAACAATTACCACTGAGAACGACCTGTAGACCAGCCAAGCCAAGAATATGAAGAAAAAGCCACATTGAGGCTGGTAGGAGGGGTGGAGACATAGAATGGAAAGATCCCCTGCTGCAGTGTGGTGATTAAGAATTGGGAGGGTATCTCAACTGCAGAGTTCACCCCTGAAGAATGAGGGGTCCCAGCCTCATGCAGGCTCCCAAGCCCAGGGCTCTAGTGCCAGAAAGAGGAAACTCCATAATATCCGGGTATAAAAACCATCTGGGATTGCATGCAAGTGAGAAGGAGAGCTGCTGGAGACCTAGGCACTACAGGTCTTAAAAAGCCCATGTGTAGACCCTCTCATGCACAAATTCACTCACTCTGAGCTCCAGTATGCAGACAGCAACTCAAAAAGTACCAGGGACATACAGAGAGGAACTAAATTGACTAGCTTCAGGTTGAGGGCTGGAGGGGCAGGGGTTGGGACAACTGTCTCCAAAACAGAAGTGTTGGCAGGTGCCATTATTCCTTTGTTGACCCCCTGCCTACTCCCAACCCAGCCAGGAGGCACAGGTGGGTGCCAAATCGGAGCTCTCCATTAACCTGGCTAACACCATTTGCCTCCCCACTTGGTGATTCCCTAAGACCCGACCCCACCCAAATAACACACCCTGCTCAAGCCTCTTATAGCTGCTTTTCCTCAGAAATGGCTTGCCTAAGCTTGTGTTGAGGTCTTTCCTAAAATCTCTCAAAGGTCCACAAAACCCAAACAAGCAGCAGCTAGCCTCGGTGTGCTTTATAACTCTTGCTAAGTTATTTCAAGCCCAGCAAGTGGTAAGTGCATTCAACTTTCACTGTAGCTCCCATCAAGTAGCCTGAAGCCTGACATAAGTAGTATACAGGTTTGTCTTGGAACATAGCCTTAATTAAATGGGCACAGCCCAGTACAAGTGGAAGCTAGCCTCAACTGTAATCACGATGCCCAAGGGACCAGCCTGACACTAGTGGCAACTAGTCTTGGTTCACAGAACAGCCCCTCCCAAGTGCCTCTGAGATCAGCACAAGTGGCAACCAACTGCAGATCACTCTGTAGCTCCTATCAGATGGCTCTAAGCTGGGTACAAGTGGTGGCTGACCTTAACCTGCACTGGAGCCACTTGTGAGAGGCTCCATAACAAGCACACTTGGTGGCTGCCTTCAGATCACACCATAGCACCAACCAACCAGATTCACAAAGGAGGGGCAGATTCAGCCACTGCTAGAACCCTGCTAAAGCCACTCTTGCTCTGTGGAGTCAGCCCCCCTACAACAGCTTTTCATGGCCAGTCCTCATCGTCAGTCAACAGTCAGAGAGGCACTCCAAACCACTCACATGCCAACAGCAATCAAGGTTCAGCTATAACAGGAGGCCACATACACACTACTCAAGGGACACTAGAGCATCTGGATCTGGTGTCCGGGGAGATTGTGACGCTGGGCCCCGCAGGACATCTACTACATAAGGCCACTCTGCCAAGACCAGAGGCATAGCACATTGACCTAATACAAAACAAACACAGGGAGTCAGCTAAAATGAGGAGACAAAGAAAGAGGTCCCAAATGAAAGAATAGGACAAAACTCTAGGAAAAGAACTAAACAGAATGAAGACAAGCAATCTATGAGATGAAAAGTTCAAACCACTAGTTATATGGATGCTCAACAAACATAGGAGAAGGATAGATCAACTCAGTGAGAATTCCAACAAAGAGGTAGAAAACACAAAAACGAGCCAGTCAGAAATGAAGAATATATTAGAGGGAATCAACATAAGAAGGAATCAACATCAGAATAGATGAACAAGAGGACTTTGTCAGCAATCTGGAAGAAAAAGTAGCAGTTCCTTCAAACAGCAAAGAGAAAAAAGAATTAAAAAAAAAAGGATAGTTTAAGAGGCCACTGTGAAAACATCAACATTTGCATAATAAGGGTGCCAGAAAGAGAAGTGAGAGAGCAAGAGATTGAAAAGCTATTTGAGAGTAGATCAAGATGGCAGAGGAGTGCATGGAAGTCACACTGACCTTCTCCCAGGACCAATCAGGAATTACAGCTAAAGTGTGGAGAAATCAACCAGAACAAACAATTGAACAATAGCAAGAGAGAAGCCTTATAACCTCGGACAAACAGAAGAATCAGTTCAGCACAACCTGACTGCCAAATAATGGGAAGACAAAGAAATGACCCCCAATCGCAAGGAAAGGAGGAATCCTCAGAAGGACTACTAAATGAAATAGAGGTAAGCAAACTGTCAGATACTGAGTTCAAAACAATGGTTATAAGGAAGCTCAATGAACTCAATGAACTCAGTGAACTCAGTGAGAATTACAAAAAAACTACAAGGAAACTATGAGGAATTTACTGCAAAATATATCAGCATGAAAAAAGACATAGAAACTATGAAAAAGAACCAAGAGGAAATGAAAATACAATTTATGAATTGAAGAACACAGTAGAATGAACCAAAAGCAGGCTAGATAAAGCAGAGGATCGAATCAGCGAGCTGCAGGACATGGTAGGAAAAAACTCCAGAAAGAGCAAGAAAAGGAAAGGCTGAAAAAGAATGAAGAGGTGTTAAGGGAAATGCAGGGCAACATGAAATGTAATAATATCCATGTAATAGGGATACCAGAAAGAGAAGAAGAGGGACAAGGGATAGAAAACCTGTTTGGAAAAGTAAAGATGGAGGACTTCCCCAATTTGAGGGGAGAAAAAGTCACACAACTCCAGGAAGCACAGAGGGTCCCAATCAAGAGGAACCCAAAGAGACCCACTCCATGACACATCATAATTAAAATGGCAGATATCAAGGACAAAGAGAGAATCTTAAAGGCAGCAAGGGAGAGACAGGAAGTAACATACAAGGGAGTCTCGATAAAGCTAGCAGCTCACTTCTCTACAGAAACACTACAAGCCAGGAGGGAATGGCAAGAAATATTCCAAGTAATGAAAAGCAAAGGCCTGCAACCAAGACTACTCTACCCAGCAAGGCTCAATTAAAATGGAAGGCAAAATTAGGAGTTTCCCAGACAAAAGAAGGCTAAAATAATACACCTCTACCAAACCAGCATTGCAAGATATGCTACAGGGACTGCTTTAAGAAGATGAAGAAAAACAGTTAGAGAGAGAGGAACACAAGTACAAAGGGAAAAATGAATAAGTACCGACCAATAATAACTTTAAATGTAAATGGACTAAATGCTCCAATTAAAAGACATAGAGTAGCTGAATGCATAAGAAAACATGACCCGTATGTATGCTGTCTACAAGAGACCCACCTCAGAACAAAATACCTACACAGACTGAGAGTAAAAGGTTGGAAAAACACTTTCTAAGCAAATGGACAGGAAAAAAAAAGCTGGGGTACTTATATCAGACAAAATATACTTGAAAACAAAGGCCATAAAAAGAGACACAGAAGGATACTTCACAATACTCTAAGGAAGAATCCATCAGGAAGACAAACATTGTAAACATCTTTGCACCCAACATAGGAGCACCCAAATATATAAGGAAAATCCTGGAGAACTTCAAGAAAGATATAGACAGCAACACGCTTATCATATGGGATTTTAACACCCTACTCTTAACAATGGATAGCTCTTGCAAACAAAATATCAACAAGGATATTGTAGAACTGAATGACATGTTAGATCAAATGACTTACCTGATATATATAGAAATTTTCATCCCAGAGAAGCAAACTACACATTGTTTTCAAATGCACATGGATCATTTTCAGAGTGAGACCACACGAAAGGACATGAAACAAGCCTCAACAAATTTAATAAAACTGAAATTATATCAAGCATTTTCTCAGACCACAAGGACTTAAAACTATAAACCAACTTAAAGGAAAAAACTCAAAAACATTCAAACTCATGGAGACTGCATAGCAGGCTATTAAACAATGAATGGGTCAATAATGAGATAAAAGAAGAAATGAAAAAGTCTCTGGAAACAAATGAAAATGAACTTAAAACAGTCCAAAACCTATGGGACACAGCGAAGGCAATCCTGAGGGGAAAGTTCATTATGATACAGGCCTACCTAAAAAAGATAGAAGCATTTCAAATAAACAACTTAACTCTGCATCTACAAGAACTACAGAAACAACAACAAAGCCCAGAGTGATTAGAAGGAAGGAAATAATCAAGATCAGAGCAGAACTGAATGACATAGAGCCTAAAAGAACAATTGAAGGGATCAATAAATCCAAGAGCTGGTTCTTTGAAAAGATAAACAAAATTGACAATCCTTGAAGCAGACTCATCAAGAACAAAAGGGAGAGGATGCAAATAAATAAAATAAGAAATGAGAGAGGAGAAATTACAACTGATACCACAGAGATAAAAAGGATTGTAAGAAATCATTACAAAAAATTATATGCCAAGAAATTTGAAAACCTGGGTGAAATGGAAAAATTTCTAGAAAAGTATAATCATCCAAAACTGAAAGAAGAAGAAGCAGAAAGCCTGAACAGACCTAGAACAGCTGGTGAAATTGTACCAGTAATCAAAAAACTCCAGGCACATTAAAGCCCTGGACCAGATGCTTTCACAGGAGAATTTTACAAAACATTTAAGGAAGAGCTAGCTCCTGTTCTCCTCAGACTATTCCAAAAATTCCATGAAGAGGGAAGACTATTTTTATGAGGTCAGCATCATCCTAATCCTAAAACCAGATAAAGACACAAGAAAGAAAGAAAAATACAGGCCAATATTGCTGATGAACATAGACACTAAAATCCTCAACAAAATATTGGCAAACTGCATCTAGCAATATATGAAAAAGATCATCCACCATGATCAAGTGGGATTCATCCAGAGCATGCAAGGATGGTACAATATACGCAAATCAATAAATGTAATACATCACATACACAAAAGGAAAGAAAAAATTCACATGATCATGTCAGTAGATGTGGAAAAGGCATTTGATAAGGTATAGCATGCATTTTTTATAAAAACACTCAGTAAAGTGGGAATAAAGGGGGCATACATCAATATAATAAAGGCTATATTTGAGAAACCTACATCTAGCATTATACTAAATGGATAATACCTAAAAGCTTTCTCACTAATATCGGGAACAAGAGGAGGATGTCCCCTTCCACCACTTCTATTCAACATAGTATTAGAAGTCCTAGCCACAGCTATCAGACATGAAAAAGAAATAAAAGGCATCCACATTGGAAAGGAGGAAGTAAAACTGTTATTGTTTGCAGATGACATTATAGTATATGTAGAAAACCCTAAAGACTCCACTAAAAAACTACTCAGCCTAATAAGTGAATTTGGTAAAACCGCAGGGTAAAATGTCAATATTCAGCAATCGAAGGCATTTTTGTACACCAACAATGAAATATCAGAAACAGAAATCAAGAAAAAAAATCCCATTTGCTATAGCAACAAGAAAAATAAAGTGCCTAGGAATAAACATAACCAAGGAGGTAAAAGACCTGTACTTAGAAAACTACACAACACTGAAGAAAGAAATGAAGGAAAACACAAATAAATGGAAGCATATACCATGTTCATGGTTTGAAAGAATTAACATCATCAAAACGTCCATACTACCCAAAGCAATTTATAGATTCAGCATAATCCCTATTAAAATACCAATGACAAACTTCACAGATATAGAACAAACATTTCAAAAATTTATATGGGACCATAAACAACCCTGAATAGCTGCAACAACTTTGAGAAAAGAAGAACAAAGTAGGAGGGATCACAATGCCTGACATCAAACTATATTATAAGACCACTATAATCAAAACAGTCTGGTACTGGCATAAGAACAGGCACGTAGATCAATGGAACAAAATAGAGAGCCCAGAAATAAACTCATGTCTCTATGGTCAACTAATATTCGACAAAGGGGGCAAAGCATAAAATGGAGTAAAAATATCCTCTTCAATAAATGGTGTTGGGAGATCTAGATAGCTACATGGAAAAAAAATGAAATTTGACCAGAAAATTATACCACACACAAAAATAAACTCAAGATGGATAAAAGACTTAAATATAAGTTGCTACACCATAAAAGTCCTAGAGGAGAACATGAGCAGGTAAATCTCAGATATTCCATGCACCAATACATTCCCTAGAGCAAGGGACATAAAGAAAAGAATAAACAAATGGGACTTCATCAAAATAAGAAGCTTCTGCATGGCTAAAGAAAACATCAGCAAAATGAAAAGGGAACCAACTGTAGGGGAAATTATATTTGCCAATGATACCTCAGACAAGAGTTTGATCTCCAAAATATTTAAAGAACTCACATGACTCCACTCCAGGAAGACAAACAATCCAATAAAAAAATGGGCAAAGTACTTGAATAGACACTTCTCCAAGTAGGACATGCACAGGGCCCACAGACTCATGAAAGGATATTCAGCATCACTAGCCATCAGAGAGGTGCAAATTAAAACACAGTGAGATACCACTTAACACCAGCCAGAATGGCCATCATCAACAAATCAACAAACAAAAGGTGCTGGTGAGGATGTGGAGAAAAAGGAACCCTAGTACACTGTTGGTGGGAATGCAGGCTGGTGCAGCCACTGTGGAAAAGAGTTTGAAACTTCCTCAAAAAACTAAAAGTGGAATGGCCTTTCGACCCAGAAATTCCACCACTGGGATTATATCCTAAGAATCCTGAAACACCAGTTCTAAAGAATTTATGCACCCCAATGTTCATAGCAGTATAATTTACAATAATGAAGAATTGGAAGAAGTCTTAAGTGCCCAACAGTAAATGAGTGGATCAAAAAACTATGGTACATTTACACAATGGAATACTACACAGCAGAAAAACTGAAAGAGCTACTACCCTTCGCAACAGCATGGATAGAACTGGAGAGTATTATGCTAACTGAAATAAGCCAGGTGATGAAAGACAGATACCATATGATCTCACCTATAAGTGGAACCTAATCAGCAGAACAAAGAAGCAAGCAAAATATAACCAGCAACACTGAAATAAAAAACAAACTGACAGTAACCAGAGGGGAGGATGGAGGGGCTTAACAGGGGAAAAGGAGGGGAAGGGTCATGAAGGAACATGCATAAAGACCTATCGACAAAGCCAAACGGGGAAAGATTCAGGGTGGGAGGTAGGGATGGGGCTGGGGAAAGTGGTGGCGGGAAAATGTTGACAAAAAAAGGGGGGTGATGCTAAGAACAGTATAGGAAATTGAGAAGTCAAAGAAGTGATAGGTACAACCCCTAAACATAAACTAAGAGCTGTGGGGATGATGGGATGGGGTGCAGGGCAGAGGAGATAAAGCGGAGAAAACAATGGGACAACTGTAATAGCATAATCAATAAAATATACTCCCCAAAAAACTATTAGAAAATAATGACCCAAAATTTACCTAGCCTGTGTGGGAGTAGTGTGGGAAATTAAGAAGCTGAAGAACTGGTGTGGGCCAACCATGGACATGGACTAAGAGGTGTGGGAATGATGGGACAGAGTGCAGTGTAGAGGGGATAAAAGGAGGAAAATGGGACAACTGTAATAGCATACTTGATAAAATATACAACAAAAATTTTACCTAGCCTGTGGAAGGAAATATACATACAAGTCCAGGAAGTGCTGAGAGTCCCAACAAAATGAATCCAAAGAGGCTTAGACAAAGATATATCATAATTAGAATGCCAAAGGTTAAAGACAAAGAAAGAATCTTAAAAGCAGCAAGAAAAAAGCAGTTAGTTCCTTACAAGGGAACTCCCATAAGACTGTCAGCTGATTTCTCAACAGAAACTTTTTAGGCCAGAAGGGAATGGCCAAAATACTCAAAGAGTTGAAAGGCAAAAGACTTACAGCCAAGATTGGTCTACCCAGCAAGACTGTCATTTATTATTGAAGGACAGATAAAAGGCTTCCTAGACAAGAAGGAGCTAAAGCAGTTCTGAAGGAGTACATCACCATTACACCGCTATTAAGAGCAATTGAAAGGAGACTTCTTTAAGAAGAAAAGATCAGAAATACACATTAGATAATATAGTCTTCCAGTCAAGATGGAGGTGTAGGTAAACATGCTTTGCATCCTTGCACAACTACAGCAAAAATTACAACTAAACTACAAAACAAATATCACCCAGATTCATCAGAATATTTAGCTCTATGGAAGTCTGACAACCAAGGATTTAAAAAAAATATATTTTATGAATTATGGTATTACAGTTGTCTGATTTTTTTCACCACTTTCTTTCCCTCCACCCTGCACCCCTCTCCCACCAGCATTCCCCGACTTAGTTCATGTCCATGGGTCATACATATAAGTCCTTTGGCTTCTCCATTTCCTATACTATACTTAACCTTCCCCTGTCCATTTTGTACCTATGATTTATGCTTCTTATTCCCTGCACCTTTTCCATCATTCTCTACCCTCCTGTTCCCCCTGATAACCCGCCATGTGATCCCTATTTCTGTTACTCTGTTCCTGTTCTAGCAGTGTGCTCAGCTTGTCTTTTTTTTTTTTTAGGTTCAGTTGTTGATAGTTGTGAATTTGTTGCCATTTTGATGTTCATATTTTTGATCATCTTTTTCTTAGATTAGTCTCCTTAATATTTCATTTAAAAGGGGCTTGGTGATGATGAACTCCTTTAACTTTACTTTATCTGGGAAGCACTTTATCTGCCCTTCCATTCTAAATGATAGTTTTGCCAGATAGAGTATTCTTGGATGTAGGTCCTTGTCTTTCATGACTTTGAATACTCCTTTCCAGCCCCTTCTTGCCTGTAAGGTTTCCTTGAGAAATCAGCCGATAGTCTTATGGGAACTCCTTTGTAGGCAACTCTGTCCTTTTCTCTTGCTGTTTTAAGATCCTCCCCTTATCTTTAGTCTTGGGTAATGTAATGATGATGTGCCTTGGTGTGTACTTCCTTGCATCCAACTTCTTTGGTACTCTACGAGCTTCCTGGGCTTTCTGGAAGTATGTTTCCTTTGCCAGATTGGGGATGTTTTCCTTCATTATTTTTTTCAGATTAGTTTTCAATTTCTTGCTCTTCCTCTTCTCCTTCTGGTACCCCTATGATTCAGATGTTAGAGCATTTAAAGTTGTCCCAGGGGTTCCTTAGCCTCTCCTCATTTTTTTGGATTCTTATTTCTTCATTCTGTTCTGGTTGAAAGTTTATTTCTTCTTTCTGCTCCAAATCATTGATTTGAGTCCTAATTTACTTCCCTTCACTGTTGGTTCCCTGTATATCTGTAGTTATTTCATTTTGCATAGCCTTTACTTTTTCCTCCATTTTGTGACCATACTCCACCAATTCTGCAAGTGTCGAGATTACCAGTATTTTGAACTCTGAATCCATTAGGTTACCTGTCTGTTCATTGCTTAGTTCTACTTTTGGAGCCTTGATCTGTTCTTTCATTTGGGCCATGTATATATTTTTTGTCTCAGAGAGCCTATTGTTATGAGAGGCAGAGCCTTAGGTATTCTCCAGGGCAGGCCAACCCACACCACTGCCTTGTGGGGCTGTATGTCGGGGAGGGGTCAGAGAGGGAACAATGTCACTTGCTTGGCTCTTGGCCGACTTTCAGTCACTTTCCCTGCTACTCACAAGCAAATTGGGCCCTTCTGGTGATGATTCCTGGGTGGATGGGTTTGTCTACGTTCTAGGATCCTGGGGGTCTCTCAAGTGAACTGTCCTGTGAGACTGGCAGTTTCTCCCACTGCCACAGCCCCCACAGGTTCTTACCAGTAGAGGTTTTGAGGCTTTCTTTTCCTGTACCAGAATTCTGGGTTGCACGGTCTCTCTCATTCGGCAGTTGTTCCTCCTGGTTTATCTTCATGCAAATGTGGGACCACCTGGTCCACCAGCCACTACCTTGCTGCACATCCTCTCCACCCTGGCTGCCCATCCCCGCTCCTCCTACCAGTCTGGGTGAATGTTTATTCTTTAACTCCTTGTTTGTTGGACTTCCATACAGTTAAATCTTCTGGCAGTTCTGGTTATTGTTTTGTTTTTAAATTTGTTGTTGTCCTTCTTTTGGTTGTGCGAGGAGACAAAGTGTATCTACCAAAACCTCCATCTTGGCCAGGAGTCTCTGACAACCAAGTATTTAAAGAAGCCACATTCATCCAGATGGGCAGGAGAAGCAGAGAAGCAGAGACTGGAGGACAGGTGTGGAGAGGTGAAGATGTGTGGAGGAGCAAAGTGGCACAGGGAGGTGGCAGAATGGGTGGTCCCACATTCATGTGTAGTAGGTAAAAATTGGGAGAAGTACCTCAGGGGTGAGGGATCCCAGCAGAGACAACACTACCCAACCTAGGGTTCCAGCACCAGGATGATAAGTCCCCATAACTTCTGGCTGTGAAAATTAGTGGGGGTTAGGGTAGTGGAAGAAACTGCAGGTATCTCAGGAGACTCCTCTTAATAGGCCTGCAATGGTCTTAGGACTTACACAGACCCACCCCCTCCATATATGGCATCAGGGCAACAGCTGGAAGAGCACAAGTGGCATATGGGGAGAAAGCGAAGTGATTGGCAATAGGACTAGTGCCAGGACACAGTTTCCTCCTGGGAAAATCCCTAGAGGCCATGCAGCAGCACTGTCTCCTCTCTGAGGCCTCCCACACACAGAGCTACAAAGCAGTGAAATGGGTTGCCCCACTCTGGTAATTACTTAAGGATCCACCTTTTACAATTTACAGGTGCACTTTTCTACAATAGGCCACACTACCAGGACAGGGAGTCAAAGCAGCTCCACCTAATATACAGAAACAAGCACAGGGAGGTTGTGAAATTGAGGAGACAAAGAAATATTGCCCAGAAGAAAGAACACAACAAAATTCCAGAAAAGGAGCCAAACAAAAAAGAGATAAGTAACCTAACAGATGTGGATTTTAAATCATCCATTATCAGGATGCTCAAAGAACTCATTTGGTACTTCAACACCACAAAAATGGACCCAGGCAGAAATGAAGGTTACATTAAGTGAAATAAAGAAAAATCTACAGGGAACCAACAGAGGAGGGATGAAGCCGAGACTCAAATCAATGATTTGGAGCATAAGAAAGAAAAAAGCATTCAATATGAACAGCAAGAAGAAAAAAGAATGAAGAAAAACAAGGATAGACTAAGGAGCTTCTGGGACATCTTTAAACATGCCAACAGCCAAATCATAGGGATGCCAGAAGGAGAAGAGGAAGAGCAAGAAATGGAAAACTTATTTGAAAGAATAATGATGAAACTTTCCTAATTTGGTGAAGGAAATAGACATAAAGTCCAGGAAGCACAGAGAATTTCCAACAAATTGGACCCCAAAAGGGCCACACCAAACATATCATAATTAAAATGCCAAAGGTTAAAGATAAAGAGAAACTTTTAAAAGTAGCAAGAGAAAAACAGATCATTACCTACAAAGGAGTTCCACTAAGATTGTCAGCTGATTTCTCAAATGAAACTTTGTAGGCTTAGCAGGGACTGGCAAGAAGTATTCAAAGCAATGAAAAGCAAGGACCTACAATCTAGATTACTCTACCCAGCAAAGCTATCATTTAGAATTGAAGGGTAGATAAAGTGCTTCACGGACAACATAAAGCTAAAGGAGCTCATAATCACCAAGCCATTATTATATGAAATGTTAATGGGACTTATTTAAGAAAAAGAAGATCTAAACTATGAACATCAAAATGGCAACAAATTTACAACTATCAACAACTGAATCTAAAAAACAAAGTAAGCAAACAAGCAGAGCTGGAACAGAATCATAGATATGGAAATCATTTGGAGAGTTATCAGCTGGTGGGGGACATGGGAGAATGAGGAAAAGGTGCAGGGATCAAGAAATAAAAATTGGTAAGTTCAAAATAGATAGTAGGATGTTAAGAACAATATAGGAAACAGTAGCCAAAGAACTTACGTGCATGACCCATGGACATGAGCTAAGGGGAGAGGATTGCTGGAGGGAATGGAGGTAAAAGGTGGAGGGGAACAAGGTAGGAAAATTGAGATAACTGTAATAGCATAATCAATAAGATATATTTAAAAATTAAAAAATATATAGAAAAGTCTTACTGACAAGGGTACATACTTAGTAAAAGCAATGGATCAACTAACTATAAAGAAGTACAAAGGCTGAAAGACAACAGTAGGAAGATCATGTGTAATTATAAGTAATTAAGGGATGCACACAAACACATGCACACCAAAGAAGTAAAAAATAATGACAAAAACATAAACGTGGAGGGGTTGAGTAAAAATTGTAATGATTTTAGAATGTATTCAAACTCGAGTGACCATTCATTAAAAATAGACTCCTATAAGCAAAGCTTGGTATATATGAAGGGCATGGTAAGCCCAAAACAAACATCTATAAGAGATGTATAAGAAATAAAGAGAAAAATATCCAAACACCACATTATATGAAGTCGACAACATATAGAGAGTAAGAGAATAAAAAGAAACAGAGAACTACAAAAATAATCAGAAGACAATTAGTAAAATAGCAATGACTCCATACCTATCAATAATTAATTTAAGTAGACTAATTGCTCCAATCAAAAGATGCAGGGTACATGAATGAATAAAAAGAAGGTCTTACATATGTTGCTACAAGGGACCCACTTCAGATCAAAAGACACACACAGGCTGAAAGTACAGGGAAGGAAGGAGATATTTCATGAAAATAAAAACAGAAAACAAAAATTGGATAGCAATATTTATATCAGACAGTACAGACTTTAAAATGAGGGCTAAAAGAAGAGACAAATAAAGACATTTCATAATAAGAAAGGGATCAATCCAGCAAGAGGACGAACTCTAGCATCCACATAGGAGTACCTAAATATATAAAGCAAATATTGATGGATGTAAAGGAAGACAGTAATATTGACAGTAATACAGTCACAGTAGGGGACTTTAACAACCCAAGAAATCCATTGATAGATCACTCAGGCAGAAAATGAACAGGTAAGTAGTAGCCTTAAGTGACAATTAGTCAAGTGGTCTTTAACGGTTGATATTTTTAGGACTTTTCAACTAAAGGCAGCAGAACATACATTCGAGTACATGTGGAATATTTGCCAGGCTACACCACATGTCAGGCCACAACGAGCCTCAATAAATTTAAGAAGATTGAAGTCATATTAAAATCTTCTCCAATCATAATAATATGATTAATATAAAAATCAGTCACAAGAAGAAAACACACATACACATGGAGGCTAAATACCATGCTGCTAACAATGAATGGGTTCATGACAAAACCAAAGAAGAAATCAAAAGACAAATGAGAATGAAAACACAATGACCCACAATCTATGGGATGCAGCCAAACAGTTCTAAGAGGGAAATTTATAGCAATACAGGCCTACTTCAAGAAACAAAGAAAAAAATTTAACAGCCTGACATTATACCTAAAGGGATAAAAAAAAACAATAAACAAAGCCCAAAGTGACTAGATAGAAGGAAATAGTAAATATCAGAGTGGAATTAAACAAAATAGAGCCTAAAAAACAATAGGAAAAAAAATCAAGGATCAAGAGCAGGTTCTTTGAAAAGATAAACAAAATTGATAAACCTTTAGCCAGATTTATTGAGAAAAAGGAAAGATGGCTCAAATAAATAAAGTCAGAAATGAAAGAGCAGAAGTGACAACTGATACCACAGCAACAAAGGATTATCAGAAAATAGCATAAACAATGCATACCAACAAGCTGGACAACCTGGGAGAAATGGATAAATGCAGAGAAACATACCATCTGCCAAGACTGAATCAGAAAGAAACAGAAAATCTGAACAGACTGATAACTGCTAATGAAATCAAATCAGTAATCAAAAAATTCCCAACAAACAAAAGTCATGAACTGGATGGTTTCACATATTAATTTTACCAAACATTCAAATAAGAACTAACACTCATCCTTCTCAATTGTTCCAAAAAATTTAAGAGAATCCTCCTAAACTCACTTTGAGATCAGCGTTACCCTATATCAGCAATTTTCAATCTTTTTCATCTGATGGCATACATAAACTAATTACTAAAGTTCTGTGGCACACCAAAAAACAAAAAAATATATATATTTTTTGCTGATCTGATGAATGCATAGATATAATTTTGATTTATTCAGATTGGATAGCAACTGTTGTCATTTTTTATTTGCCAATATAAGGAAAAAGAGGTCTGTGCTCCAGACTAAATAGTCAGTTATTGCATGTTTTAAAAATTCTTGTGCACAACAGTTGAAAATCATTGCCCTGTGTCAAAACCAGGCAAAGACACTACACAAAAAGAAAATTATAAGGCAATAGTCCTGATGAACATACATGCAAAAATCCTCAAAAAATATTAGCAAACTGAATTCAGCAATACACTAAAAAGATCAAACACCATGAACTAGTGGAATTTATTCCAGGGATGCAACGTTAGTTTGATATCTTCAGATCAATTAACATGATATACCACATAATCAAAATGAATAAAATCATATGAAGATAAAAATAATAGACACAGAAAAAGCATTTGAGAAAACTCTATATCCATCTATGATAAAAACTCTCCAGCAAAGTGGAGATAGAGGGAACAGCCTCGACATAATAAAGGTCATATATAACAAACTCACAATTAACACTGTACTTGATGGTGAAAAGTTGAAAGCTTTTTCTTTAAGATCAGGAAAAGACAAGCATGTTCACTTTCACCACTTTTATTTAACATAGTATTGAATGTACTAGCCATAGCAACCAGACAAAATGAAAGAAAGAAGAAAGAAAGAAAGAAAGAAAGAAAGAAAGAAAGAAAGAAAGAAAGAAAAAAATAAAGAAAGAAAGAGTGAGCTTCTGAATTTGAAAGGAAGAAATAAAACTGTCAATTTTCATATGACATAATACTATATAGAGAGAACCTTAAAAAATCCATCAAAACACTACTAGAAGCAACTCAGTAAAGTAGTCAAATACAAAATTAATATTCACAAACCCCAATAACAAACTATCAGAAAGAAAAATTAAGAAAACAATCCCATTTACAACTACATCGGAAAGAGTAAAATACCTAAGAATAAATTTAACCAAGGAGGTAGAGGCCTGTACTTGGAATACTATAAAACATTGATGAAAAAAATTAAAGAGACAAATAAATGGAAGAATATACTTTGTTCATGGATAGGAAGAATTAAGATTGTTAAAATGTCCATACTACCCAAAGCATTCTACAGATTCAGTGCAAACTCTATCAAAATACCAATGGCATTTTTCACAGAACTAGAAAAAATAATCCAAAAATTTATATGGAATCACAAAGACACTAAATAGCAAAAGCAATCTTGAGAAATAAAGAACAAAATTGGAGGTATCCTGCTATCTGATATCAAACTATACTACAAGGCTAGAGTAATCAAAAGGGGATGTTATTGGAATAAAACCAGGTATACATCAATAGAAAAGAACAGAGAGCCCAGAAATAAACCCATGCCTATATGGTCACTTAATCTATGAAAAAGGAAGCAAAAATACATAATGGAGTAAAGACAGTCTATTCAATAAATGGTATTAGAAAAACTATACAGATACATGCAGAATAGTTAAACTGGATCACTTTCTTATACCACAGTGGTGGACAAAATTAGGTTTACAGTTGTGAATACATGAAATAATCTATTCTTGTAATATTATTTATTGTATTATTTTCCATATGAATAACTATAAACTTACTTTTGCCAAGCCCTGTACAAGAATAAACTCAAAATGAATCAAAGATTTAAATGTAAGACCTGAAACTCCTGGAGGAAAGCATGGACAACAAACTGTGACATTGCTCTTAGCAATACCTTTTTGGATATGTGGCCTTGGGCAAGGAAACAAAAGAAAAAAATAAACAAATTGAACTACATCAAATTAAAATGTTTCTGCACAGCGAAGGGAACTGTCAACAAAATGAAAAGACAACTTACTAAATGGGAGAACATATTTGCCAATGATATAGACAATAAGAGGTTAATACCCGAAATATATAAGGAACTCATACAACTTAACACCCACAACACACACACACACAAACAATTTAAAAATTTAAAAATGAGCAGAGAACCTGAATAGACATTTTTCCAAGGAAGGCATAGATGGCCAACAGACATTAATAAAAATGCCCAGTGTCAGTAATCATTAGAGAAATGCCAATTAAGACCACAATGGCCATCATCAATAAATCAACAAACAACAAATTCTGGCAAGGAAGTGGAGAAAAGAGAGCCCTCATGCACTGTTGGTGAGAGTGTAAACTGGTGCAGCCACTGTGGAAACATATGGAGGTGTCTCAAAAAATTAAAAGTAGAACTATCATATGACCCAGCAATTCCACTCTTGGATATTTATCCAAAGAAAACCAAAATACTAATTCAAAAGAATATATGTACTGCTATATTCATTGAGAATGATTTACATTAGCCAATATTATGGAAGCAACCTGTGTCCATCAAGAGACAAATGGGTAAAGAACATGTGACAGAAAATGGAATATTACTCAGCCATAAAAGGAATGAGATCTTTCGATGTGCAACAACATGGGTGAACCTAGAGGGTATTATGCTGAATGGAGTAAGTTAGGCAGAGAAAGACAAATACGAGTTGTCTTTCACTTATTTCACTTATTTGATTTCACCTATGTGTGGAATCTAAGAACAAAATTAATGAACAAACAAAATAGAAACAAACTCATAGATGTTGAGTACAAACTGATGGTTGCCAGATGAGAGGGTGATTAGAGCAATGAGTGAAAAAGGTGAAGGGATTAAGAAGTACAAATTGCCAGTTATAAAAACAGTCACAGGGACATAAAGTACAGCATAAGGAATATAGTCAATACTATTGCAATAACTATGTATGGTGTCAGTCAGCTACTAGGCTTATCAGGGAGATCACTTCATAAATTACATAAATGTCTAATCACTATGTTGTACTAATATAATATTGTATGTCATCTGCAATTGAAAAATTAAAAAAATATATTAAGAAAAAACATAAAAATCTGGGCCCTGCTGGAGATTACATTCTAGCAGGGTTCTTGTTACTACCTAGAGTCCCTCCCTGGTTTCTGTATGACATCTCTGGAGGCATCAGACCTGAGTACTTTTGCTTAGTCCCCCAAAGCCACCTTGCTGCTTCTATGGGACCATCCTGGGAGGGGGGCCTGGACAGTATGACCTTTGCTTCAGCCCCGTTGATGGCTCCCTGGCAGGGCAAAAGGGTCATGTCTCTTGTTTCAGAGCCTCTCAGAGCCCATCTACCCTGCGGGCTTCCTCTTCTTCCAGCTAACACCACTGACCGGCATTCTGCTAGGGTGGGTACGGTGGTGATGACTGGGTACTTGCCACTCCCATCCCTCCCTACTCCTTCACCACCCTCTCTCTCCTTTGTCCCTGAGGAAGCTCCTCTCCTCTTTCTAGCTAGTATCAAGGATATTGCTATAGGGGTTACTAAAAGGGGCCATCCTGGACATTAGAGAAATGGATCTGAGTCCTAATATAATCACATTTGTAATTCTTAGATCATAGGACCTCGCTTCTGATTGGAGCTCAGGGTCCCTGTGACTCAGTTATTGCATTGTACCTGTCATTCCACACGCGTGTGTGTGTAAGCTCCTTCTGTTACACTAATGACCACATTAGTCATTGGGCCTAAATCTGGCCAACCATCTACCCATGCTGCCCCACTAACCTGGACCTTTCTTCCATCCCTCTCCCTCTCAACCTCTGGCTTTGGCTGCATGGTAAGCTCCTACTCATCCTCAAGCTTTAACTCCACAGAATCTTCCTTCTGAATCTCCTCCATATCATCATTCCCTCTCTTAACAGGGCATGTGGTCCACAGGTAGTCATATCTGTGTGTTGGTCTTTTTGCCCCTCTAGATTGAGGGGTGGGGATGGGAGGACAAGATGTCTTATCCAGTTCTACATGTGTGGCAGGGAATGGATGCAAGTGATGGTTGTCCAACATAGGCTTATTATTTTTAGGTATGTCTGTTTTTTTTTTTAATTTTTAAAAAGATTTTATTGAGAGAAGGGAGGGGAGGGGAGGGAAAAATAGAGGGAGAAGAACATCAGTGTGGGAGAGATACATTGATCTGTTGCCTCTCACACACCACCAGCTGGGGACCAGGCCTGCAACCCAGGGATGTGCCCTGATTGGGAATTGAACTGGTACCTTTTCAGTTCACAGGCCAGCACTCCAACCACTGAGCCACACCAGCCAGTGTAGTATGCCTGTTTCTTAACATGACATTGAATGTAACATTGGTTGGTATCTGAAGAGACCTTACAGTATGGTGGTTGCCAGCTTTGCTTTTAGCAGGGATATAATCCCAAATCTACCACTTTTAAATGAGCAAAAAATAATGAGGCCATCCTGTGGGCCCTGCTCTGGAAGGGGTGGGATCACTGACAATAGGGAATCAAGGAGAGGCACCATTTTTTCCCCCTGGAGCCCCAAGAAGCTATGACTACTCCGTGGGTGCCACTAGCCAAACAAGTCCACCTGTGTAGATCCTGGCCTGCCCTGCCTTGAATCCTGTTGGCATCCCTGGCTGTTTGAATGTTCCAGCCTTGCCTTGGGGGTGTTTTGGCCCAGAGAGGAAGCAGGCTGTTTCCTTCTCGCCCTGGTTAACTGAAGAAGGATTGGTGATTCCTGAGGGCAGCAGCTTTTCCCAGAGACCGAAGGGAAGGCAATCAGGGGAGTGACCAGCCTCTGAACCCTGAGCGCACTGCATCTGGGCTTGAGCTTTACTCGTTCTTGCATTTACTAGTCAATCTACAACTTTGCCCTCCACCTTTCTGTTGTTCCTGGTCCCCAAGCATACTGCTGTGTACCAGATGAAAGTGTACTTCCTTCCTTTATTTCTATGGCTGTTTAGTACCCCAGTGAATTACCTGAAGAGTCCCTGTTGCTGGACACTGGACTTCTTTCCAATGTTAGTTATTTATTAAAGTGACAGTAGGTTCAGTCAAAGAAATACAGGCTTGTTTGGATCATTGCCAACTCTGTGAACTCCCTGTGCCTTAGTGTGTTGCTGAGCAAGCTGGGCCCACACAGAATGACAATACCTGACCCTGCAGACTGAGTTGGAGGAGGACAGGAGGCCATGCCTGGCAGAGTGCTTGGCGCATACGCAGTTCTGGTAATGGGTTATTATGGCAATGAGGATTATGATGATGAAACAGTGCAGTGGACATGTCCATACAGAACTATTTCCTGAAAGTGGGTCTTCAGGAGTGGGCTCACAGGGCACAAGGGACAGACCTTCATGGCTTTTGGCTCTTTAGGTGCCATTATACGCTTCCTTCTAAAAATGGTGTGAGGCTATATTACAGCACGAAGATTACAAATAGTGTACAACTTTGTCCATGACCATCAACATGAGCTATCATATTTGGATATTCCTACTCCATAATTTAGTAGGTATAAAATGATGATTTTTGTCTAGCTCATCCTTTTATTAAATTACTAATCAGGTGGAACATCTTTGCATAGTCTTCCACTAACTGTAAGAAACATTGGTTTGCTCTCGGGGCCCATTTAACAGTTGTTCTTGGTGGGAAAGGCTGCAAGGGGGTGGGGAGCAGCTGGGATCCCTGTCGGTCCATGGGCTGTTTGGGCCCTCTTGCCCACTCACAGGGGGCTCAGCCCTTCCCAGAAGTCTTTCCGCAGCCCTGGGAAGGCTGCCCTTTCATTTCCAGGTGTCTGCAGCACCGTGTCTGATGTTTGCACCCCACAGCCCTGCTGCTCTGCAACCTCAGCGGCCAGCCCTGGAGGAAGAAATGTCCTGCTTTGGTGAGACAGGGCTGAGCAGCTGGCAGGCGGCGGGGGGAGGGGGTTGTGCCCGGTGGGACCCAAGGGCATCAAGAAGGACCTTTCAGCTCTTAGGTTTGTACCTGCCCCTTGGAGCAGGGCTGGATTCAACAAACACTTTCTGGTCCCTTTCCAGGGTCTGGGCCTGTATTGGGTTCTGGGGATGTGGAAATGATGATGAGACGAGGGTCACCATAAATCCATTATTCTGATGGAGTATGACAGAGGACCGAGGGAGAGAGGGGACAGGTGTGTCGCCTTGGTTACTGAGTTTCTTCTCTGGGTCTCAGTATCCTCCTCTCTAAAATTCCTTTAATGGAGCAAGAATTGAGTGTAAAGTTAAGTCACCAGGATGGCCTAGGCTTTTGTTTTTCATTACTTGAGGTTAACTCAAGCCTTAGCAGAAAGCCGAGCCCCTGTGGATCGTGGAGACTCTGGAGTGGGTGGATTGGCTCAGGCCTCCACTGTCCATTCTTGAATTCTCCTTTGCCTCTTCTCCAAAAGTCTGCAAGGGGTGCTTAGAACCCTCCACCCTTCCATAGACCCTCGGCTTCATGGAATGTTCTAGCACCATATCCCTGGTTCTGTCTCCTGTTTTGTATTATGACAGGGCTAAAGCTATCTCATTTGACAGATCATATCACTGCTAGGACCAGGAATGCACCTGCCCTTCCTTCAGAGTCCCCTGCAGCATGTTGCGTGGGACTGGCACCGGCACGACAAAAACTGGGGGTTGGGCAGCGTGCTTGATGGTGAGGATTGCCAGGAGTCCTTGACCTTGCTCTGGGCAATTGTGCAGAGGTGCTCTCTGTCCAAGTGTATTTGTTCAGGGAGCCAGAAACTTGGAGCACAGGACCCTGGATGCTTGGACTGGCAGAGTGTAGGTGCCCAGCACACTTGTGCAATAAATAAATAACCATGGGTGTGACTGGCCCTCAGTTCCCTCTATGTGACAAGACAAAAAAAGGGGCATTATATTTTGCCCTGATCCCCAAGCCCTGGGCACCACCCTCTTGAGGGCTGCAGGTATGAGGCAGCAGGCAAGGGTAGCACTTGGGCAAGGAGGCCGGGCTAGCCCTCAGGCAGGGAGCTGCAGCCAGTCTCTGTTTCAGCAGATGCAAGCATCCCGCCTGCCCTGCCACACTCCCCGCCCTTGGCTCCTGTGGACTGGCCAGATCCTGCTGCCCTCAGTTCACCAGGGAGGCACTTCCTGCACATGCCACTTAGGCTGCCAAAGTAGCCCAGGTTTTCCCCCGGCTAATCAATTACACAGCTATTGCTACTTATAAGCCCCAATGAGTGTCTTCAAAGAAAAATAATCTTCGTTATGATTTATTAATAACCACTGTTTCTGTCTTCAGCATTTCCTGAATCAACTTACTCAGTTCTGGAAATATTTAAGCCAAGGTTTCAAGTCCAGCAGCTCTGACATTCTAAGGTCCAGAGCTGAGGGTTTCTGGAGAAGGCCTGAGAGCAGGTCCAGGGTGAGCTCATCGCCCAGGGAGGAGGGCAAAATGCTCTGCAGAGTTGAGGCTCTTCTTCTCAGAAGCACATTCATCCATTCACTTACTCACTCATGCCTTCCAAATCCACAGGACTCCTGCAGGCACAGTGCATAACCCTGAGTTGTTCGTGATCCCCTAGAGCTCCCAGTCTAGTAGGGGAAATAGGTCACAAAGAACAGCCACACAGAGATGAAAGAGCCACAGGCCACATGGACAGGCAAAGGCTGCAGACTCTTCAATGTAGGTGCAGAAGTTTCTGCTACTGACACCTGTGGAGCACCAGAACAGGGGGCACCTGGGCTGAGCCTTGAAGGATGAGCAGAAGTTGAGCCTACCTCAAAGGTGGTGGGGCTCTGATTTGGGATAAAGGAAGGAGGGTGGTATTTGCTATCCTTTGGCTCAAATCAGCACATGTGCCAAGTTGATGTTGTCCCCTGTTCTCATGGACAAGCATCTCTTGAGATGGTGACCCATACTCCCAGCCTCTCCTTCCTCACCCCCAGTCTCTATCAGCCTCTCGCATTTAGTGAGTTTCTCTTCTCCTGAAACTGTCCCACTCCAATCCAACAGTCTGGTTCTGATTCTCAGCTCTGGGATTCCCGGGGCTCAGATACCATTCCTCACTCTCTTCTCGAAGCTGTTCCTTCTGCCCGCTGTGCAGAGCTCAGCTGCCTCATCTCTGCCCAGGTCTCTCGCTGCCTCCCCAGCCTGTTCTGGCCTCCACTTGTTCTGTTCTCCCCGGAAGTCCTGCTGGTGCCCTGGACTGCCCCAGCTGCCCTCCATTCCTCATGGCTTTCACATCTTTATTTCTGCCCAGAGCTTCCTCCAGCACTTCAGGCTCACATGTCAAACCATCTCCCTGTGGATGGTTCAGGATCCCTTAAGCCCATGTCCAATTTCAGCTCCTGCTCCTCTTTGCCCAATGTGCTCCCACTGCCTCACTGCAGGCTCACAGCCAACCAGCCTTGACAGCTTGGGTTTGTTTTGACAAATCCCTCTCCTTCAGTCCCTACAGTCAATTAGTTTCAAATTCTGAAGATTCTCTTTGCACTCTTATTCCATTTTCATTTCTCTTTTACTGACTCAATTAAAATTCTTATCATCCTTGCCTGGACTTCTTCCTCTTACCTCCTGCCCTCCACAGAAGCCTCCAAAAGAGATATGCAGCTGCCAAGGAAATACTTCTAAACATAGATCTAATCAATTTACTTCTTTTCTCAAAGGTAGTAATGGCATTTACCAACTATGTGTAGAGTGTTTACACCCCCAGCCTGGCAGTCATGATCCTGTCATGGGGCAGCACCACCCAACTTAACCACACACCCTGTCCACCCAGCTCATGGCTGCCACAGACACTCTCTGGCAGCCTTAGAAATGCTGCTGTCCAGACCTGCTGAATCAGAACTTCTGGGGGAAGGACCTGGAATCCGGACTGTGAAGCAGCCCAGGTGATTCTGATAATCACTGTCCTGGGCTCCAGTAACACCTGACAACATCCCATCATAATGCCCTTTTGCTCATCCTCACTGTTCAAGTCCTACCTTCCATTGAAGGTGTGGGTCCAGCTTCCCCACCTCCATGTGGTCCTCCCAGAGTTACTCTACTGAAATTAGTCCTTTTCTTTTCACTTCAATTTCACTTTCAAAACAGCATGAATAACAGTCTGGCATATAATAGGGTAGTTTGTACAGTGTGTGTATCTACCTCTTCCCAAGATTGAGGACCACAGAGAGCCAGGGGACCCAACTCCTTCTGGGAAATTCTGTGTGCATGAGTGTGTATGTGTGTGTGTGTGTGTGTGTGTGAGAGAGAGAGAGAGAGAGAGAGAGAGAGTGTTGTGTGTATGCATGCATGTACGAGTGTATGTATGTTTGCAAGTGTGTGAGTATACATGTAAGCAAGTGTGTGTGCATGAGTGTGTGTGTGTGTGTACATAAGGGTGAGTGGTTATGAGTGTGCGCATGCATGAGTATGTGTATATTTGCAAATGTGTGAGAGTGGAATGCTATCATGAGCACTCAAGAGTATGCATGCATGAGTGTGTGTAAATGCAAGAGCGTGGAAAGTTATGTTTGTGTGTGTGCATGAGTATGAGTGTGTCTGCAAGTATATGAGTCTTCATGTACATAAGTGTGTGAGTATGTGTGTGTGTGGTGCACACATGTTTGGAGCAATCATATGTTTGGAATCTAGGGTATTGATCTAAGCAATCAGTTCTGAAGAGGGAGACCCTGAACCAAGGGCTTGCAGATTCATCCAGGAGGCTTGGAAGCCAGGCTGACAGGGCTAAGCCAGGGGAAAGGAGGTAGAGAGTAGAGGGTAGGAGTGCATCTCTGGGAGGATGGAGAGCAGGGACCACTCTGAGAGACATTTAGGAAGAGGGGACTTGTAATTGATGGTATGTGGAGGAGGTGGGGAATGCAAAGGGGGCAGGACATTGGTCAAGGAGGAGGAGCAGGACAGTGCAGGGCAATGAGGAGTTCAACTTGCACATGTTGGATTTTTGTTTTCTCTCTGGCATCGAAGGAGGTATGTCCAGGAGGAAGTCAGATGTGAACTCTGCAGTGTGGTAGGGAGAACTGGGCTCAGGAAAGAGGTAGCTACAGATCAGTGCCTGGCATGTAGGAGGCCTCAATAGGAGTTTGTTGAAAGACAGTGTAATAGTAATAGGAATTATTCTTCACTGAGTGCTTGGACACTACATGCTATAAACTGGACTGAATGCTTTATGTGAATGAATTCATTTAATCCTTGCAAGTGTTATTACTTTAGTGTTACAGATGTGCCAGCTGAGGCTTGGAGAGCTAATTAAGCTGTCCAAGGCCACCACATTGCTAGCAAGTGGCAGTCTGTTTTCAAATTTGAATTCACCTTCCTGCAGAGCCGGTGCATTTAACCCCTTCATGAAACCACCGCACATCCATGAGATTTCCCAGGAGGCCTCTAGAGTGAGGAAAGACGAGGACTAAAGTCAGAACCCGTGGGAACTTGGTGTTGAGGATGGGAAAAGGTAGAACAGCTTGTGACCAACTCTAGAAGAAGCCACCAGAGTGATGGGAGAACCACCAGCGAGCAAGCACTTAGAAGACTCAGAGTGGTTTGTGGAAAAGGGGGAAACCATGCCCACAGCAGAGAAAGGGTTAAGGTCACAGGTGGTGGGGTAGGGCTACCAAGAGAGGGCTCTGGGGTGAGTAGGGAGCGGGGAGTGCACCCAGAGTGTGGAGAACTCTTCTAGGATTGGTCCCTGCAAAGGAGGGGAGAGAAGGAGGAAGTTCTCTGGAGGGGTCCATAGCTTAGAGTGCAGGGTGTCCCTTAAGGCAGAGGGACGTGAACCTGTTTAAAAGCTGATAAGTGAGGGCCTTTGGACTGAGAAAGATGAGGCTATGGGTGGGGAACAGGTGGATTGATGATCCAGGGAGGGGCCCGAAGGGCCTGGGAGCTGACAGATGTGGAACCTGGGCTTAGGTGGCAATGGGGATTAGCCTGGAACAGCAAGATGCCATCCTGGACTGTGGAAGGAGGCAGGGGGCATGAATCAGGCATTCCCCCTGCTCTGGGGCACCTGGCCCATGAGGCTGTACCTGCTGGGCATTAGAGAGCCTCCCTGTACCAATCACCCCAGTCCCCTCACCCAGTTTTCTTTGTACTTTGCCCCGAATTTGACACCCCCCCGCCACCACTCCATGTTGCTGCTACTCTTGAGCTGTATCTGTGCTAGGGTCTTGTAACCCTTTGGGTGCCCTGGCCCAAACCATAATGGTCATTCCGAGCATAATGGTCATTCAGCCACATGGCCTGGTGAGAGAGGACATAGAGCTACGAGCATTCTCAGCCAATGGGTGTTGGTAGACACAGTTCTCATTGCATTAGCACTGGCCCTGCCTTCCTAGAAAAGCTGTCCTGAGGTGGGCCGAGGTGAGAGAAAGAAGAAATTCCATGCATGGACAGAGCAAGGATGGGGTGTGTGGGCTGTGGATAGGATGGACATGCACAAGTGCTTGTGAAGGCCAGAGTTGGAAGTTGGGGTCAGGCATGAGAAATTTCTCATGACATGAGAAATTTCATTTATTCGTCAGAATAACCATGATTTTTCAGATGTTTGTTTGAGACGGGGGAGGGAAGCAGCTTACTCAAGGTCACAAATATTATTGTTATGTGATAGAGGCAAGATTCCAACTCAGTCAGTCCTGATCACTAAGGATGCTACGATTCTTCCCAAGAACTGAGTATGAGTAGCTTCTAAGTACTTCAGGTCAGTATTTCCAGGGAGGGAGGAGAAAAGCCAGCTTACACAGCAGAATTCTCACATGTTAGCAAGATTACGGCTTGGTTTCTGTCTGCCCAAGGGTTGTCCCAGATGAAAACACAAGCAACTCAAACCCAAGAGGTCAGAACACAGAGTGGAGGAAATGGAATGGTCCCCAAAGGTTCATTCATTATTAGAGAAGGACAAGAGCTGGGCAGCAGCAGCAAGGCGTTGCCAAGGCAATGCGAGGTGCAGGGCCAGCAGAGGAGACACCGATTTATGTTAGCTTCCTATCAAGGAAGTGGGGAATCTTTCAATTCTGAGTTGAAGAAGCTAAAGAAGTGAATAGGCAGTGCACAGAAGAGGAAGTGCAGATGGTCCATAAAACGTGTAGTGATGCTGAACTTCACTAGTAATCGTGGAAATGCAAATTATAGCCATAGTATAATACAGCTCATTTTTAAAAGCATAGAAATATCATGTGTTGGTGAGATTGTGAGTAAGTATAAGCCACTATGTAGAAGGCAACTGAGCTGTATTTATTAACATTAAAAACATACCTACTCTACAACCCAGGAATTCTGCTTTTTGCCTCTCTCTTACAAAAAGAACCACAAGGGCATAGGTAGTCATATGCAAGGATGGCCTGGGAGCACCTATGTGATCCCTAAAAATTAGGAAAATCCAAATGCCCAACAACAGGAAAATAGGTAAATAAATGGTGTTAATATCACATTATAGGATGCTTTGCAGAAGTTAAAAAGAATGAGATGAATGTATATACTAATATGGTTAACTCCCTTTTTAAAAAAATGCCTCAGAAAAGGTGTCTTCACTCCCTTTCTTCAATTCCTTTCCTATTCCTGTTCTTTATAGTAAAATATACCTAACGTGACAATTACCATTTTAATGATTTTCAAGGGCCGAGTTCAGCGGCATCCGGTACATTCACATTGCTATGTAATCATCACCACCATCCACCTCCAGAACTTTCTCATCATCTCCAACTGCTTCCTGCTCTCTTTGAAACCACACAGTCAGGCTTCCCCTCCCTGTCCAACCCAAACTGCTCTTATCAAGGTCACCAATAACCCTCATTATGTTCAATCCAAGGGTCACATTAGTCCTCCCACTCCCTGACCCCTTGTAGCCCTTGACTGAGTTGGTCTCTCCCTCCTCCAGCACCATTTCTATCTTTGGGTTCTAAGACCACTCTCCTGCCTCTCCCCTCCTTCACTGGTCATCACCTAAACTCCACACCTCTTGGCGTCCAGTGTCCAGGGACAATCCTTGGACCCAATTTCTATACACACTCACCGTCTCAGTGATCTCCTGTCTCATAGATCTAAACTCCATCAATGTGCAGAAGTCTCAACCCAGAATCCAAAACCCATGTGTCCACTGCACAATCCACCTGAGGACCTCCAGTGCCACATGTCCGAAGCTGAACTCCTGGTCTTTCCTCACCCTGAAATCTACTCCCTCATCTGTCAGAGAAAACACCATCTCAGGCTGGTCTGTTCCCAGCAGCATCATTTCTCCACCGAATTACTGCTGTAGCCTCTTCTCCAGTCTCTGCTCTGACATCCTTCTACAGTCTCTTAACAGGGCAGCTAGAGAGTGTTCTTAAAGATAAGCGTTAGGTTATGTTGCTCCCTATGTCAACCCTGCAGGACTCCCCTTCTTGCTCTGTGGCTAAGTGAGGGCCACCATGACAGCTTACAAGGTTCTTAGACTGGGCCATGTGACCTCTTGGATGTCCTTATGTTCCCCAGTCCTAGACACCCTGGTGTCTGCAGCCCTTCAAACAGGCCGGCCATGTACTCGCCACCTGGCTCCGCACCTGCCATCCCCCATCTCTGCAGGGCTTCCTCTCGGCCCCTTCATTCTTTACCATTTTCTCAGTGAGGCCTTTCTTGACCACCCTTTTAAAGATGGATATCCAACCCTCTCATCTCCCTTTTTCTGCTTTAACATTTACTTAAATTCTACTAAAGCAGTAGAAAGCAAGTTGCAGAACAATACACAACATAGAAAACTATATTTAAAAGGAAGAAAAACACAACACCCAAACAAAAGGCATCACCATGCATTTTCAGTGGGGCAGGTATTCGCATAGAAGGAACATGTCACACCTGTCATGGTGGTGGTGTTTGTGAAGGAAGGACGAAGTTGTAATACAGTGCATTTTATATAGGGAAACAATGTACTGTTGCTTATGTAAATCAAACTAAAATCTTTAAAGTGGAATGGAGCCGAATCCCTTAGGAAATCTAAAATAGCAATTAAAATATTACAAATTTGGTAAGAGTTTATGAATCATAACCTACGACAAGCACCGCACTAGGCTGTGGACCACAGCACAAACCCGAGAGCCCGAGCCTGTCAGCTCGGATCTCCCAGGCTGAACCAATGACGCTTTGTGGAAGCACGGTCCAGGCCCACTGTGGCCCTCTGGGAGACTGGGTTACTCCCTAGTAAGCCCCTCCAGTGGGCCTGGGTCCACTCCAGCCCATTTTGAATAAGGAGGGGCTCAGTGAGGGTGTGTGGTCATTCACTCACCCAGAGGTGAAACAAGACGACCTGGCAGCTGCTGAAACTTGGAAGTTGCTGGAAACACATCACAGAAACCTTAGCCAGTGGATCTTGTCGGAGCTCTGCCCCAGTTCCCCCAGATTCTTTTCTCCTGTTTTCATGCCCCACCACCGTCTGACCCCTTTACTTGGAACGGTTCACCCTGGGGTGGTTTTTCAGGACTGCTGTCATGGTTTGGAAGACTGGCTTTGGGCTACTGGAGCCTATTCTGGGCAGGCATTAGGAGAACTGGAAGTGCCTAGGAATCTACATCCCTTCCTACCCCCTTAGCCCTTGGTCAAAGGTTCCTGGTGGGAAGCCTGAAAGCCCCAGTGGCCTGGTTTCTAGTTGGAAACCACTCAGAGGAGTGATGAGGTAGAAGTCACACTTCGAAGTTCTCCTGGAGCTCAGGCTGAGAACCCCCCTTTATTGGGCTTTGCACCCCAACGTGGCTCTCATCTTTTGTCCTCCCAGCACCTGACTGGTATCCCCTGAGGCACCTCTTTAAGAAATTGTTGCACAAAAATCCTCATCTCAGGCTCTACTTTGGACAACCCCACCTCACATACCCACTTACTGTCAGGACCTTTTGAATGGGCTGTGGCAGCATTGGCTTTGGGCAGCCACTGGGGCATTTGGTCCTGCCTGGTGCTCTCTGGGGCTAGGCGCCCTGCAGCCAGCCAGGGGTGCTTTCCCATCTGCAGTGCTGTAAGTGCAGCCCCAGAGTGCGCAGAGTGGCTGCGTATGGGCTAAAAACAATTGATTTATAGAAGTCAATGGGATTTTAAAGCTGGGCTGGGAAATAGCAAGATGGCTCTCAGAGCTGAATTGATTTAAAGGGTAAGTATTGAGGTTGAAAGACTGATTGAGAAGAGAGAGGTGAGGTAATGGAAGGGGCACTCTGGAGGGGGCTGGACAAATGGTTTCATCAAGTTAATGCAATTTGCAGCCAAGGGCGATGGAGCCTAGTGAGGTTCCCATGCTGTCCTGGGAATACTGCATGAACCTCAGATGATTTATTCCTGAGTACCCCCTACCATATCTATCTATCTATCTATCTATCTATCTATCTATCTATCTATCTATCTATTTATCTATCTATCCTCACATACACATATACACATAATATATGTATATATACACATGTATATATGTGGGTCATACATGTATATGTGTGTGTATATATTTATATTTATATTTATATTTATATTTATATTTATATTTATATTTATATTTTAACTTGTTACTTAGCTTCTTTTTGGGCTCCAGTTGGTCATCTGTTCCTTGCTGGGTCCCTCATCTGAGGGGTAACCAGCCAGTTCCTCCTACTGGGTCTCGCTTCAGAGGATGGAAAATAAAAAAGGCACAACCTTCTCCCCCATAAGTAAAAAGTACTAATTCTAAAAGTGCTAAGGTGGTCTATAAAGTTTGGATTTTTTTCATAGCGATTAATTTAATGATATAAATACATCAGTATAAAGTATCACATTCTTAAGAGTTGTTTTTATTGGCTCTTCCTGGATCTTCCTCCTGGTTCCCCTGGCTGGTCTTCTGCAAGGGGGTGCAGTCACCCAAATTGCTTGACCTGTACTTCTGTGCAGTGTGCACCCCCAGATTCAACTGGTTCTAGTATTCATTTATCTCATAATGGAATTGATAGGGCCTCCTGTGTATCCACCCTGTGCTAGCCACTGAGGTATGGAGATGAAAGGCACGCGCCTGCCCTAGCAGAGGTTAAGAGGGGAACAAAGACACCCAAATACACGTCGTCATGGCTAGTGCCAGGGGAAATGGGAGCGTGAAGGCAGCAGCAAGGAAGTGAGGTGGCAGACTGGTTGAAAGAATGGAAAGAGCCATTAGAGGGGTGAGGTATGCCACCCCAAAGAGGCCCCTTTGGCGTACTGCTTTAAGCTGCAGGCAATTGAGAAACAGCAGACACAGGAGGAGCTAGCTCTCTTCCCCCCTTTTTCTACCTAAGAACAGGGCACCAATTTCCCTTTGGAAATGTGCCCCCCCCCGATACCAGGCAGAGGACAGCGAGATTCTTACTATTGAAGTCAGACTTAAGCCTGCATTAGAAATATTACTAAACCACTGTTACCTACCAGACATTTCCTAGTTACCTTCCCACAGTTAACTGCCCCTGGCTTTACCTGCCTCTCTGGGTTCTCGACTCTTTCCTGTGAAATCCCAAACATTATCAACTCAGGCTCAGAACTTAAGAAGGGAGAGGAAAAATTTTTCCTTCCCTACACTATGGAAGGTTTGGGGGGAAAGAGGTATGCTTAGCAGAGGTTACAGGAAGACCACGCAGGGTGAGAGAGCCTGGGGCCAAACTCAGAAAATCTGGCTCCTATGATCTTAACCCTGACTACCAAAGGATCCAGGTCCCTGACCTAGAACAACCATACCCTGACCCCTGCCCCTCTTCCTCTTAGAAAGACTTGAGGGGCTTCCTCTAATTCTATCCACAGGCTGGACCTCCATCATTATCCCATGGTGGGGTCTCTATTGCTGCATCTCCTTGGAAGAAGCTATGCCTCCTTTCGGGTGGAGACAGCCTTAGCTGTCATTGACCTGGGTATGAAGCTGAATGACGAGACAGCTTTTGTGAGCTTGTGTGCAGCCAAGTCTCTAGCTTCACCTTGCACTCACGCCACGCACCTCGCTCTTTCGAAACCCATGACCAGCCCCGACGTGGCCATTTTGTGCCATCTCCTGTACCTCTGTGCTTGCTGGCCTGATGAATCCTGATCACTTCTGAAGTATCAATGCAGCTGTTTCCTATGTGGGCTCCTCTAGTGGGTTCCCAAAGCAGAAGGGCTGCCTTCCATCCATTATGCTGCGCACTCATCTCTGGCAAGACAGGTGCTTCTCTGTGCTGTATTAATTTCTGTGCTTGCTGTGGTCATGAAAGTTGCCCTTCTCACACCTGAACTTCTTGAAGTAGTAGAGACTCATAATAAATGCTTGCAGAATGAATGAATAAACCTGATACGGTAACCCTCAAATTCAAAGATGGGAAAGACGAGGTCCAAGCAACCCTATACCTCTATAGGTGATCTTGATTTGGAAGACATATGACCCCAGGGCTTTTCCTACCATGGCCTGTTTCCAGACAATGAAAAGATTAAAGGGCACAAGATCACTGCTTCTGTTCCTGTGATCAGAGAAGCAACCAGCAAGAGACTTGAAACAGAATTACACTTTTCCTAGCTTGGCAGTAGGTGTGGAGAAGCCTCATGAGGTTATGAAAGGGGCATGGGATTTGGAGGCCCGAGGCCCATTTAGCCTCTTGCAGCCCCAGCTTTCCGTGTAAAATGAGAGCAAAACACAAATTCTACTTACTTCCTAACTACGGAGAGGAGGGAATGAACGACACCTGGAAAGTGCTTCGTAAATGTAGCAGCATTTCTCATGGCTGCAGGTTGAGCCCTTGGAAGCCCTCTCCCCTCTTCTGGATGCTGCTGGGCCTCGGCTGTGAGCAACTGGCCCCAGGTGTGAGGCCTCTGTTCCTGTTAGATCAGCAGGCCACTCACTAGGATCCTCTGATAGGAGAAGTTGATGTAATTCAATATCGATTTTAAATTTCATTTCTGCCTGCCTACCAGCCATTAACTTTGATCAATACATTCTCCACCTTTGGTTGCATAATCATTAAGGCTGCTGATGTTTTGGCAGAGTTAAGGCGGTCTCTGGCTGTCTTAGTGGGGGAGCCCAAGGCAGTTTCCAGGCCCAGCTCTAACCTAGTTCAGCCCGTTTTGCAAATAAGTGACCTATTTCCACTTTCAGATAGTAAGGTCAGGTCCAATTCTCCAGTTCTCTGTGGTCGGTAGTCCAGCCTGGAGCTGCTCTGGCCTGGCATGTGGTAGTTCCTGTGTTCCGATTGTCTAAAGAGTGTCTAAAGAGAGCCCCTTCCAGGGGCTCGCAGTATGTCCTGAGCATGTTTCTCTGGGTCTTGCCACAGGAGGCTTTTCCCCCTGGGATGGCTTTCCTCTCCTGATGTCTGGATAGGGCCTGGTGCACAAAAAGGAAGGACATAGTAGTGTTCATGAGCCTTCCAGTTTTAGATCCCAACACTGCCACACCTGGCTGGGTACTCTTCCTGGCTGGCAAGTTCTTTAATCTCTCTAGGACTTAGTTTCCTCATCTGAAAAATAAGGCAACAGCGGTCTCTTTCTCAATATGGATCTTTTGAAGATTAAGGGAGATAATACATGTAGTCGGTGTAATAGGACATTCAAAGGAAGCTCCTGCAGGGCACCAAAACGCAAGGGATGTGACGTTCTACAGTGAGGACCTGATCAAGAAGCATACTTTCAAAGACTAGGTGAAAATCAGTTATATGGCTCTGGGATGGACGTGGAAATATTGAACTGGTTTTTTTATTTTGCAAACGAAAGCACATCTTGGGCTTTCATCATCGAGGAGTGTCCAGAGCTGTCATGGGGCCTTGTCAGGCAGAAACGGAGGAAGACCTGGCCCCTGGGACAGTGGAGGGCACAAATAAAGTTGCTTTATGAGGTATGTTTGTTCTAAAGCATGGTTACCTAAGTTCAGTAGACATGAGCTATGGTTACTGGTATTATTAAATATTCAGTCAGTGCATAATTGATGTGTCTAACTCCTAACACAAGTGGGGAGGTGAAGGTATCTATTTGAGCTGTCTAATTTTGTCAGAAATGTGACAAGTTGCAATACAACAGCAGCCTAAGCTGGGATTCCTCAGCATTACCAGGTGGATGGGGCCAGGCCTGCCTGAGCCCACCACACATTTTGGTGCCCATGGCCAGCACTGCAGCTACCCCCTAGTTAGGGCACATGCACAAGTGCCCACCCTCCTCATCCCATCTAATCCTGAGTCCTTCACCTTTCCCATGAGCCTGTTGCTTGGCCAGGTTGCCTTTCAGATGAACGAATCTGAGCCCAAACAGGACAGAGTGGGTGGTATAACCCTACCTTTTGTTTCTGTCCCTGTGCCTGGTGACATGTGAATACCTGCCTACAGAGAATGGTGCTGGTGAGGAATCAGACATCCCGTATCACGGGAACTTAAGCTGCTCAGTGACACCACCTGGCTTCCCCGGACCTCTGGACAGAGACATATTTTGGGGGAAAGGTTCTTCAGATCTCGGAGTAATGTGTTTAAGCTAATCTTATTAGTAGTGTGATTCTGAACATTTTACTTATTCGGCCTCCACTTTCTCCCTTGTCTCACAGCATTGGTGTTAGGATTAAAATGGGTGTGTGCATGCAAATGGAAGGTCTCGCATATATCCGGCACATCGGGCACATCTGAAACACTCAGCAGTTATCGTCTCACCTTCCTGCCTTCCCTAAAGAATGTTAGTAGTGAGAGTCTTTAGTTTAGTGTTAGTAATGAGAAGTCCTCCTTTATGCTTATTTATTTACATGAAATTTAAAAACAGACAAACACTACTCTGTGGTAACAGAAATCAGAAGAGTGTGAGTCTGGTTGTGAGGAGAGACTGGGGGGAGACAGGAGGGAATTTTCTGGAGCGAAAGGAAATGCTCTCTATCTTGATCTGGGTGGTGGTCATTGTACTGTACACTTACGATATGTGCATTTTACTCTATGTAAATTGTGCCGTAATTAAAAAATAAGAAAATATTAGAAGTGAACAATGGAAGTCCTAGAATAAGCAGTATTCAAAAACTCAGACTAAGATGTACTTTGAGACCACTGTTCAAAGATACCCAAATACCCAAATCAGGAATTTTTATTTCCTTTGATCAGGCCCCTGGGACTTATCCTAGACATTTTGCTCATCTGAGGGCATCGCAATTTCGTTGTAGCTCTGAGCAAACTGCTGGAAGGGGAACAGGAGGGAGCTCAGTCATCTTTGTGAGGTAGAAGGCCTGGCCAGTGGTGAAGGATGTCCAGGCTCGGGGACTGGAGCCCTCGGGGAAGGTATCAGCTCTGAGCAGTGGTGCCAGGGCCTGGTCAGAAAAAAGGGGGCCACTGGGTTAGCCTCCCTTGGCCTTCCTTCTCCACCACAGGCTCCTGTCTATCAGACCTCCAGTCCCTGGCTGAGCTCTGTCCCAGACCCTGGTTCCACCCTCCATGAACTTTTCTCATATACCTCTTCCTGGGCATATGTCACTGACACCTCTCCTAGCCCTGAATCCTCTCTGAAGTTCAGGCAAAGACCTAATCACCTAAGTAGATTACTGTTCCTTTGCTGTCAGTCTCTCAGGACTTAAGGAGCTCTCAGAGTATCTGAAAGGCCCGGGAAGGGGCAGCATAGGCATACCCCAGAAGGCCACACCATTCAGAATCAAGAAATCAGAGGAGGCCTGTGAACCCCATGGTCCTTCTTAAGAGCAGTAACTTCCCTCTGAAAAATCCTCCAGTTTGAACTGGCATGACCCGTGGGCCAGCACCCCTTAACCACATCTCAAGTAGTCCTTCAAGCCTTGGGGTGAAACCTGGCAGTCTCCTGTCCTTCTACACCTTTTATTCCCCACTCCCAGAGGCAGCCACTTCCAATCATTTTAGTTGGTTCCTTTGGTATTTACGCCCACATTTCTCAATAGTATTACATAATGTATACCACATCTTCTTTATCCATTGTTCCACTGATGGACACTTAAGTTGTTTCCAGGTCTTGACCACTGTGAATAATGCTGCAATGAACATGGGAGTGCAGATACCCTTTGATATCCTGATTTCATCTTCTTTGCATGTAGACCCCAGAAGTGGGATTGCTGGATCATACAATAGTTCCATTTTTAATTTTTTAAAGAGTTTATTTATTTTTAGAGAGAGGGGAAAGGAGGGAGAAAGAGAGGGAGAGAACATTGATGTGAGAGAGAAATATCAATTGGTTGCTTCTCATACGTGCTCTAACTGGGGATTGAACTGGCAATCTTTCGCTTTGTGGGATGACTCCCAACCGGCTGAGCCACATTGGTCAGGGCCCATTTTTAATTTTCTGAGAACCTCCACACTGTTTTCCATAGGGCTGCACCAATTTACATTCCCACCAACAATGCACCAGGATTTATTTTTTCTACATCTTTATCAACATTTGTTATCTCTTCTTTTTTTGATGGTAGCCATTCTAACAGGTGTGAAGTGATATCTCATGTAGTTTTGATTTGAATTTCCCTGATGATTAGTGATATTGAGCATCTTTTCATGTACCTGTTGGCCAGCTGTATGTCATCTTTGGAAAAATATCTTCAGTTCCTCTGCCCATTTTTAAATTGGATTTTTTGGGGATATTGAATATTATGAATAGTAACCCCTGGTTAGTTACATGATTAGTAAATATTTTCTCTCATTCCACAGGTTGTCTTTTCATGTCATTGACGAATTCCTTTCCTGTGCAGGTTATTTAGTCTGATGTTGTCCCACTTGTTTATTCTTGCTTTTGTTGCCTTTGCTTTTGGTCAAATCTAAAAAAAACCACTGCCAAGGCTGATGTCAAAGAGCTTACCCCCTATGTTTTTTTCTAGGAGTTTCATAGTTTCAGGTCTCATGTTCAAGTCTTTAATCCATTTTGAGCTGATTTTTATGTACAGTGTAAGATAGGCATTCGGCTTCACACTTTTGCATGTGCCGTCCAGTTTTCTCAACACATTTATCCTTTCCCCATTGTACATTCTTAGTTCCTTTGTTGTAAATTAATTGCGTTAGTTTATTTCTGGGCTCTCTATTCTGTTCCATTGATCTATGTGTCTGTTTTTAATGCCGCATCATTTCTCGATTTTTCCTTTTAAGAATTAGCAGTTGACTTTTCATTATGTAAAATGAGGACTTTATTTTTTTTACTCCCCTGTCCCTACCACACATAAGCACCCACCTTATCCTCTTAATATAGTTATATTGTAATTTTGGTTTGATCAACATGCAGAATTTATATTATTAGTACTATGTAATCGCTAGTCCCAGTTGAGCTATGTAGTATACTATAATAATTTTTCTGTTCATGCATCACTTTTTACCTTCCCTGGAGTTCATAATTGCCTTGTTTTTTCATTTGCTTAGTTTGCTACTACATATTAATAATTCAACCTTAAATATTTCAACAGCCGTCTAAATCTAATCTCCACATGTTCATATGTGGTGGGCATCTTAAAAATATCACTGCATCTCATCCCTCAAAGAATCTATAGCTCCCCAGGGACATGTAGGGCTGTGCGTGGTGGTCTTTGGGTACCGCAAATCCCTGCATTGGGTGAGGGAGAGAGGCCCGAGGCCTCAGAGTAAGAAAGACATGAATATGAATTCCACCACTTATTGTCAGGGTACCCATGAGTCTCCTTCCACATCTGCTAAAAATGGGAATACTGATGCCTCTTCAGAGTAGAGTTATGAGAATTAAATAAGTACAATGGAACTGCCTGGAGCACGGAGGGCAGTACACAATAAATGTTGGCTTACTTTCCTATGGGGAAATCAAGAAAAATAGGGCCACTGAAAGCACTTTATCTCATTCATAGAACTTTCTCTCTCCATTCCCAAAGTATTGACCAGGTTCTGCACATTCATCAAGGCTTACAAGACATTGGTTCTCCTGCTAAAGAAGAGAGCTAAACCTGCCATAGCTTCGCTCACCAGTCTAATGATTTCCTCTAAAAGAAGGGGCCTCCTTGATAGCAAAGATTAATTTTATTTTGAAATATTTTAAACAAAGGCAGAAACGCTAAAAGAAAATATTGATAGATTAATGACATAAAAATTAAAAACTTATGTACGTCTGCAGAAAAGAAAAAAAATCCCTAAAAGGTATAAAAGGTATATGTTACACGTATTAGGAAAATATGTGCAACATGTAAGTCAGTCAAGGGAGGGGCCCACTTTCCTAAGGACCTGACCCAGTTAGGGCAGAGAAAATGCTTCATTCATTCATTCATTCATTCATTCCAATTTTTGTATTGAGTGCCCACCAAGTGCCTGGCATTGGAGTATATAAAAACAGAAATTGTCGCTGCCCTCAGTGGAGCTCATAGTCAAGTGGAGTGACAGATATTCACCAGATAAACCCCTTAAGAGTGTACAGCTATAATTCGTCCATGGTAAACGCTGTTAAGAAAAGAAAAGTAGAGTGCAGAGAACCCAGCTTAGACTGAGGTGTGTGGGAGGGCTTCTTTGGCTGGTGACACCTAAGCAGAGAACTGGAGGGTGGGTCCAAGTCAAGGAATGTGTGTGTGTGTGTGTGTGTGTGAGAGAGAGAGAGAGAGAGAGAGAGAAAGCGAGGGAGAGAGAGAGAGAGAGAGAGAGGCATTCTGAGCAGGGAAAACAGTGCGTGCTGAGGCTCTGTGGTAGGAGGCCACGGCTGAGGAACAGCAGGGCCAGTGTGTCTGGAGCTTGGAGCTTGGAGTAGGAGTGGACGCTGGAGATTTGGTCAGTGGCTAGAATGTAAGAGGGCCCTTGTGGTCCACAGTAAGATCTCTGGATTCCTGGTTGGGGTTGGAGGTGGGTGCATGGCTGGATTTACATTTGAAAAGGTGACTCTGGCTTTGGAGTGGAAAATAGATGGAGTGGGTTGGCCGAGGCAGAGTCCTACTGCCATAGTCCAGGTTAGAGATAATGATGACTGGGGAGGAAGATGACATAAGGATGAGTGACACAGGCAGACTCAAGAGTCTTTGGGACATAAAGCAACAGGGCTGCCTCCCATAATGCATTCTTGTGGAGCAGGGTGAGGCCAGAGCAACAAATTTTTATTTTGGGTGGTGCTAATGGGCACAGCGGAGGCCTCAGTCCAGCCTGCAGGAATACACAAGTCTTTGAAGAAACAAGCCCTATGAGAATGGGATTTCAGAAAGGGGAGCAATCACGGCTGGCTGGGGTAGCATCAGGGTCAAGTATTTTGGGGCTCTGTTCAGACTATGGCCTGGAAAGATGGCAATGAACCAGGTGCCCCAGGGGCTGAGTGAGCAGAGGAAGAAGCCTGAAGAGCCTAACATTGCAGATTGTGGCAGTAGGCATGAGTGCAAGGCCTGGGGCTTCACAGCCCTTCCTCACTCTGAAAAACTATGCACACTGCTTCCAGAGAGAGGACACCTAGCTTATGTTTTTATCTTCTATCTCGAACAAAAAATTGCAACTTTTAAGTGTTACAGAGCACGTAGATTGGTGACTTGCTCCACAGTATATGAAACAAATGCATGGAGTTTTAGTGAATTCATTCCATTTTTATTCTTGGAAAATTGACAGAAGCTACCTCTTCCATTTTCCACTCTGGGAATAAGGCAATGGGACATAGTGGAGGAAGAAGAGCTTGCAAGATTGCGGCATCAGGAAGGGGTCCCTGGAAAGGACCCTCAGAACCACACGGGAGTTCAGCAGGACAGAGCCAGCCACACCTGGTTCCATATGGCCTGGTCTGGTTTGAATGAGCCATGCCTAGCTAGGATGAGTCTGTACTGGTCCTAAGGAGGCAATGGCAAGCTTGAATCATCTACATCAGTGATCCCCAACCTTTTTTTGCAGTCTCTGGTAAACAGGTGGGTGCATGGGTGGTTTGCTTGCTCACCCACTGTAGGTGGGGTGGAGGAGAGATAGGAGCTTAGGTGAACTTTGCTCCTAACGGGGCATGGACCAGTACCGGGGGTTAGGGACCCCTGATCTTCAGCATTAATGACCAGACTGAGTTGGTGTGAATCAATCCGGACAACTTTCCTGAAATTCATTTGAATTGCATGATGCACACTGTTTGAATTTTTAATGTTTTTTTATTGATTTCTTATATAGAGATCAAGAGAAAGAGAGAAACATCCATGTGAGAGAGAAACATTGATCAGTTGCCTCTCATATATGCTCTGACTGGGGATTGAACACACAACCTAGGAATGTTCCCTAACCAGGAATCGAACCAGCAACCTTTTGGTGTATGGGAAGATGCTCTCACCAACTTAGCCACCAGCCAGTTTTCACACTATTTGAATGTACTTGCCTATTTTGAGCCATTTCCAGCTGGTTTGGATGCCTCTCTACTTTTTTGAATTAGTATTATTCTCGTGTGTGTGTGTGTGTGTGTGTGTGTCTACCTGTTGACATTTGCCTTTAACTATTTCCTAGAAGTTGAACTCAGCCAGGACACAATAGTTGACCAAACTTAGTTCTATATGCTGGTAAGTGACAGTAGGGTTTTTCCTGGGAGGTTCTCAATCCTGGCATCTCCCCTCCCTGGGAAAGAGACAGGAGGATGGCTTCCAGGGTGATGGCAGCCATGGTGCGCTCACTCAGGGTTAGCCTGGAATGGGAACCTGCCAGGAAGCCAACAGCCAACATGACCTGGGGAAGAGTCCCTGGGAAGTCCCTATCTGCAGAGCAGTCTTTGGACAGACCCCAGAAACTTCTGAGTAGGCTGACTGGAGCTGATTTTACTAACTATTCCAGAAGTGAGCCCAGCCTTTCTCACACAACTGTGTGTGTCTGTATAGCGGTGTAGTCTGGAAGTGTATCTGGAACAGGTACAGTCTGGAGCAGTCTGGACAGGGCAGTGTCTGAATACTGGGGGCTGAGAGTTTCATACTCTGTTTTCCTGTGTTTATAATACGTATCTTGCTCAGTTCTTAAAGGTTCAATGGGGGATGAATTTTGATGAAAGTTCTTTACCAAAGCCCAAAGTTTTCAAGGCATATATATACAATTTTGGTCTACGTTGCTCCCAAAATGTTCCTAGGGAGAGTTATTTTTTAACAAGCTGCAAGCCTGACCCTGTGTGACCCAGTCCTTGACCTGGTTTCCAGCCTCAAAGCTGTGCCTGCTGCCCCTTCCTGCCCTCAGCCCCAGCCTCCTGGCCCTGCGTGCCCCTTTCCTTCCCACGGCACCTGCACATGCTGTACCCTGCCTGGAACGCAGCCTCCTCCCTCCACTATCTTTTGCTTGATTAGCTGCCCATCATTCTTTAGCCTACAGCTCAAGCACCACTTACTTCCTCTGGACGCTTCATTTGTAGTCTACGCTCTTCGAATGTTTCTTGTCATGGTTTATGATCGTACATTTTTGTTGGTGAGTAGTTGTTATTAATATCTGATGAACAGCACCATAAATTTCATCTTTCAATATATCTTATCAGATAATATCATCTAGTAGAAGGTTTCTCAAAATTAGCACTATTCACATTTTGGACCAGATAATTCTTTGTCGTGGGGCCTGTCCTCTGAACTGTGGAATATATAGCAGCATCCCTGGCCTCTACCCACTAGATGCCAGTAGCAACTCCTGGTTGAGAACCACTGACCTAGAACAACCGCTTTTAAGAAGTTTGGACTTTCAAAGGCAGGTTTCCTAAGAGCCCTTTACTGAAACACTGATCTCTTTCTAGACTAGCACTGCCCAATAGAAATATAATGTGAGCCACATATGTAATTCTAGTAGTTACATTAAAAGAGAGTAAAAGAAAAAAAAGGTGAAAATAATTTTAATAATATATTTGATTGAACCCAATATATCCAAAATACTGTCATTTCAGCTTGCAATCAATATAACATAATTAGTAATAAGATATTTTGCATTCTTTTTTTTTCTGCCAACTCATCAAAATCTACTGCGTGTTTTTCTTAATTTGGACTAGCCACGTGTCAAGTGCTGAATAACCATATGTAGCCAGTGGCTAGTGCATTAGGCAGGGATGGGAGGGTAAACCCAAGCTCTCTCACAGGGCCTGGCCTGGCCCACCTATTGGGTCGTCACCAGGTTGCTCCTCCATCCCTCAGCAGAGCCATGCACAAGCCCTCCTTTACCCACTGGGGCCCACAGGTTATCCTCTATCCTGAGCACCCCATTGTGGGAGGGGTGTCCTGATGGCTCTGAGTACATCCTGGAGGTCCTGCCTCTCCCCCAGTCATCTAGGTGTCTGTTACATGCTAATGAGATGGGTGTGCTGCCTGTGCCTTCACGGGAGCTGGAGGGTCCCTGACACCCACACTGGGCGAGAGACTCACTGTTTCCAAGCTCCCAAGGCAGATGTTCCGTCCACTTCCAAACCACCCTCATGCTATGCTCACAAGGAGGCTCAGCCCTCCACAAACACTGGCCACCTGAAAAGACACATTCTATTTTCTTAAGAGACAGGTGTTCTCATCTAAAATAACACTTGTCCTAGCCAAGAAGTTGCTGTCCAGAAGATGCTGTCTCTAGCTCTAACGCTTGTCCTGAGTCTCCAGGCCACTCTGCGGAGACACTGGGTGTTTGGGGCGCTAGTCTGGTTCTGCAGGATCACCTCTGCAAGACTCTGTGACTCCTGTATGTCTTACTGTCTCTGGTCTGTCCTCCCTCCTTCCTCCCAACCTGCCCTAGAGGCCATCTCCAGGCCCCACAGCGTTCTGGGAGCTCTCCAGGGGAGTGCCTGCCCCCAGCTGCCTGAGGGCTTGCTTTCTTCAGGCTCTGCAGAGCACCCCTAAGCTGCTGAATGAAGACCCTCGCTTGGACCTAGCTGTCTCCAGAAGCCAGAGCATTGCTTTCTGAGTGAGGGCCGTTTTTATTTTGGCTGCTGGGACAAATCTTGAGAATCGAGTATTTATTTCTCTTTTAGTAAAAGAACAAAGTTTCTCCAAAGTTGTCACCTGGTCACTTTGAGCAACCCTGGCACTCAGTACATCACAGAATATGAGGTGAAGCCTACCCACCCACTGGGGCACTAAGACAGCCATTACCCCTTTGCTGTTTCAGGTCTGACCCCCACTGACCCCTGGATCCTCAACCCCAGTCACCAGGATGCCTCCAGAATGTCTGCTCCAACTGACCCCGAGCATGGCAGCCGGAAAGTGTCCACATGCATTGCCAAAAGACTCACGCACGCTGTGCCCACATCCGATCCACGAAGTTGGACTTACCCCTCCTGGCTTGCCTGATCTTTGGGCTCAGCATGTTCCTGCAGCCACCCTGCCAGAGACGCTGGGCCGATCATGCTGTCATCACTTCCCTTTTCTCTTCCTCTCGCCCAGTTGCCCCTCATGCCCCAGTGGCCACTGGCGTCACCAGCGAGGCTCCCTGGGCTCCATCTCCTGGCTCCGGACCGCCGGCTTGCCTCGGACTACATAAACCTCAATGCATTATTTATTCACCCCAGAATTAATTCCCATTCAAGCGAACCATCGAGAGGTTCAGTAACCTCTGCTAATCAATCAACGGGCCAGGGCGGGCCAGCCTGGCTGTCCCTCCGCCCGGCCAGGGCGCACGCGGCGCTGTGGGTCCTGGAGCTGAGTCTAGCGGGCACGCGGGTCTCTCCTCCCACGCCGGTAGCGGGCGGGTGCGAGGGCGGGTCTGCTAGGAGGACAGGACGATCAGTCCTGGCGGCGGGCGGTTCCCGGGCTCGGATCCGCCCTCTGCGCTGGGAGGGCTCCTCGGGCTGCGCCAGAGACACGAAGAGGCCGTAGGGAAATCTCGGACTGCGCCCGCCGGTGTGCCCCGCCCTGCCGAGGTCGGGGGTTGTGAGAGTGAGGGGGTGGGAGTGAAAGAGCGCTCTTCGTGAGAGGTTGGCAGAGACCCCTGCAGGCCAAGGACCCCTCCTGGGCCCATCCAATGGGACCTGCAATGCCCCACGTTTCCTTTCAGAAGGGCCCGGGAGGCTGTTCAGGAGCTGAGTTCTGTTTGTTGAAAGACAGGTGTGTCTCAGAAGGACAGCGTACGTAGCCTTGCAGTTTTCATTCTGAGGAGACGGGGACCATCGGCGAGATGCTTATTAGGGGTGGTAACTTTCTCTGCTGCCTTAATAAGGTAACCGGAGTAAGAATGAGTGTGAAGCACTTAGCTCAGGGTTCGCATGCAGGATCTGAAAAATTGTTCACTGAGTAGTGTATCTCTGCTAATTGCAGTGTTTGTTTAATACTAGTGTAATTCTAAAGAGTGTATAGTGGGGCTTTCGGGGAGGGGTTCAACCTCAAGATCCTAAAAATTGCCCAAGAAATGCAATCACAGTAATCACTATCATTTATTAGGTACCTATTATATATCCAGAGTAGTGTTTTATATTCAACATCTTATTTAATTCTTAAATTCCCCGAGGCAGGTGCTATTATCGTGGCTTTTCAGATGAAGAAAATAAGGCACAGAAAAGTTAAATAACTTGCCCAAAGTCACACAGTACTGTCCGGGTGGGTATCTGAATCCAGGGCTATGTGTCTACAGCCCATGCTTTTCCATGACACCAGTCTCACTAAATACCCAAATTCCAACCACCTCATGTGAGCAGTTCCTGGCTTGAGAGCCCTTAGTGAACATGTTGGATGGTGAGAAACAGGCTTTGTGCCCCTGAAAATTACCCATATGCCCTTTTAGGCACTTGAGGCTGGGGTTCTGTTTTTCAGGCCCAGGTAGTGTGGGATCTTCTTAGTTGGAAGACAAGGGATTTGAACAACAATCTCTCTACTTTTAACAACCATGATCCCTCCCTAATCCTTATCATGCCCGCTATGTCCACTGATCCCAAATGTGATATTGATATGTAATCAACTCTAACAGCTGGAAGGGAAGGGTGTCCACAGGCTTGGGGTCCAAGGGGAGCCCACTGCACAGTCCTTTCTAGAGATGACGGTCTGGACAGTGGAGAGCAGAGGAGGATTGGACAGGATAGGGACTTACCAGGATGTGGTGGGTCAAATGACCTGGTTGAAGGGAGAGGGCAGAGTCCATGGAGACAAAGCTGTCTTACTCAACAGCAAGTCACTTATTCTGGCCCTCAGCCACTTCTCAGAAAGTTGGAATAAGTATCTTGACATAACATCCAAGGCCTTTCACGGTACTGTCCATTCCCGCCTCTGTGACCTAGCTCTTACTAATGCTACACACAATTTTATTCTCACAGTGCCCCTGGTCCTGTGTGCCTTTATATGCATAGCCGTGCTCCCATGTGCCTCTGAGCCTTTGCATGTGCACTTCTTCTCTATGGAATTCCCTTTCCACACTGTTTCAGCTGTGTGAACCATTTCATGTCGAGCAATACCTCTGTGAAACTGTGCTGATCCTTCCACTAAGTGCTACCCCGGGACTCTTATCTGTGCCCCTTAGACTGCCCAATGACCCTCTTTCACTTCCAGCTCTGAGCCCAGGCTGGATGTAGGCCAGGATCCCCATAAGGACTATTGATTTGATGGGCAGATCCAACACACTCCACTGAATGATAGAATTGTACTTCTTTTCCTTTCAGGACAGCTTGAGACTAGGTCAGGCTGGGACAGAGGCCACCCAGAAGTGGGAGGGACATAGAGCTGGAAAATCTCACAAAGACATTAGGGTTACAGGGCGAGGTCCTGTGGCCAATGACAAGGTCTTGAGCAATCATGTAGCCCATGAATAATGCAGCTTGGACCACTTTCTCCAAGCCAGAGGCAGGAAAATGCCCAGAAGACTTAGTTTGGGTCCACTCACACTTGTTGTGGTTAAGAAATCACCCCCAAGTGCTTTTTCTGTGCAGCTGTTTACCCCAATGACATTAAATCACTTTGTTTGCTTTTCCCAGGATCAGCATTGGAACTGGACAAAGCTACGGAGGCTTTGGGCTTAAACCCAGATGTAAAGCTGGGAAAAGGTCAGGAGCCAGTCCAGCCTCTGCACTCAAGAGTCGTGGGGGACACGGAGGGGTGGGGCAAAGAGGCTCTTCTCTCTGCCCTCAGATCAGGTTCCCAGTACTTCTCTGTATGAAGGGATCCTTGGGGTCCACCTGGAAGGGACATTAGATCCCCCTTCTTTGTGAAGTTTACAAAGACTTCGCCACAGGCCTCTGGGAGCCCTCCATGTCCCTCTGAGGCTGCTGGGAGGGAGGGTGGGGTGAGACAAGAGCAGAGCTAGGGGATCTATTAAACGCATGGCCTCCTGTATAAGTATTTATTTGAAGGAATTGTCCCACTCCCTTTACTTACAGGAAGCTGAGACCAAGGAGGGGAGATACAGGCCTTACTTAGTAATAGGGACAGAGAGATGGCCCCCTTTCCCTTTGTCCTGTGCCTGTGGCACTGAACTGCCCCTCCCAGCAGTGGTTCTGGGTTCCTCACTGTTCCTTGCCTTGCATCATTTCATCACTTTCTAAGGGCTGCTCTGGGCCAGGCACCACTAGGCGCTGAAGGGTGAGTGGAGAGAATTAGTGAGTAGAACTCTCCAGAAGGTAGCTGCTGAAATGCCCACCTCTTGGTAGGATGGTCACCCATCTATTTCAGTTGGTCCAGAGTCAGGATGACTTTACATTGGTCTGTGGATGAAAAAGGGAATCTATGGAAAATAACCACACAGGGTGATCTGATCATAAGTTCCTAACTGGGCAGGTCATAGTGGGTAGTCAGGCCACGCATATCACTTCTTTAGTAAAAGGTTTACCTTTGCCTTAAGCAAGCCCTGTCCACTGTTTTTGTGCATCTCGGTTAACATGCCTTGGAAATAAACTGTAACTACCCTTGAGAGAGCACGTCATCCTGTTAACTCTCCTGTAATCTGAGCCTCACCTTGCTTTCCCCACCTTCAAGTAAACTTCCTTACTTCCTTGGTTAATTCCAAATAGATAAAAGAAACTACAAATTGTCATTCTTTTGAAGGAAATTCATCTCAATCTGTTGAGATCTTGCTTCTAGGTATATTCTGTTTGGCTCAAATAAAATTTTTATAAAAATTCCCTACAGGTTTGGACATTCTTATGTCAATAGTGGTTCCCCACCTTGGCTGCACACTGGGGAGCTTTGAAAACTCGTTGCTGCGTCTCACCCCAGCAGCTCCAGGGTAACCAGTTTGGCGTGTACGTGGTCACTGGGAGCTATTAAAGCTCCTTCGGTGACCCAGTGTGCAACCAGGGCTGAGAACCATTACTTTAGAAGTTAACTGTATGTCTCTGAGCCTGGGGCCACCAGAGACCATCTTTGCCTCTTGTCACCTCCAGGGAGGCTTCTTCTCAGGGAGGTGCACATTAGGCCAGTTTCCCAGTTAAAAAGTGGTAAATGGCAGTTACCCCAAGACTGTGGGAGTCAGCAGCATTCCTTGCAGAGCTACAGGTACTGTTGTACAGTCTGTGCACTGCACACAGGTGTCCAGTAGAGGGGGGAGTGGGGCTGGGTTTGGGCTCTGCTGGTTTGCCATCTGGTCTAGGATGGTAAGGGGCATTTGCTGCCAGAGCGGTAAACTTTTCTTTAATTTTTACCAAGGTGTCATATGGATAGCAGAGGCCTGCTTCCTTGTTCCAGAAACTGCAGAGAGGACGGAATGAGCTCTCTTTGGAGGCAGGAGGACATTAAATCACTTTGCTACCCTGACCCAATGTCATTAGCACCAGTGTCCCTTGACTTTCTGGAGTGCTGCCTGTCTCTGTGGTCAGGTATGTCACATCTGTCCACTCCAGTGGTGTGCTGGACCAGCTGGCTGATACCAATAGCGGTGAGAGCTCATTATTAAATTCTCAATTCTGCAAGTCAGTTGTTTGACACAGATATCATTAGAAATTTAATTATATAAACTTACAATTAGTTAAGTTATATTAAACAACAAAGGTAATATATACTCAACACACATCACTTCCTAATTATTTGATTTTTCTATTGTCTACATTCTTAGATTATTCATACCTATCTATCTATATGGTGAGGATACTATTTGTAAGGGCTGATTTTGTGTGTCATCTTGACTGAGCCATGCGGTGCCCAGACATTAACACAAGCATCATTCTGGGTGTGTCTAGATGAAATTAACATTTGAATCAGTAAACTGAGTAAAGTAAATTACCCTACCTGATGTGGGTGGGCCTCACCCAGTCAGTTGAGGGCCTGAAATGAACAAAAAGGCTGACTTTACCCTGAGCAGAAGGGTCTGGTTGCCTTGAGCCGGGACATAGTTTTTCTCCTGCCTTTGGACTTGAACTGAATATCGGCTCATCTTGGGTCTTGAGCCTGCTGGCTTTTGGGCTATAACTACACCATCTTGGGTCTCCAGCTTGTGGACTGCAGATCTTGGGACTTCTCAGGCTCAAGGATCGTGTGAACCAATTTTATATATATATAAATTTATATATATATATATATATATATATATATATATATATATTTCCCCTCTGCCTTCATAAAAATTAAAGACAGCCTCACGCTTCTGGCAGCAGATTTCTCTCTCTTTCTCTCTCTCTCTCTCCCTCCCTCCATCTCTATCTTCGTCTGTCTCCTATCAGTTCTGTTTCTCTGAAGAACCCTAATACAACTACACACTGGGCTGCTACTGTACATTTCTTCCCAACTTCATGTTAGTGGTTTGAAACTGATGGTGATGGGAGTATATACACCAAGAAAATCAGCTAATGCTATCAACCAGAATTTATTTTTTCTTCTGGACAGCTGGTTGTTAGACATTTCCCAGCATACCTCTGGTCATTCCTGACCACGTTCACTCTGTGTGCCTCAGTCACTGAAGACTCCCCACTGTGGGCAGAAAGTGCTAGCCCTCCACCCAGATCTGTTCTCCCCTTCATCCTGGGCACATACAGCTGCTTGGCATTCTCTTGCCTCCTTGCAGTTTGCTGGGACTGTGTCCTGGCCACTGTTTATGAGCAGATGTGACATGGCACTTCCAGGCCTGGCCCACAGGACTCCTCTCCTCCACACTCCTTCAGAGTGTCATCTTTTTCTGGTGGACTGGAATAGGACTATCTTGGGAGTCCTGTGGAGAAGATGGCAGAGGTCCCATAGTCTCACCTGTGAGTGACCTAGTAGAGTGGAGCCCCCATTGTCAACTTGGAAACATCTTAGATGGTTTTAAGAGGGAGAGCCATTACAAAATTGGTCTTTTTTGTTACCACAACTGACTTTCCCACCCGATAAACACTCTGCCCGCCCTTCTTCACCTACTAGGCTCTGATGCATCCTTCTGGACCCTGTGTCAGCATCCTCTCCCTGCTCGGTGCTCCATGGTTAGAGTTTGGCACCTTTAATATCTCCCTATCACCCATGCCCCAAGACCACGGAACTTTCTAAAAGGCCTTCTGCCAGACATGATTAAGACTTTACCCATAATTTAAATATATAAAATTTAAATTACCTATAATTTAAAAATGAACCCATAATTTAATTATAACCCCTAATTTAAATATAAGCTATAAACAAAACAGTATGCCAAATTTGAAATATTCTTTCCAGACTTTTTAATTGTAAAATTGTGTGGGATTCATCCAAGGTGAACTTTTCTGCTGCTTTTCATGGCCTTGCTTTGCTGGTGCTTTAAGCACAGCCTTGGTTTTGCCTTTGAGCACTTGGGAGTTGCAAGCTGCTGTGTTCTGAGGGGGCGGGGCCGCTCTCCTGGCTTCAGTCCTGTTGCCTTAGACTTAAAGCCTGTCTCTGTCCTTTGGCCCAATGCCTCCTCCAGATGCTTAGCTTAGCTTAGCTTAGCTTTTAATTTTAGCTTTGCCCACGCATTACATTCATGGTCCATTCTCCCATATTTAGCCCAGGCCTCCAGAAGGAGTCTGGAACCTTAGACTCCTACTTTTTCTGGTCTTCGGTGTCCTGTGATCTTGGGCAGAGAGTCAGAAGGACAAAGAAAAACCAGGCCAGAGCAAGAGGGTTCAAACCGCAATGCACAGGCTTTACTTGGAAAGGCCCCGAATCACGACCTGCAGCACCAGGCATGTTTTCTAGACTTCTTCCCACAGCCCTAGTCTTTGGGGTACTGAGCTGGTACAGATACCATCCTTTTGTCCCAATCTCCACTGTAGCACTTGTCACATGTCACATTTAACTTTACAATAGCTCGTATCCAGGCATCTGAAGAGGGCATGCTTACTGTATGTTGAATGAATGACTGACTGCTGTCCCAGCAGGTTTCTCTGGTGGCAGATGCTGAGATGAGAGCCTTATTAGGGATTAACTCCTATTCAGGAAAGGGCTGGAAGCAGGAGTGGGGTGGGAGGGGAGTGTGTGAGTGCTGTGCAAATGTGACAGTGTCTCTGCCATCCTACCCAGAAGTTTCAAAGCAGATGGCCCAGAAGAGGGGTCTGGCTTTGGTAGAGGTGGTTAGGCCCATGTACAGTGATTGGCTGGGGGACCCCTTGAAAGGAGCATGACCTTGGCTACTACTGCTTTGCATAGTCTTTGGCTAGGGACCACCCAAGAAGAACATGAAGTTGGCTTGAAAGTTGAGGCTGACCTTGAAAAGGATAACAGCTGGTGGCTGACCCCATTCCTTGCAATAGGGAGGTGAGTTCTTTCTCAAAGGGAACTCTGGGCAGCTCAGCTGTGTGTACCACACAGGGGTTCTATGGAATTCGCAGGCCTCATTTTAAAGCCTCTGTAAATGTTGCTCAACTTGGACAACCATCTGGGCTCCACATTTAATCGGGCAGTGTTCAGATAAAGATTGTACTTTGCTACAAAGTTTCACTATGGGTTTCTCAGAAGGGAAAGCTTCTATTAGAGTGTGTGAAACCGGCAGTGGACCCAGCCCTGCCATGAGGGTGTGGGGTTTGCTCGGGGAACTGTGAGAGGCGGCAGGAAGGATCCTAGCCCACGAGGCCTGACACCCTGAGCCAGGCAGGGTCCCCTGCTGAGTTCCTGCTTCTGACAGAGGCTGAATTCCTGCCTCTCAGAGGCTGGGAGGACAGAGGGAAATATGACCTCACTAGTGGGTTTCTGGGTCCTGGAAACATGAGATACTGAGGTTGCAAGGAGCTGTCACCCTCCCCTTCAAGCAGGGGTGGGGGAGCCCAAGTTATAGCTGACATCGACCTGCCCAGGCCCAGATGGCAACCCTTGTCCTCACAGGGGTCCAATAAGGAAGCAGGTCTGAAATGATCTCCGTTCTCCAAGAGTCAGATTTTGGAAAATGATGAATTACTACTTTGGTTAGTTTTGGGTTATTGAAAAAACAAATCTTCTCCCTTGTGAAAACACCTGCTTGTTGTGGAAAGGCAGGGACTGGAACAGATGGAAAGAATGGAAATTTCCCAGGCTCCTTCCCCCTCAAACACATCTCTCAACAAGATCAAGATTTCTCCTGTGCTCCCCTCCTGTGGGCAGAACAGCTGTTTGTGGGCACGTGGCCTCCATTTGCTCTTCCAGCCCTTTCCCATCCACTGCATCTTTAATCCCTCCTTCTCTTACTGGCTCTGTTCTCCAGGTTGACTAACACACACGGGTCTTCCCTACACTCAAAATGATACCTTCCCTTCACCTCATTTGTGTAGTGGAAGGGAACTTGTTTGGGGCTGTACAACACTTAGCTCCTTCCTGTTTTGGAACCATCCCCCACCATCTCACTCTTTGGAAGTCATGAGGAACGGGTCTGCTCTGTCCCTGCAGGTGCCCCTGCCTGGTTTTGATCTAATCTTGAGTATGTCATGAAAAGTCTGAGAGATGATTAGAATGAATTTCCCAGAACTAGTGGCAGAGACAATATCCCACATGATGATGGTGACTTCCAGCATGGTGGAGGTGTGCTGACCATGCATATCTGAGAAGATGATCCTTACGCCTCTTGCTTTTTAGGCCCTCTGTAAATACCATCTTTTTTTCCCATTTTCTAAGCTTGGTTCTCCAGCTCCCAAAGGATTTTGTAAATCTCTGATAAACTTCCAGTAACTTCCCTTTTCTGGATTTAGCTGATTTGGGTTGCCTTTCTGTGACCTCGAAACACAGAATTCTGATGCCTATATCATGCCTCTCAGCCCATGTTTTCACATTTGTCTTCTCTCTCACTTCCTAATCTTTCTAACTCAGCGCTTGACTATTTTCTCACAGATGGCATTTCCTTCCTTATTTCCCCAATTATGCCATTAAGCTAATCAGTCTATGTCTCAGCCTGGAAGCCACAGGCTGCCCTTGCAGACTATGATTCCAGCCTTCCATAGCCTGTCATATTTCCTGGGTGAGGCTCTTTTTGGTCATGGCCAACAGGAATTTTAGCTCACTCAGAAGGGCTGCTGGATGAGGCCCTCCTGCTCTGGCAAACACCTCTTTCTTTCTAACCTTTATTTCATCCTCATCTATTTCACAGTTCAGAAGCCTGGTTGGCCCCTCTGCCCTACATGGGTGTGTAGTGCACACTTACTGCCTTACTTTAGCTTGTAGTGGGAGGACACGTTCAAAGTGCTGGCAGAATTATCCTTTAAAAATGAAGGAGCAATTAACACACTCTCATAATTTGTCTCAAACAAAAATTGAGACAAAGTAATGCTAGCAGACCTACCCTACAAGAAATGTTAAGGGAGTGCTTCAGGCTGATATGATAGGATGCTAGATAGCAACTCAAATCCATATAAAGAAATGAAGAATACCAGCAAAAATAATGATATATAAATATTTAAGACATTGTTAATGTATTTTTCTTCATACCTTCTCTTTTTTCTTACCTGATTTAAAAGATAATTGCATATGTTGATGAGCACACAATGTCCAAAAGTATAATGGGTGATGCCAATGCAAATGGGAGAGCAAATAATGGAGATTTATAAGAAAAATGTTATATACTATTGCTATTAAGTTGGTATTAATCCAGACTAAATTTATATGAATTAAGATGTACTCACCAAAGCAATCACTGAGAAAATAACCCAAAAACATAGAACAGAAACATGACAGTGGAATTAAAAGTGTATGCCAGAAAAGAAGCACTAATTTAAGATTTGAGGAACCAAAGGAATACGTGGACATAGGAAAAATAGCAAAATAGCCTAAACCCTTCCTTATCAATAATTATATTAAAATGTAAATAGATTAAAATTGCCAATTGAAAGTCAGATGTGGGCAGATGGATTAGAAACATGACCCAACAATACACTGTCTACAGAAACTTACTTAAGATTCAAAGGCACAAATAGGTTGAAAGTGAAAGGACAGAAAAAGATATTCCACGTAAACAGTAATCAAAAGAGAGCTGGAGTGGCTGTACTGAAATCAGACAAAATAGGCTTTAAGGCAAAAAATTATTACAAGAGAGAAAGAAGGACAATATAAATTAATGAAAGACTCAACCCATTAAAGATATAGTAATTATAAACATATTCACCTAATAACAGAATACAAAAGTCCATGATACAGAAATAGACTTCAGAGAAATAGACAGTGAACAAGAATAATTAAAAACTTTAGTATCTCACTTTCAATAATGGATAGAACATCAGCAAGGAAATAGGAGACTTGAACAATACTATAAACTAAGTAGGGCTAATCGACATCTATAGAACACTCCATCCAACAACGGCATAATATGCATTCTCAAGTGCATGTGGAACATACTCCACTGCAGAACATACACTAGACCACAAAAAAAAAAATCTTTACAGATTTAGAAGGATATCTGCTTTCACTACTTCTAGTCAACATTGTGCAGGAGGTTCTAGCAAGGGCAATTTGTCAAGAAAAAGAAAGAAAGTCATCCAGATTGGAAAGGAAGAAGTAAAACTCTCTCTGTTCACAGATGACATAACCTTGTATGTAGAAATTCCTAAGGAATCCACTAAAAAACTTTTATAATTAATAAATGAATTAAGCAAGGTTGCAGGGTACAAGATCAATATATAAAAATGAATTGTATTTTGCCCTGGCTGGTGTGGCTCAGTGGACTGAGTGCTGGCCTGTGAACCAGAAGGTCGCTGGTTCAATTCCCAGTCAAGGCACATGCCTGGGTTGTGGGCCAGGTCCCTGGTAGGGGGTGTGCAAGAGGCAGCCACACACTGATGTTTCTCTCCCTCTCTTTCTCCCTCACTTCCCCCTCTCTAAAAATAAATAAATAAAATCTTTAAAAAAATCAATTGTATTTTTTCATACTTGCTATGGACAATCTGAAAATGAAAAGCCCATTCATAATAGTATCAGATAGAATAAAATATACAGGAATAAATTCAATAAAACAAGTGAACACTTATACTCTGAAAGCTATAGAACATTGTTGAAAGAGATTGAAAAAATATCTAAATAAGTAGAAAAACATTCTATGTCCATAGGTTGAAAGATTTAACATTGTTAAGATGGCAGTACTCCTCAAAATGATCTACAGGTTTAATACAATCACTATCAGAATCCCACATGACTTCTTTGTAGAAATTGACAAATTGATTCCAAAATTTATATGGGGCCCAGAATAGCCAAAATATATAGCCTGCATGTCAAGCCCCAGTGCAACGCTGATTTTGACCAGAGCACAGGGAGATTGTTATGGATGTTGACTTTAATGTGAAATTTGGTCCTAAATGTCTTTGACTATGGGCAGAGGGGTGCTTCCTACTTTGTTCTCTACCTCTGTGAAAGAACCAACACTCCCTTCTCCCAACTATGGCCTCTGGGCTCATTCATTTTCTTACCCTAGAGCTCAGCTCATGCCCCTGAGTGGCTCCTGAGCAGTGCAAGATGACTCTGTTTGGGGGTATTGGAGGCTAAGAATTGAGCAGGAGAGTTGGGATGGTATAGGCAAGAGATGATTAAGGTCCCAATTAAAGCAAAATAGAAAATCTTTTCATGGCAAGGTGAAACAGCTCTGCAGCATCTCATGGTGGGCAGCTAAGTGAATGAAGGGCAAGTAATCTGAGTCTGACTCCTGGCTCCATCATCTTGATCTGAGTTACCTTGAGCAAGACCCTTAAGATCTCAAAGCCTGTTCCTCCATGTATGAAATGGAGATGACAGCATCTGCCCTACCTATCCCAATGGGTAGGAAGGCTGTGTATGTGAAAGCTCTTTGCAAACTGCTGGACTTTCTATAAGGACACGTATGAGACTGTGTGTAAGCATACAGCTCTGTGGTAAGAAGTAGCAGTGCACTGACTACCCAATAAACTCTGGGGAGAATCACCAGTGGTTCATTTTTTCATAAGATTTCAGCCCAGAAAGCTGTATTTTCATACCATGGGTAAACAGGTATTCCTGCAATATTACATATCCTCAGGAACAGCAGCAATGCAATCTATGTTCTTCCTGATGAAGGTAACACACTTAATTGCACCGCACTTTAGAAGAGTTTCCTAACTAGCTTGCCATTTGCTTCGATCTTTTGGCATGCCAAGGTTGTATTTTGGTCAATACTTTTATGCCTTTCCAAATGTCGCTTCTCTGTTTACAGCTTTGCATAGTTCACTAGACAGTCTCTTGGTGTGAATATAACAGGGAGCAGAGGGGTAGGTGACTTCAGAGGAAGTGACACTGTGGGCACACTTACTGCTCATAATGAGCAGCCAGTACATTTTGGAGCACACCAAATATCAGTGCCCAGGCCGTGCAGTTTCTGTCAACTCTCTGCAGACTCAAGCATTCTGATTATCTTCTACCACCTGATGAACTTTTCGCTTTCTTGGCTCCTGTTTGATGTAGTATGGGAGGTGGTGTGGTGTTACAGACAGAATTTGGGCTTTGGGATCAAAATCTGGCACCACTTGAATAGACTGCACAAGCCACTTCCTCTCTTAGTGCCTTAATCACCTCAGCTGCAAAATGGGGACAGTCATAGCCACGTCCTAGGGTTGCTATAGAGATTAAATGAGATCAGGAAGTGAAGCAGGTAGCGTATGCTTGGGACATATTTGGTCCTCCACAAAATGTAGGGATGTGGCTTCCTTTATGCCAGTTATTAAACAGATAACTAGAGAAGCAGGGCTAAGACCCCTGACCCAGGAGCTTATAATCTAGTGAGAGGGGGAGGCAGACAAATGATCGCACTCAGGTTCAGACACGGGCCCATATTCCCCCATGAGCGTGACTTCATTACCCACACATGAATGTGTGCCTGCAGACTGACATGTACCCACCAGCCTCCCCACACAAGCACACTCTCTGTCACAGAGCTGCAGGCCAGGAAGCCCAGACAAATACTGTAGTCCTGCTGTCTGCCACTCTGTGGCTCCATTCCCCTCCCACCATCCACTCCTGCCCAAAGTGGGAGCTCTGCCAACTGCAGGTGGGCTTCTCATCAGTACTGGTGGCACATCTTCCTACCCCTCCCCATACTGAACACTTATTCTCACAATGTTTCATTCTGTAATGAAGTCTAATCTACATGTCAGCCCCTTCTTTAAGAGTAAAAGCATCTGGTCCTGGGGTGGGTACTTATAAAATGTGCTGCTGTGGTCCCCCCAGGAACCACCAGCCTGCCGATCTAGCCGGGCCACCTCTGGGGACTGCTGGGTCCTGTCTAGTCCTCCTGTGATGAGCTCTGCCTTCCTCTCCTGCCTTCAAACGGCCTGTGGTGGACTGCTCTGACCACCTCTGTGCTCAAGGACCTGAGAGGTATCCACTGCTCTCTGCTGTCTCCAGTTGGTAACCCAGCACTGGCCAGAGCAGCCTGGGGGCTCTGTGTGGCAATGTGAGGGAAGGCTGCATGGTATCAGTTTCAATTCCAGCTCTTTATGTCTTAACTTTCCTACTGGTTCTTCCAGAACACACATCATCTATTGTACAGCTTTGTGTCTCCAGGGACCATACCAACTCTCCGTTAGATGAATAGTTGAGCCATCGTGGACACATCCTTGGTGGAAGGCTGAGATGGAGAGTGGTTGTGGAAACAGGGTTGTGGAGCAGAACATTGCTTCTGCTCCACACACAACAAAGGGGACTGAGTGACAGACAGCCCAATGGGCCCCTTGCTTTTCTAGTCAAGGGACACTTCTATCCCTTCAGAATCCTTTGGAGCAATGGGGTAGCTTTGACACTAAAGAAATCTGAACCCATAACCAGGCTCCTGGTTCTGGGGTTGACATAAAAACTACCACAGTGAGAATGCTCTGGGGACACATCTCAAAAAGAAGAACCTGGCACAGAGGGTCACTGTGACTCATTTGCTTTCATATTTCTTAAGAGGAAGTCAAATTGATCATAAAACACCACTTCCTGAAATGACTTGTGGTTAGTGTTTTATTCTAAAATTCCTTGGGGTGAGTGTGTTTATTTTTCAGTTACTTTTTTTGGGTCAGCCTCTCTCTGCAGTCACTCTGGATTTCCAAAGCCAGCCTCACCACTGATGAGGAGCTTGATCCTGCACAAATCAGATCTTCTCTCCATATCCCTGTTTCCTCTTCTTTGAAATGGGGACATGAATAGCATCTAGCAAGGGTTGTTGAGAGGATTAAATGAGAAGTGTATATGCACATCTCTTTGGGTAGACCAGGAAAATGAAGCCGTTAAATATGTGGTTCCTGAAATAATTCTCCTCTGTAGAACAGCTTGCTTTTTTGCAAAATGCAAGAAGAGGACCATAGAACTTCCACGGTATCATTCAGATCTGAGAGAATATGACTGGGTAACAGAAAGGCTGTGATTTTGAGCCATCTCTGAGAAATACGAGTTCTTGTGTCATGGAGAAAGACGCACATTAAGCAGTTTGTTTAGGGCAAAGTTACCATGTTCTAACCATAATGGGAGGCTCTGTTCCTGAGACACAGTTGTCAGTTCTCTGAAAATAATGTTGATTCTCTAGATAACAACACCTAAGCCATCATGTTGAATAAAGAGTAGATAAAATATCTACGCAAAGCACATGGTGATGGCTCGTGACCGTTATGTTCCTCTAGTATTTGGTGACTGGAGGCCTTTTAGAAAGAGGTCCTCTGGGGAGGCCTGGGAGGTCATGGAGAGTAGTTAGACTCTGGGGCCCAAAAGACGAGACCCGAGTTCAAATCCTTTACCAGCCTACGTGTAGCTTGAGAACTTTGGCCAGTGACTCATCTCCTCTGAGCCTGAGCTCTCTTATATGTAAAATTGGGACCTCCCAGGGTCCCTATCTTCCAGGGTTATTGGGAACTTAGAAGCCACAGAGAAAGTCCCTGCTAATGAGCATCTTTCAATTACTCATTCCTCAGCAGCAGGAATAAAGATATATGTTGTTATCAAATCACATTCATTGAACATGCACTGTGGAGCAGGGATCTCTTATAAGTACTTTAGCTCAAATAACTGAGTTAGATGCAACCATGACCTCCAGTGTAGCTAAGGGAATGGGACATAGCCTGAGAGGAAATGCTGAGAGCCAGGATGGGGCTGGGATTTAAATCCAGGTCCATCTGTCTCTAGGATTTACAATATAATAATAACATGACACCGCCACCAGAATACATTGTAATGCACTAAATGGCTTCAAAAACATGCACTTGATATTTGCAATACACTCAAGCAAAGAGCCATGCTTTTCAATGTTATTTTACATTTCTGCTGTGAAGTACTTTCTTAAGTTTCTTTCATCTTAAACATGGCTGATTCTAGCAGGAGCTAGATCAGATGGGGCTCATGCCCCTCTTTTTATAAAGGAGTGGATTCTCCCGGAGTTCACACTTGCACACCTGATTTGCTGGGCTTTCGTTCTGGCCCGGGACAAACCAGGGGCTGGGAAGATATGATGGTGTCCCAGCCTCAAGGCTTCTAGAAGATAGTATATAGTCCATACCCATCCACACTCAGCCACCCCCAGATCCTAGCAAAGGAGGGATTCATCTGTGCCCAGTGTGTCATCTACAATAGGTGTTTTTCCAAATGCTTAGGTCACCACCAGAAAATCTATCTCTAAGAGAGACCTGAGCAAATGAGCCTCCAATTCTTAAAAGCAACCACACCCCTCCTGTGATAGACTGCAAAAATCTCCCAAATTCTTCACCTTTCTCTGCATCCATGAGAAGCATGTGGCTGTGGTTGTCCTAGCTCAGAGGCCCCCAACTTCCCTCTTCCGGTCTGTAGACAGCACTGGCATTACTGCTTGAGCTCTGCCTCCTGTCTCCCCATCCTCCCACCCAGTCTGTGGAAAGATTGTCTTTCACAAAACTGGTCCCTGGTGCCAAAAAGGTTGGGGACCGCTGCCTTGGCCCAGCTGACAGCCAGCAGCATCATGAATGTGAGAATGTGAACAAAGCCATACTCATGAGCCAGCTGGGTGCAGAGGACTAGGCGAGCCCGGGAAAGCTTGACTCAGACTTATCAGCAAGCGTGATTGCTCACCATCTGAAGCTGTGGCTTTATGGTGGTGTGTTACACTGCATAGCTAGCCCCACCCCATCTCCAAACCTGAGCCAGTTGTAACAGACTCACCTAGCCAGGACTTCTCGGCTCTGTCTTTCTCATGCCCTGAATCCAGCCCATGGGGCCTAGTATGAATGAGCATTGGCAAGAAACAGACTGGGTTTGAATCCTGACAGCCCCAGGGCTGGCCTCTCAGAACCTCATCAGGACTAATGATATCTACCCTTGGGGCTGTTGGGAAGACTGGTGAAAAATAGGTGGGTTTCTAAATAGTCCTGAAATTGAGTAGGTTTTCAATAAATGGTGGCTGCCAGGAGGTGCTACATTGACATTGGTTTTTACCTTTAGAATTGGAACTTTGTTCCATGGCAACATCATGGGGGCTTCATGGAAGGTGACATATCTTTGATCCCTTCCTCTCCACACATATTTGTTAATAACCAATGCTACACAAAGTCCAGTGCTAGGCGCTGTGGAAGGACCCAATGTGGGAGAGACATGGGCCCAGTCTCAAGGACCATTGCATGAAGGATATGTGTGATGGGAAATATATATTTGTTCTTTGTCCCTGCTTCCTGGCATAGAACTCCTAAAACTCTTGGAATTTCCTGAGTAAAAGGAACATCTTTTGTTACTCATGAGGAGCCCCTTTCAACCAAACCTGAGTTTGTGCTACTGAGGTGACTTGGCAGACCTTTAGAGAGCTTCAGGATGGAGGCTGGACTCCAGAAAGGCTGAGGCACAATTAGAGGGCTGGAGATCTCACCCCATCCTTTAACCCTACCTCAAACCTCCAGGGAGGGGAGAGGGCCTGGAGGCTCACATCCCATCCATCAGTCACCAATAACCAATGATTTGATCAATCAGCCTATATAATGGAATCTCCATGAAAGCCCTAAATGATGAGATTCAGAGAGCTTCTGGGTTGGGGAACCAGTGAAGGTTCTAGGACCACTTGAAGAGGGCATGGAAGCTCTGCACCCTTCTCCTCCTCCACCCCATACCTGGCCCTCTGCATCTGTCCATTTGGCTGTTCCTGAATTATTTCCTTTATAATAAACCAGTAATATCAGGTAAAGTGTTTTCCTGAGTTCTGTGAGCAGCTCTAGTGAATTATCAAAGCTGAGGAGAGAGTCATGAGAGCCTCTGAATTTGTTTGTAGCCAAGTTGGACAGACAGGCAGGCGGCCTGGGCACTACATTTGCAACTGATATCTGAAGTGGGTGCAGTCTTGTGGGACTGAGCCCTTAACTTGTGGGGTCTGTCCTAATTCTGGATGATTAGAATCAGAATTGAATTGAATTACACTGTTGGATACTCAGTTGGTGTCAGAAAATCAGAAAGGGCAAGGCAGATGGCCAAGGCTGTCTGTCCTCCCTCTACCTTTGAGCCTTCAAGGGCAGGGCCTGTCGCATTCCCTCTCTGGGCCACGGAAGAGAGGAGGGAACAAGGGACTGCACAGAGTCCTGACCTGTCCCAGGGCAGGGCAAGGGGGAGCAGCTTGGGCCCGTGCCCAGGGCATCTTCCTCCTTTTTCCAGCTTTCAATTTTGCATTTCAGTCTTTGTTGCTGTTCCAAGGAAGTTATGAAATGTCCTAAACCTAAAATTTTGTGCACGTACTCACTGTGAGGGCCTATGGGAAGGCCTGGGCATTTTGATTTTGGGCCCGTTGACTGTGAGCCTGCCTGAAGAGGCATGGAGAGCTTCATTCAGGGGGCACTCTACTTGACAAGCTGCAGGGTCTGGGCAGCTGCAGGGGTTGGCTCAACCAGAAAGAAGAGACACCTTTGTCATACGTAGAAAGGCACTGAGAAGACTCAGGGACCTGGCCCCGCACTATGAGTCTCCTGGAGAACCAGTCCAAGGAAAAGGTCTGAACATAGGACTCTGGGATTCCAAGAAAGTGAGGCCACTGGCGGAGGTGGTAGTCTTGGAATTGACATCAGGCCTATCTCTCCTCCTACTAGTGGGCAAATGATTCAGGCCTCAGGGTTCCCAGGGTGCCTAACCCTGCACCTCTCTGCTCAGAACAACCTTGCTTTCCCAGCCCTGCACTTAGCAGTCTCAGAACCAGCCCTGACGTGGCAGGGAGCATATTGTGCTCCCATAGCAGTGTCTCCCCCTAGTACAAATGTTGCAATTGTTTTTGCTTTATTTCATTTATTTTATTTTATTTTTATTTTTAATCTTCACCAGAGGATATGCTTTATTGACTAGAGAGAGAGAGAAACATGGATGTGAATGAGAAATATCAATTGTTTGCCTCCTGTACATGCCACCATCAGGGATCAAACTCATAACCTAGGTATGTGCCCTGTCCTGGGGTTGAACCCACAGTGTTTTGGTGTATGGGACAATGCTCCAACCAACTGAACCACCCATCCCGGGCTGCAATTATTATTTCAGCAGTTACCATTTGCAGAGTACATATTATGGTTTACACATATCACCACCCAAAGATGTTTCATTAATTCCTCTTTTAAGAGAAAAGTGAGGCTCAGAGGGGTGAGTGATGTGTTTCAGGTCACCAGGTAGCAGGGGCTAAGATGGCATTTCAACTCCAGGTGTCTGATACCAGGTGGCTCCACCCATGTTCACGATGAGAATGTGGGCATAGGCGTCTACCCTGGTTCCTATGTGGTAGAGCTGACTGTCTGTTTTGTTGGGTCCACCCTTCATGCCCAAGGACCTCAGAGCACTGATAGGCCCAGAGATCTGCTTTCAAGGCATTTGATTCCTGCTGATGGCCCTTGGTTGCAAATTTAAAGGATAAAGACTTTTCAAAAGTTGTTAGTCATGTCCTCAGTAATATATGCTAAAGCATATTTATGACCAAAAGAATTTCATCAGCAATGGGCCTAAACCCCTTCCCATTCTCCATGTGGACTCTTAGAGTTACCTTCTTTGGTGCAGGTGGGATGTTGGGGCAATGGTGACATGTTACAAAGGGAGGGAAAGAGCTTGCTTTCCTATGCATCAACCCAGGAAGCCTGAGCAGAGAGAGGAATGCCATCCTCAAAAGGTAGTTGAGATCTGAAAATGGGGTGGCCTGTACCCCAACTAAAGGAGGAATGAAATGCGCACCCCTAAGGCAGCCCATCAGGTCCTGGGGTTGGTGGGTGTATCTAGCAGATACTGTATCTTCAGAGTTAGGTGCAATCACAGCCTTATTTGCAACAGTAAAAATCTAGCGATGACCAGCTGTGGGCTCTGCTGTGCCACCCAGATGTTTCCAGGATGGAGGGGTCTAGAGGCCCAGCTGGTGATAGATAGCCCTCAGTCTCCACCTCCCCTGGAGATTTTCTCACCTAAGGTATACTCCTTCTTGGGGGCAGTGCCACGAATGGCTCATCATTGTAGGGTATAAAGGCTTGGTCTTCTTGCCTCAACTTAGCATAGACCCATAAGCCCACACTAGACTAAGGTGAGTGCAGGGTTGACTTAGGTCATTGCCTGATCACAGTTCATCTTCTCCCTTTGCTCAGTCCTGTTTTCCAACTCCCCAAAGGTGTCAATCCTGATACACTTCCTCCATGCTGATCTCCTTCTCAGAGTCAGCTTTCCAGGGTTCCGGGTCTGCAACACACATAAAGGCCAATCTACTGGATATTGTGAAATAACTGAGCATATAGTCATGAAGTGGACATTATACAGCTTAAGGGCTAGTTGTTAAACTGTATACATGTTCCAGTTTCACTTGTATCCTTCTCAAAAGGAAAGAGGCATGTATGTGTCAAAAATTTTTGACGATAACAGTAGTTATGTCTGCAGAGTAGGAATGGAAGTTTAGAGGCATTTTCTTTCCACTTTCCACTTTGTATGTTGTTTGAATGTTTTCTGTGAGCACACAGTAACATGTACAGTGATAATTCAAAGAAAGATTGGATAAATATGTACCCTAACTGGTGTTCTCTGAGCTTTCTGCATCTGTGGTTTGTTGGTGGTCACTGCCTAAAGCTGATCAAATTTCAAAGTTTAGAGCCAGCTATGAAGTTTGAGGGCACACAGTCCTCCACTTCTAGCACTAATGGCAAGTTGGAGGTATCCCCCAACCAACCTCAGGTTCAATAATTTGCTAGAAGACTCACAGAACTCACTGAAAGATATTATACTCAGATTCATGGGGTAATACCAGGAAAGGATACAAATTAGAATCATCCAAGGAAGACATGCATAGAACAGAGTCTGGGAAGGTTCTAAATACGAAACTTGCCTTGTTTTCTCCCATGGATTCAGGATGTATTTCCCACCAAGTATCAATATATGACAATGCACACAGATTATTGACGACGTGGAAGCTTGCCTAAGCCTCAGTTTTCAGAGTTTTTATTTGGGCTCTATAACATGAGCTTGATTGACTGTCCACATGGGTGATCTCGGCCTCCAGGCAGACTAATACCTCATGACCCAAGCTCCCACCCTAAATCACATGGTTGGTCTTTCTGGCTTGGGAAGTCTCTATCCTAAGACTATCAGGTGTGGTTAGCAATACTCTAAGATTTGGTGTAGCTGGCCCTTGCCCTAACTGAAGACACTTCTGTCAGATATACAGAGATGACCTCCCATAAGTCAAGGGCAAAGACCAGTCATCTTTTTGGGCAAGGTTAAATTCTCCACCACAGATCTTTGCTGAGGGGTCACACTGAGCTGCAAGTGGCTTATGGGGTGACTTCAGGAGTCAGCAACATGACAGAAGACATCAAGACCAAAATCAAGAGCTTCCAGACCCAGACTGCCCCTTTTGATAGCTGCTTCCCCAACCAGAACCAAACTATCAACTGCTGGCGGAACTACCTAAACTTCCACTACTGTGAGAAGACAATGATTCCTAAAGGAGGTCATGCCTCTGTGTATGAATGGTACTGGCATGAGTACAAGTCTCTGCCCCATATCCTGGGTGTCAGCCTGGGATAACTGCTGGCCAGAAGGCATGCTTCCTGGGAAGATCCGCACTGGCTGCACCCCACCTTCCTCCATCCTCTGTCCTCCATCCTCCTCCTACGCAGGTGAAGGGGAACCTGGGTACATCCCACCCTAAGATCCTGCATCACGGCTTAACTGATAGTAAATACTTGTTGCAAAAGTGTAAAAACTTTTTTTCTACCACACAGTCAGTAATTTTGAAAAATTCTCGGCCATATTACTTCAGATATTTCTCCTATTCTCTCTTCTTTTCTGGTATTCCAATCATGCCTTTATTACATCTTTTGAAGTTATCTGACAGTTCTTAGAATATTCTATTCTATAAATAGAATATTCTATTCTGTTTTTTGTTTTTTTCCTCCCTTTGCATTTCAGTTTGGAATTTTCTAATGGCATATTTTCAAGCACACTGATTCTTTCCTTGGCTGTGTCCAGGCTACTGATGAGTCTATCAAAGGTGTTCTTCATTTTTGTTACATGTGTCTTATTTCTAACATTTCCTTTTGATTTTTTTCTTAGAGTTTTCATCTTTCTGCTTACACTAACCATCTGTTCTCATGTTATCTACTTTTTCTATTAGAGTCCTTACCATACTAATCATAGTTACTTTAAATTCTCTATGTGATAATTCCACAATCCCTGTTATATCTGAATTGAGTTCTAATTGTTGGCTAGTGTGGACTGGAGTTGGGTGTTTTCCTTCCCCAGGACAGTTAGGTTCTAATAACCCTAGCAGGTTATGCTCTGGTTAACTAGTTTCCCCTGAGGTCAGGCCTTGTTAAGAAGAACAGAGCCTCTGACATTTCAAAATGGTACCATTTTCCCTCCCCTTACTGGAAGCATGAGGGGATTTTTCACTGATATTTATTGTGGGAACCTGGTTGAGCTCCTACAGGTAAATCTCACAGTATTGTGGGTAACCCCCTATGATGGCATCCCCTGGACTTTTTAACTCTCAATGTTGTCCATACTGAGATGCCAGTAATTCATCCATTACAGCTCAGATATTCTTACCCTGGCACTGGTTCCCCTGGTGATTTCCACTTGTGAGTCTCTGCTCCAGTAAGTCATGATTCCCTATATTCTCTTCTCTCTCCAATTTGCAGGGGAGGGAGCAGAGTGTTTGTCCTGTGTCCTCCCCTCTCTCATGGATCCAGGAAGAGTTGTTTCTTTTTCAGTCTGTTCAGCTCTTTACTTGGTTTTAGGAAGGAGAAGTGACTTCTAAACTTCATATATGAGGTCAGTCCAGAAAAAGTCCAGCCATTATTACTATAATGAGAACAGTTTGCATAACATCAATGTAACCTGACAGCCAAGAAGAGTAGACTGGAATGCACATGTGTGAACAATGACAACTTTACTGTATTAGTGGGGGCAGTAGATGCCATTGAGTGAGCATGTATACTGTGTGACCATCGCATTCAAAATGACTGAGTGAGTAGAGCAATGAATCGACACCACATTTTGCATTAAGCTTGAACATTTCTCCATGGAAACTCTTCAGATGATTCAGAAGGCCGCAGCTATGGGAATCTGGTGACTGGCAGCTTCATCACGACAAGGCACCCACTCATGCATCACATCTCGTGCAGGGTTTTCTGATGAAACATCAAATCACCCAGGTGACTCAGTCCCCCTACAGCTCAGATTTGGCAACCGGCAACTTCTGGCTTTTCCCAAAACTAAAGTCACCTTTGAAAGGGAAGAGATTTCAGACCATTGATGAGATTCAGGAAAATGTGACAGGGCACCTGATGGCTATTGGGAGAACTGTGTGAGATCCCAAGGTGCCAACTTTGACTGAGGTGTCATTGTCCTGTGTACAACATTTCTTGTATCTTCTTCAGTAAATGTCTCTATTTTTCATATTATATGGCTGGATACCTTCTGGACAGACCTCGTATATGGAACTGTCTAATGTTTCGTTTACCTCTTCAGGTTGTGTTTTTCTTGTTGTTTATCATGTTTTGTAATATTTATTGGAAGCCATACATAATGCATTAGATAATAGAAACTGAGATAAGTAATGTTAGTTTGAGATTTCATGCTAATCTGGCTAGGAGATATTCTGTGTTTAATGTTTATTTTATCTGTAGGTGCCAGAGGCTTCAGTTATCTTCACTATCCTACTTTTTTTTTCTCCTCCATTGTCTTTGGGTTTCCCTGACAACCCCTTCCACAGAGTCTGAATCCTACAGCTCTTTCAGCTGTCATCACTGTTGTACCAGAGCCTTGCTGACTAGGTGGTAAAGAGTGAGGAGGGGACACATTTATAGTCTTATGATGAATTATCAGTCTTTTAGTGGACCTGAGTCCCTCCCTAGGCTATGACCTTTGGAAATATCATAGCTTTTTTTCTCCCTCACCTTAGCTGAGAGAGATGTTTAGAGGGAGCTGGAGTTGGCTAACTGCCTTTCTGCCAGGTAGCTAAGCCTCTGGAAACTTGTACTTGGAGAGCAAGACTTTGTTACAGAGAAATCTCTGATCGTATTTCAAAATTGTTACTTTTTCCTTCCCCTGCCCCAAACATGGGATTTTTCTTGATTCTTCATCTGGAGAATCTGGTGGAGTTCTTGGAGGGAAAAACTCATGAAAGTGTGTGGCTCCCTGCTAATACTTGGCCTCAGGAGTTTCTCCCACTCAAGCTAATCCACAGAACCTCCAGCAAGTAGAGTTTACCATTTGAGTGTTGCCAGTTTATGGCCCCAGTGACTTCTGCTTCAGGCTGTTATTTTCTGAATTTCTTTGTCTCTAGATTTGGGGTGGTGGTTTGCCCTGTGACCTCAATCCTCTGATGGGTCTAAGGAAAGTCACTGATCTTAAGTTTAAAAACTTAAAAAACTTAAAAAAAAAAAGCTTAGCTTTTTCCTTGTTGTAGGGATGGAAATGACAATTTCTAAGCCTTTTATAAGTCAAAGTAGGAACCAGAAACTGTGGACTTTAAATTTTTATGACTTCTGCATAATGACTATTCTTTATCAAAGAACCCTACTGTACCTCTGCCCCCCTACCCCTGGAAGATCCCAATTTAGCCCCTAGAGACTATAACACACATGGAACTTCAGAGAAGAGTTTCCTTCAGATGCCTCCATTAGATAGATGATCACAAGAGATGAATATGACTCCAATTTTGTTACCTGCTGCATTCCCAGTGCCTAGAACAGCACCTGACACAACAAATACATGCTAAGTGACTGAATAAATATTTATTAGGGAACCACTGAATCAACTTTCCAGGCTTGGCCAACTTTAATGACTCCAGCTAGTTCTCATCTCTACAACAGCCCGCCTTCCCCTAGGATCCTCAGTTGGCTGGTTTGGGGTTTGCATTCTATGGACACTGGCTTCAAGTATAGGGTCCCTGTGTCCCTAAACATGCTCCACAAGGAATAAACCCATCCTTCCACTTTCTCTTCAAAAAATTCCCAAAGGCAAAAGTTCACAGCCAGAAATTAACAGTAGGGTCCCTGGTTTGTCTGGGAGGGAGTTTCTGTTCACTCAGGAGTTACCCTGTGCCTTTCCTTGAATTTTGATTTTTATTAGATATGTAATCCTTATAATAGTCCTGTGAGATATGGCCTATCATGATCTTCCTTTTATAGTGAGGAATGCAAGTGGAGAGATTACATCACTTGAATAAGACCAGGGAGTAAGTAGGTGGTAGAACTAAGATCTGGGAACTAAGACCCAGGTCTGGCTTTCTCTAAAGACTGTTTTTACCTTCTCAGAACTGGCAAAATGATGTCAGTGGCAGTGTGGGAAAGTTGACTTTCCCTGTACACTCAAAAGTGGACAGGGACTGGATCACGCCATGAGGCTGAGAGGAGGAGAGAACAGAGGTCTGGGCAGAGGAGAGAGGGCCATTTCTTGACTGAACACTGAGCTGAGCTGGTCTTCAGGATGTCCTGGGTCTTGGACAGTGTTTAGGGCAGGTATCTGAAAGTCAGTGCCATGGATATCTATGTCCCCGTTTTCATCCTTGCCTTCCTCCCAGGCCACCAGGATACTGATTCCTACTACCTGTGTTTCTAGGCTAACTGGCTGGTGGTCTTACCTGCCAGCCATTTAACATGCTGAGAGAAGCCAGTTTGTACAACTAATCCAGCCACGCTGTGGGGAACCTGTTGGATACATTCCAGATCTGAGTGGAGGAGTTGATGGTGATGGCCAAGGGGTGTGGTTGATGTCCCTAAAGGGAGAGATACAGCAACAAATGAGCAGCAGAGATGGGTAGACCCAGCTCTGAGTTGAGTCCTGCCTCTGTTGCTCACTAGCTATTTGCCCTTGGGAGTTAATGAACTTCCTGAATCTCAACTTCCTTATCTGGCCAACACGGAGCGCCCCTCAGCCACACAGAGCTGGGGAGCACTACATGAGCCTGCATGGGCTGGCTGGAGGGGGTTGGAGGGAAGTGGGGAGAAGAGATGCGGAGTGCAGAGGACTATGAGCCCTCACTGCAGTTGGCCATTTCGCAATCACTCTCAGGGCCAAGTCACTTCTCCCAGAGAGGCCGGAACAGAAATCATCATAGGAAAATGGTTCCCTAAGGAAAGCCCCTGACTCAGCCCCTATTTGGTTTAGTCGCTGGGGGTGGATAAGTGTGGGCTTCCGCTTGGCTCCAGGAGGTCAGGGTGTCTGGCAGAGCTTCTGTCTAGACCCTGGTTGAGGGCTCTGCCCAGCCTGTCCTTGGCCTCCTTTTTCCTGAGGCACAGATGCCTCAGGGCCAACATCTTGGAACCAGGAAGGCAAGCGGGCTCTCCCCACATTACAGGCTGAGTTGTGTCCACCCTCAATTCATATGTTGAGTCCTAACCCCCAGGATCTCAGAATATGACTGCATTTGGTCACAGATTCTTCAAAGAGGTAAGTTAAAATGAAGCCATTAGGGTGGGTGCTAATTCAACATGACCGCTGTCCTTATCATAAGAGGAGATTAGGACACACACACAGAAGAAAGACAATGTGAGCCATTTACAAACCAAGGAAAAGAATCAAAAGAAACCAATTTTGCTGATACCTTGATCTCAGATTTCTAGCTTTCAAAATTATGGGAAAATAAATTTCTGTTATTTAAGTCCCATAGAGGTAGTTTGTTATGGCCACCTAAGTAGATGAACACACTTGCCCTCCCTCATTGTGACTGAGAGAATTCCAGCTCCCACGGGGGCCCTTGGAGTCAGGGACCCCTCTGTGTCCACCATGAAGTGGGACACTTTATCTTGTTTCTGATCCTCTCTGCCTCTCATTGTGCCCACTCTCACTGCTGTACCTCTACACTGGGTTTCCCAGTCCCCTGCCCTGGGCACCCAAAAGTTCTGAGACTGCAGACAGAGACAATATGGTGTTGAGTGGTGGAGGAAGGTATCATGGATAATGATTTGTGTGAGGCTGGGCGGTGGGCATCACTCTTCACTCATAGAGCTATTGCCCAGAGTAGCCCACAGAGAACACATGGTATATGGAAGGGTGGATAGATGGATGAATGAATGGATGGTTTTGGAATTAGTAAGATGGAATAGTGAGAGAACAGAGCATGCTAGAAGGGGATCAGTCAGGAAGGGGACCAAGCAGCTTTCCCAAACCTGTCCCTCCTTCTGTACCCTCTTCCCAATGATCTACCTCTACTCCCCCTGCTTCTCAAGCCAGAAGGCTGGACTTTGACTTTCTTTCTTCCTCCTTCCCCTCCACATGCAGCCAGCCACCAATCTCTATGTGTTCCATTTTCTTGGGCTGTTCTGTTTCTACCACCACTATTTTGGCCCAGCTTCTCATCAGCCCTTCCCTGGACTGTTGAAATGGCCTCTTATCTTGTGGGTCTGCCAGTCCCAGCTTCTTCTTCCTCTGTGCATCAGCTACCCCTCCCAGAGCCATTCTGCTGGAATCTTAGAATGGCCTCCCATCTTCTCATAACCAAAACTAAAGAATAAGGACCTGAGATGGCTTCATAATGCAACTTGGCTAGGCTGAATAAGACTTCCCAGTATTCCCTTTAGGATGGGCCACAGGTTGATTTGGGGGACATTTGGGAGATGGAAGGGCAGCAGCAGTCATTTTGCAGCACACACACATTGTTGTTGATCAGCTGATTCACCTCGTAGGTGTGAAGCAGCAGCTGAGCCTGCCATTGCCCCACCTTCCCATGTAGTTTTCTTCAGCTTCTCTGATACCTGGGCCAGGTATGTGTGCTTTTAGCTCTGTGATGAAGGGCCTGGTTTTGGCAAGGCTACTCTGCATCACCAAACCAACCATCCTGTGGTACTGTAAGCACTGTCCATCTTTTCTCCCTAATATCTCTTGAAACTGCTGTCCCCTCTATATTATTATTGACAGAAGGCCACATGACCTCCAGTTAGTCCTCTCTCCATGCTGTTCATTCATTCATTCACTCAACAAGGCACTGTGGAAACAGCTCTAACATTAATCTTTGCCCGTCCCCTCTAAGTGGTGCTTGAATAGTGACCAAAGGAGTAGTGGAAATAAAGCCTGCAGGATAGAGCCTATATCTTAATAGGACAGGGGAGATAGGTAATAAATGAAATAAATTAGTAAGCAGGACTTCTAGTTATGTCTGAGTGATGAGGTCAGCAAATCATCTTCCCCAAGTACAACTATGAATCTAAAACAACCATTTCTATTCTCTGGAAATTGACCAAAGGCATGCAACAATCTGTAAAGCACTTAAGCTTGAAAAACTGCTGTACTTTTAAGAAGTTAAGAAGATTGGGAATCTGGTGTTCCTGCATAGGGGTGCTTCTATCTCACTTCCCCCAGCTCAGTCATCACAGAGTCTCTGACAGGATGGGGCACATCACGGGGACTTTGTCAACTTTTCTGACAAAGTCAAAAGTGGCTCATTCAAGTTTGAGTGGTGAGAGACACCCACACCTAGAGACATTGTCAATGAAATGGCCAATATTGGCACCAGGTAAATGGGGGATAACCAATGCTCTGTCTGAGGGTTTAGTGATTTTCTGCAGAAAACATGATTCTGACTTAGGTTACATGAATGTGCACTGGAGACCAGAGAGTGCTCACAGTGACTGCACACTCCTGACAACCCTAAGACTGGTCACGCACAGAAATGATGTGAAGGGCCCAATGGAAAATAAAACCCAGGAAAACTTGAAGTCAGCCTGAACTTTGACAGAATTACCCTACTCCACACATGATCTATTGGTACAGAATGGAAGCTTTACTGGCTCAAGATTTGAAAACAACATCTGCTCAGTCATTGACCAATCACTAAATTACACAAAAACCTGTAGGAAGCCAGGTTTAAAAATAAAATAAATAAATATATAAGCATTAATATTAGTGACTGCACACTGCGGGGGTGGCAGATTTATCCCAAGAAGTTTGCCAAACAAACAATTTATTAATAACAACAATATTAGAGCATATAGTGGGTAAAAAGGAATCTAAAGCTCCTACAATATGTTATCTAAAATGTCCAGTTTTTAACAAAAAAGTTATATGCTGTATGAAGGAAAAGCAAAATGTGACTCATATTTAGGGAAAAAGTCAATAGAAACTCTGACTATTCCTAGATTTTGTATTTAGTAGACAAATACTTAAGAAAACTATGTAATATGTTTAAACAACAAAAGGAAACACGTTTAAAGAATTTAAATGATGCATGCCAATATAAATCAACAAACAGAGAATCTCAATGAGATATAAAATATATTTAAAATGGAGATTATTGTTATTATTATTTAAAAAAGGATTTTATTTATTTTTAGAGAGAGGAGAAGAGATGGAGAGAGAGAGGGAGAGAAACATCAATGTGAGAGAGAAACATTGATTGGTTGCCTCATATATGCACCCTGACTTGTGACTGAACCTGCAACCCAGGCATGTGCTCTGAGTGGAATCAAACTGGTGACATCTTGCTTTGCAAGACAATACCCAACAAACTGAGCCACCCCAGTCATGGTAAAAACCAAAATTATTGAATTTAAAGTCCCAAAACTGAAATAAATAATTCACCATAGGGCCTCCACAGAAGATTTGATATGGCAGAAGAAAGAATAAGTGAATGCGAAGAAAGAAATACAGAAATTATCCAATTTGCAGAAACTACAGAAACTCAGAACAAAACAACTGAAGGAAAAAGAACAGCCTATCAGAGACCAGTAAAGAAACATTAAACATATCAATATATGTGTCATGGAAGTTCTAGAAGGAGATGAGAGAGAGAGAGACAGAAAAATTATTTAAAAAAATAGTGGCTGAAAACTTCCCAAATTTGATGAAAAAAATATTAGCTTTCACACGTAACAAGCTCAAAAAATCCCAAGTAGGATAAATACAAAGAGACCTAAACTTAAACACATTAGAGTAAAACTGTTAAAGAAAAAGAGCAAATCTTGAAAGCAACAAGAGAAAGATGACTCAGCACATAGATGACTTCTCATTTGAAACAATGGAGGCTGGAAGTAGAAGGACATATTAAAAGTGATGAAACAAAAATAGAGACTGTTACCCAAGAATTCTACATTCAAATAGCTGTCCTTCAAAAATAAAGGCAAAATAAAGACATTTCCAAAGACTGAAAGAGCTCTTTGCTGGCAGATCTACCCTATGAGAAACACTAAAGAAAGTTCTTCAGGGTAAAAGAAAATAAAACTAGGCAGTAAGAAATAAAGTCCTTGGGAAGAAATGAAGCACACAGGAGAAATATGTGAGTTAATATGAAAGACTCTATAGATACAGTCATGCATCATTTAAAGATGGGACAGATTCTGAGAAATTTGTCATTGTGCAAACATCCTAATGTACACTTACACAAATCTAGGTGGCATAGCCTATTACATACCTATGCTATGTGGTAGAGCTTATCGTTTCTAGGTTATAAACCTGTACAGAATGTTAGTGTACTAAGTACTATAGACAATTATAACACAATGGTAAATACTTATGGATCTAAACATAGAAAAGACACAGTAAAATATAGTGTAAAAGATTAAAAAATAGTATCCTGCGATAGGGCACTTACTCTGAGTGGGCTTGCAGGACTGGAAATTGCTCTGGATGAGTCACTGAGTGAGTGGTGAGTAATTGCGAAGGCCCAGGACATTACTATACACTACTGTAGACTTTATAAACATCGTATACCAGCATCACCACAAACATGCGAGTAATGCATTGTACTATGATGTTATGTTGGCTATGATGTCACTAGGTGATAGAAATTTTTCACCTTCTTAAAATCTTATGGGGCTACTGTCCTATATATGCCTGTCATTGGCTGAAACATGGTTTTGCAGCACATGGCTGTATATATTTTTCTCATTTGTTCTCTCACTATCTTTTAATAACATAAATATGTATAAATCAATTATTATAACAGTAGTTTTAAAATTTATAATGTATAGATGTAATATATACATGATAACAACACAAAGGAAGAGGAAGGAAATAAAACTACCTTGGAGCAAAGTTTCTATTTTTACTATAATTATTAATCTGAAATAGATTAAGATAAAACATATATTGTAATTCCTAGGGAAACACTAATTAAACAACAGAAAATTGTAGTAAAAAATCAATAAAATTAAGTGGTGTACTAGAAAATATCTTTCTAGGGTGATGGAGGGTGTCGCAGTGGGTGGAGAGGTCCCTCTGTGGTCCTTCTGGAACCTTGGATCCTAGGCAGAAACTGATATAGACTCTAACATGAACTTCATTTAAAGAAATCCATAGGTCATTAATGGATAAAAACATGAACCATTTTGTATTGTGGCACTCAAATCCTAACACTTTGGGAAAGCATCAAGTACAAGTTTTCAAAGACCCCAAGGTCTACCATGATTATGCATTCAGGATCTGAATTTGGAGTTTCATCAAGACTTATATCTGCAAAAGCTTCAAGTCTCTTCTGCATTAAAGCTCTCCAATGAACTCTGTCATGAAAGTAAAAGCTTAAAGGGACTAAAATCCATTAATACATTCCATTTTATATACTTTTTTCTGGTTTCTCAATTTCCTTCACCTTTAGGGTCTTTCATATTGCTTATGTTCCTTTGGACTAGAGCCAAGGAAATAGTACTTTCCGAAAGAATACATCCTGACTTCCAGTCAAGGTAGAGACATAGGTAAACATGGCTCATCTCCTTGCACAACCACATCAAAACTACAACTAAACTACAAACTAACCATCACTTAAAACCATCAGAAATTAAGTTGAATGGGAGTCTAACAACTACGGAATTAAAGAAACCACATCCATCTGGACTGGTAGGAGGGGTAGAGATGTGGAGATGCAGAATGGGCTGGTCCCACACCCACATATGGTGGATAAAAACTGGGAGGGGTATCTTGGGAGCGAGGGGTCCCAGCCCCACAACAGGCTCCCTAGACCAGGGTTCCAGTGCCAAGAAGGTAAGTCCCTATAACTTCTGGTTGTAAAAACCAGAGGGGGTTGAGTCAGTGGAAGAAAATTCTGGATTCCCAAGAAGTTCCTCTTAAAGGGCCCATACATGGACTTACTTAGATTCATTTTTCTGAGCTCCAGCATCAGGTTAGCAGCTTGAAAGGAATAAGTGGCAAATGGGAAGGGACTGAAGTGCCTGGTATCAGGCCGAGAGCTGAGGGTAGCTTTCTCCCAGACAGAACTGTGGGTCAAAGACATTGTTCCTTTTCTGAGCCTGACCCACAACAGAACCACAGAGTCAGCAGGTGGGTGCCATATCTGAAGCTCCATCAACTTGGTGCACACTGTTTGCCTTGCCCTAGTGATCCCCTGAGGCTCTGCCTTGCACCATTCACAGGCCCACACAAGCTTTTAGCAGTGGTGTTTCCATAGGAATGGCTTGCCAAGGCTCATGCTACACATCTTCCCAAACTCTCTCAAACAAGCAACAGCTGGTCTCAGTGAGCCCCCTAGCCTCTGTATCTCTTGCTAAGTGTCCTCAGGCCCAGTACAAGCAGCAGCCACCTCAGAGTGCTTTGTAGATCATGCTGGGTGGTCCCAGCAGAACACAGATGGTGGTTGATGCTGGCCTGCACCACTGGGGAAACCCCATAGCCTGCGTACCCAGTGGACAGCTACAGACCATGTCAGAGCACCACCACCCTGCCCCTGCACAGCTGATCCTCCATGGAGGGCAGAGGTTGGTGGTCAGTGGTCACAGCCAGTCCTTGCAGTTGACTGGCTTGGGTAAATCCCTCCCATTGATCAGCTAACAGCAATCAAGTCTCAACTACAAGAGGAAGGTGTACTCAGCCCACATGAAGGGCACACCTCAAGTACCCTGCCTGGGTGATAGGGGAGGCTGTGCCACTGGACCCTATAGGACACCTACCACATTAGGCCACAATACCAAGACAGGGAGTAATAACAGCTCTACCTAATACATAAAAATAAATACAGAAAGACTGCCAAAATGAGGAGACAAAGAAACATGGTCCAAATGAAAGAACAGATCAAAACTCCAGGAAAAGAATGAAATAAAATGGAGATAGGCAATCTATCAGATGCAGAGTTCAAAACACTGTTTATAAGGATGCTCAAGGAACTTAATGAGGACCCTGACAGCATAGAAAAGATTCAGCCAGAAACAAATGATTCACTAATTGAAATAAAGAACAATTTACAGGGAAACAACAGTAGAGTGGATGAAGCTAAAAATCAAATGAATGATTTGGAACATAAAGCAAAAAACAACCAATCAAAACAACAAGAAGAAAAAAGAATACAAAAAAAATCAAGGATAGTTTAAGCAGCGTCTGAGGCAACTTCAAGTGTTCAAACATTTGCATCATAGGGGTGCCGGAAGAGGAGAAAGAGCAAGAAATTGAAAATATATTTGAAAAATAATGAAAGGAAACTCCCCTAATTTGGTGAAGGAAATAGACATGCAAGTTCAGGAAGCACAGAGACTCCCAAATGAGATGAATGCAAAGAGGTCTACATCTAGACATATCATAATTAAAATGCCAAAAATTAAAGATACAGGGAGAATCTTAAAAGCAGCAAGAGAAAATAAGTTAGTTACCTACAGGGGAGTTCCCATAAGAATGTCACCTGACTTCTCAAAAGAAACTTTGCAGGCTAGAAGGGACTGGCAAGAAATATTCAGTCATGAAATGCAGGGACCTGGAGTCAAGATTGCTCTACCCAGCAAAGATATAATTTAGAATTGAAGGGCAGATAAAGAGTTTCCCAGGAAAGAAAAATCTAAAGGAGTTCATCATCATCAAACCATTATTATAGAAAATGTTAAAGGGACTTATTTAAGGAAAAGAAGAAGGTCAAAACTATGAATAATAAAATGGCAATAAATACAAATCTATCAACAATTGAATCTAAAAAGCAAACTAGGCAAACAAGAAGAACAGAGACAGAATCATGGATATGGAGACCCATTTTGATGAGTGTTAGATGGGAGGGACATTTAAGGGAATGGGTGAAGAGGTGAGGGGATTAAGAAGTACAAATAGATAGTTATAGAATAGCCATGGGGATGTAAAGTACAGTATAGGAAATGGAGTAACCAAAGAACTATAAGCATGACCCATGGACATGAACAAAGGCATAGGGATTGCCTGAGGGAGCTGGGTGGAGAGGGGTATAGGGGGGAAAATCAGGAAAACTGTAATAGCATAATCAATAAGATATACTTTAAAAAAAGAAAGCATCTATCTAATACAAACAAGATAGTAAAGAACAAACAGAGAAACAAGAACAGAGATGATGTATAGAAAACAATTACAAAATGGTAATTGTAAACCTAAACATATCAATAATTACATTAAATGTGGATGGTCTAAATAATATAATCAAAAGGCAAAGATAATCTTCATAAAATAGCAAGATTCAATCATATGCTAAGAGACTGTAGAGTCTATGACATAAAACCACTGAAAGGTAAAGGATGAAAAAAAGATATGTCATGCAACAGTAACCTTAAGACAGCTAGAACTGTGTTAATATAAAATAAAACAGACTTTAGAAAAAGAAACAAAGAGAATTACCATATTTTGCCAAGTATAATGCATAGTTTTTTGCCAAAATTTTTGAGAGAAAAATAAGGATGCACATTATACATGGGTAGTATCTGAAATACTTTGTCTCTGTTCTTGTGTTTTGTAAGTATTTGTTACATAAAATTTCTTGTACCATAATATTTTCAAAAATAAATGCTAAAATTCCTTTATAATACAAAAAACAAATATCTAAATATAAACAATTAAAAAATTAAAATGAAAGACCTTTTTCTGAAAATTTGGGCCAAAAACTGTTGGGTACACATTATACACAGCAAAATATTGTATTTCACAATGGAAAAAGGGTGAATACATCAGGAAGCTATAATTATTATAAATATACATAGACTTAACAAGGCAGGTTCAAAATATATATAGCAAAAACTGGCAGCAGAAAAATGAATGATAAGAGTTGGAGATGCCACTATCCCAATATCAGTAGTTGGTAGACCAACTAGGCAGAATATCAGCAATGATATAGAAAGCTTGGACAATACTGTCAACTAATTTTATCTAATTGATATGTATAGGATACTTCTCACAATGACTGTAGGATGTACATTATTTTCATGTTACATAGACCTTTCTTCAGGATAGACCATATGGTAGGCCATAAAACTATAAATCAACTGGTAAGTGGATAAACAAAATGCACATCCATACAATGAGGTCTTATTTAGCTAAAATGGAACAAACTACTGATACTCATGTGAACATGAATGAACTTCAGAAACCTTATGCCAAATGAAGGAAGCCTGATGCAAAAGACTATATAGCATATGCTTTCACTTACACAAAATGTCCAGACAAAGCAAATTCATAGATAAGAAGGCAAATCAAGGCTTTCCTCAGACTAGAGGTTGAAGTGAGAATTAATTGCAACAAGCACAAGGGAGCTCGTCTGGGTGATGTAAATGTCCTAAAACTGGATTATGGTGATGGTTGTATAATTCTATAAATTTACTAAAAATCATTGAATTGTACACTTAGAATGGGTAAATTTTATCATATGTACCTTACACCTGAATGAAGCTATTAAAATATGTAACTATATGAGATAATAACAAATGCAATGAAGAAAAGTAAGGCAGTAAGGAAGAATGTCAGGGCTTCATTCAGTTAGTGCAGTCATTAGTGTGGTTTGCCAAATACTTTCGATGCTCTTCTTCTAGACACATGGTAGGGCTGTATTTTCTCAATCCCTGGTGGATAGTTGGGACAATGAGTTGCGAGTGGCGTGTGACTTCCAGGCCAAGGATTTCATTGTTGATGTGAGACACTTCTAGACCTCAATCTCTCCTTTTGCCATCTGGCCTGCCTACCAGCACCACTCTTCCATTAGCCTGGGTCTTTTCTTTCTCTTTTTAAAAAATATATTTTATTGATTATGCTATTACAGTTGTCCCATTTTTTCTCCCTTTTATTCCCCTGTGCTCTGCACCCCGCCCCTCATACCAGCATTCCCTTTAGTTCATGTCCATGGGTCATACATTAAGTTCTTTGGCTTCTCCCTTTCCTATACTATTAACCTCCCCTTGTCTATTTTGTGCCTACCATTTATTCTTCTTATTCCTTGTACCTATCCCACCATTCTCCACCCTCCCCCTCCCCACCAATAACCCTTCATGTGATCTCCAATTCTGTGATCCTGTTCCTGTTCTATTTGTTGGCTTAGTTTGTTTCTGTTTTTATTTTTTTAGGTTCAGTTGTTGGTAGTTGTGAGTTTGTTGTCATTTTACTGTTCATAGTTTTGATCAACTTCTTTTTCTTAGATAAGTTCCTTTAAAATTTCATATAATAAGGGCTTGGTGATGATGAGCTCCTTTAACTTTATCTGGGAAGCACTTTATCTGCCCTTCTATTCTAAATGAGCTTTGCCGGACAGAGTAATCTTGGATGTAGGTCCTTGCCGTTCATGACTTTGAATGTTTCTTTCCAGTCCCTTCTTGCCTGTAAGGTTTCTTTTGAGAAATCAGATGATAGCCTTATGGGAACTCCTTTGTAGGTAACAGTCTCCTTTTCTCTTGCTGCTTTTAAGATTCTCTCCTTATCTTTAATCTTGGGTAATGTAATGATGATGTGCCTTGGTGTGTGCTTCCTTGTGTCCAACTTCTTCAGGACTCTCTGAGCTTCCTGGACTTCCTGGAAGTCTATTTCCTTTGCCAGACTGAGGAAGTTCTCCTTCATTATTTTTTTTCAAATAAGTTTTCAATTTCTTGCTTTTCCTCTTCTCCTTCTGGCACCCATATGATTCAGATGTTGGAACATTTAAAGTTGTCCCAGAAGTTCCTCAGTCTCTCCATTTTTTTGAATTCTTGTTTCTTCATTTTGTTCTGGTTGAATGTTTATTTCTTCCTTCTTCTCCATATAATTGATTTGAGTCCTGGTTTCCTTCCCTTCACTGTTGGTTCCCTGTATATTTTTTTTTATTTCACTTTGCATAGCCTTCACTTTCCCTCTATTTTGTGACCATACTCAACCATTTCTGTGAGCATCCAGATTACCAGTGTTTTGAAATCTGCATCTATTAGGTTGGTTATCTCTTCATCACATAGTCCTACTTTTGGAGCTTTGATCTGTTCTTTCATTTGGAATACATATATATATATATATATTTGGAATATATATATATATATCTGCATCCTATTATATTGTGATACACACACACACACACACATATATATATATATTTTTTTTTCTTCTCTGCAGCTTATTATGTTGTGAGGGCCAGAGCCTTATGTATTCGCCAGGGCAGGGCAACCCATGTCACTGCCTTGTGGCGCTATATGTGGGGTAGGGGTCAGAGAGGGAACAATGCCACTTGCTCGGCTCTTACTCTGCTTTCAGTCTCTTCCTTGCTACCCACAAGCAAATGGGCCCTTCTGATGCTGGTTCCTGGGTGGGTGGGTTTGTGTATGTTTTAGGACCTCGTGAGTCTCTCAGATGAACTCTCTTGTGAGGTTGGGAGTTTCTCCTGCAACTGCAACCCCCAAGGTTTTTACCAGTAGAAGTTTTGAGGCTTTATTTCCCCACTGGAACCCTGGGTTGTGTGGTCTCTCTCATTCTCCAGTTGTTCCTCCTAGTTTATCTGTACACAAATGTGAGATTGCCTGATCTGCCAGCTGCTGTCTTGCCATGCATCCTCTCCATCCCAGATGCCCGTCTCTGCCCTTCTTACCTGTCTGAATGAATGTTTCTTCCTTAACTCCTTGGTTGTCAGACTTCTATACAGTTTGATTTTCTGTCAGTCTTGGCTATTTTTTGTTTTTTAAACTTGTCATTCTTTTGGTTGTGCAAGGAGACAAAGCGTCTCTACCTATGCTTCCATCTTGGCTGGAAGTTCAGCCTGGGTCTTTGAGTCACTATGATGGGCAGGTACCTGTGACCCAATTACTGTGTAACCTATACCATTGTGACACAGAAAGGCAGTTAGTAAAAGCCTCAAAAGAAGGTGACATTTGGGTAAAAGTCTGAAGAAGGCAAGTTTGTGAGCCATGTAAATATCTGGAGGTGCTCTGGAAATAGGGCAGAGCATATGAAGACCTGGCACAGTTGAGGAATACCAAGGAGGCCATCATTGCTGGTGCTGAGTAGGGGATGTGCAAGGAGCTGGTGTGATGGGTAAAGCTGGGCTGGATAGAGGAGTGACATGGGAATCCACTGGTATATGTGTGTTGGTGACAGATCTAATTAGATTTAGGTTTTAAGAGCCTTGTTCCAGCTACAATATTGAGAAGAGGTAGAAGGGCCAAGAGTAAATCAGCAAGACCAATGAAGAAGTGAGTGCTGACTTCATACCCTGCTGCCATCACTCTTCCAATAAGGAATTCTGATCTGATCAGTCCCATGCTTATTACTTTCAATAGCTCCTATTGCTCATGAGAAAGTCCAAGTTTCTCAGTTGACCTTGGCCCACCTTTCCAATCTTATCAACCACCTCTCCCCTTTCTACTACTTCAATACCCCTCTCTCTGAGTCTTCTATTCTCCTAGGACACACTGTTGCCTCCCTACCTGGATTCCCACGGTAACCTCACATGCCTGCCCTCCACAGCTGGGGGGAGTGGATATGTTCTGGAGAAAGGCCACATGAACAAAGTTGGGAAGGCACGAGGGAGGGGTGTGATGGAGGAAGATGCCCTTTCCAAGGTACCCCCTATCTTTGGTCCTGAAGGTCAGATAGTGGGCCAGGAAATTAGGGTCTGTAGGAATAGGTGGGCTCAGAGCTGCCTTCTTCATTTTGGACACTCTGACCAGCTATGGGCAGAGGGCACCATCTTTTCTTCCCACAATGATTCAGATGTGCACTGGCTACTCATGGTGGAGAGTGCCCAGAAGGGTCAGCTACAGGGAGAAGCCACCAGTTCTTAGGAAAGTCAAGGCAGGTCAGTGAGCAGAAGTTTGGGAAGTTGGTGAGCAAAGAGGCCACAGCTGGTCGGAATGGGCAGTAAAATATCGCAGGAAAAACCTGCAAGTGTTGGAGCCGAGGGTGCCCATGACTGGGTGCAAGTTTCAGCACAGGTCCCCCGACTGAGAAACCCAGACCTGTACTAGCTGGTTTCTGGCTTCCTGCTGCAAGGCTGGTCCTTGGTTTGATAAAATTGTGGGCAAAGTAAAGTGAAGAATGGCAGCACAATTTAACCCCAAAGAGTCTTGTAGTTGCCGTAATTCCCTGATCACTTCAGTTAAAAGCAAGCTCAAGTTCCCCAACAATCTCCCCCAGACTCTGCAGAGGGAGAAGAAGGTGGGGGGGGGGTGCGCGGAGAGAGAGACAGACAGACAGGCAGTGGCAGAGACAGAGAAAGAGAGAGGCAGGAAGAGAGGGAGAAGAGACAGAAGGGCTGACCCAGAGAGACAAAGAACGCGAGGGGTCTCCTTCCCCTGTGCTGACTGACTCTCCTGTTCTTTTTTACATGTTTGTGATGCATGTTACGATGTGGACGAAACTTAAAGATATTACTCTGATTCAAATAAGCCAGTCACAAAAAGACATATTTTGTATGATTTCATTTATATGAAATACCCACACTAGGTAAGCCCATAGAGACAGAAAGATTACTATTATGTTATGGCTGGGGGAGGTGGGGATGGGATTTTCTTTGGGGGTGATGAAAACATTTGAAGCTGAAGAGAGGTGGTGGATTCACAACATTATGTATATGTGACTTACCACTGAATTAACTCTTCACTTTAAATTGGTTAATTTGTTACGTGAATTTCACTGCAATAAAATTAACCCAATCAAATACTTAAAATCAGGTATTTCATGCAATATCTCATTTGGATTTTTCTTAAATGATTAGCATTTGTACCCTGAAGCCAGGTGACATGAAAATCTGGTGGTTGGAACCTTCCACAAAAGCAGGTGAGTTTTCTTTTCAAACCAGATGATGCTATAAACCCAGCCCAGAGGATGATATTTAGAAATTTTATCAACCCACAGTGCATTAGGACTGAAAAGAGTTAAAAGGTCAGTCTTAGCTGCTCCCCACCCCCCTATTGGCGGAAAGGGAGGTCAGAGAGGCTAAACACACTGGAAGGGCCCTGCAGCAAGTGTCCAGCCTAGCGTGGGATCCAGGCTGCCTGGCTGGACTCCTCACCCTTACAAGTATGGTTCAGACCCCAGCAAAGGCTGTTGTGTGCAGTGTGAGGCCACCCTGGCCTTCCTCTGGTGGCTCCTGGCCCTGGCTGAACATTAGGTTCACCTGAGAATTAAAAAATACACTGATGTCTGGGACCCAACCCAGATCAACTAAACCCAAATCTCTAGTATTTAAAAATATCCAGGGATTTTAAAAAGCTCCTTCATGATTCTAATGCACAGCTAGGTTGAAGACCACTGACTTCATTTCTCCCACTGGTATCTGGGATTTCAATCATCACCTGAAGGTGCCCAGCTCCACAAAACATGAAATATCATTGCGCAACCACCCAGCCAACACCTGTGTGACCCAGCCAGCGAACATCTGCATTATAGTCTGTATGTGACCCACCCAGAGGGTTGTCCAACTTTAAGTTGCCTCCCAGGCACTATGCTGGGGGCTACTTTCCTGGCCTCATGATTTCTGAATTAAGTGCCTGGTTGGACTGTTTCCAAGCAGGACAAAGTAGCTTGCAGAAGCACAGACTTCCCAGAAAAGGACTTGCCTTATGCACCCGTGGTCTGAGACTCTGAATGTCCTCGGAGCCCTGAAGTCACAGGAGCACAGGCCTCCAGCAGTCATGGGCACATTGAAGGCTCTGTTTCTCAGGTAGTCTCAGAACGATTCCCTAGTTTGGGGTGAGGACTGTGCCATTGGCCAGTACCTGGGCTCCTGGGTACCCTCAGCCCGCAAAACCAAGACGGCTCTTTTGGGTGCCCTCAGGTAGTCCCCTCCCTCAAACGAGAAGCCAAGAGCAAAGGTAATCATATTCAACACAGAATAAAATGAAATTCGTACCAAAATATTTGGCTGCAAATGTTCTTCTTTTGCTGGAAGCCGTCGGCAGCATGATGAAGCTGGTAGTCTATGGATGGATTTCTTGTGTATCCTTTTTATAAAGAACCAACCACATCCTTAAGCAGACAAACTAATTCCTGTTTTCCAGTAACAGGAGATCAGCATCTATAGAAAAAATATATTTAGAATGCTCTTTATCTGGTGTTTTCTTGGATTTCAAACAAGAAACCTTGCTGTGAGGAACAAGTCCCTTAAATGCAAGTGCACCCAGGTCTTGGGAGGGTCTCGGGCAAGTCATGGGGCCTCTGGGTATCAGTTCCTCAAGCCTGTGAAATGAGAACTGTGATGACAATGACCTCTGAGAACAAATGGAGGATGGCAAAGCCTTTCCCACATGCCAGACACTATGTTTGACCTCTTCAGTCTGCTGACCTGGATTTAGAAGGAGGTAGGTTTTTCAGTGGGTCTCATAAATGGGCAGAAATAGCAATCTGCAAACCTACAGCACAACTTCCAAATGCCGCGTATTACCCTTGTATGGTAGTCCTGTTAGTGGGGGGAGGGGGATGTTACGGGCACTGTCTCCATGCCCAGGTGAAGGGTGAAGAGGCTAAGCTCCAGCAGCACGCAGTGGCAGATGGTCACCCTCCCTGGCCCACTGGTTGCTAATGGCTCACCTTCTCATTCCACTTCTGGAGATTCAGCATCATTATTTCATCACTGACAGTTGTGGAAAATCAAAAAGAAAAATCCTGGTTATGAAACAGCCAAGTGATGTTGCTGCAGCCACCAATGTCATTGACATGGTGGTGGTGACCATCTAAGGGAACGGCAGCTCTAAGTGGGCAGTGTTATCTTGTTTGAGCATATACTTACAGAGTTGACAGAGGCAGAGGAACAACTGTTGGGGGAACACCACCAGGATGTTCTTCCCACCACCTCTTATCTCCTCTACTCCCCTGTCTCTGCTGTATTGTGTTTATGATGACAGAACCAACCATTGTTATGTAGATAAAACAAGCATAGCCGAGCCTCAAGGTGTCAGTTTCTGTTACCACCTGGCTGCTGGCTGCTGGCTGCGGACTGTTTGGGGCAGTGTTGTCTTGTTCCTGGCCTGGGCAATGGATGGACAGCCTCTACTGCTGGTGTTCTCTGGGGAAAGCAGAGGGATAGTACAGAGGAGGGGCTAGATTGTTCCTCTGAGGACTCACCTGGGGCACTTAGGAGCAGAAGCAGTCCCCAGGTGGGAATGTAAGTACTTGAAGAAAACAGCAAAGACCCAAACCAGAAAAGCATCTTTGGTCTTAGACCCAAGTGAACAGCCATTTGGCTCGCCGAGAGAAGCAGTGCAATGCCCACAGTGAGAAAAGAAATGGAGCCCGTTTGTTGTACAGAGTAGAGGTGGAGCCATAACCCAAAACGCGGAAGCTCTGAGCACCAAAGCTGCTCAGAGTTGGGACAGAACTTGGGGACCATTATGGATGCAGAGTGACTTTTCTCTGTATTCTCTAAGCACACAGAGGGGGAGGGTGACGAAGGGGACCGGGAGTGAAAGGAAGGAGTCTGTCCCTTGACCTGGTGTTGTAGGTGCTTCAGAATTAAACACTGCGCCCGTGTCCAGGTTTTTCCTTTTTCTAGCAGTGTAAATTTGGACAAGCTACTGAACTAGGATTATCAGATTTAGCAAATAAGAACACAAAATGTGCAGTTATATTTTTAGTATAAGCATATTCCAGATATTGCATGGGATATAACATCTACTATAAAGGTAGTAATTATTGATCTGAAATTCAGGTTTAACTGGAAGTCCTGTATTTTACCTGGCAGCCTTCTTATACATTCTGGGTATCTATTTATATCTTTGGTCAAAAGAAGATAATCAGGAAAGAAACTTTCAGTTGCCGGAAACCCAAAATACAATTAAAATTGGTTTAAAACTTAAGGGGAGATTAATTGGCTCCTTTAAATGGGAAAGTCCTCATAACATGGGTTTGACATGTGGCTGGATTCAGTAGCTTGACAATTTTTCCCTCCAGTTCTCCCGTTTGCTTCCTGAGGTGTCTGCTTCACCCTTATCAAAGTTTCCTTATTATTAAAAAAGGCCGGACACCGGCATCAGGCACTAATACCTCCTCTGTCATGTCTAACAATAAGAAAGAACATATATTCTAGTATCTCTCTCAGAGAGGTTGGGGAGTTTCCTCTCTCTGTTTTCCTAAATATCCCTTCTTTCTGCATGGCCTTCATTGGGCAACCAATCTATAACTGAACCAATCCAGAAGTCTGGTAATGAGATGTGCTGACTTGCTAAAGCAACTGGATTTGTCGCAGGAGCTTGGCTTCCACAGGCATCTGCACTTGTGTAGGAAAGAGGTAAAACTATAATTGATGCCAGAGTACTGTGGCTGCAGGAAGGGGGGAAGAGCTCCAAGAATACAGTGTCCACTGCAGGTTTATCAAAGGGTAAGAGAGATGAGACTGACCCCCAGGTAGGGGTGTGTGTGTGTGCGTGTGTGTGTGGCAATGTTATTTCCTTCTCTTGGACATGCTGACAGCCCTTTCTTTCCCAGTTCCTACCCTTCTCCTGGCCAGGTCTATGATCCAACCTTAGCTCTGCTACCACAGAACATAGGTCTCCCTGGGAGACGGTGAGCTGGGTCTCTGTACTGTCTGTGCCATGTGCTTGTGCCCTGGGCAGGTCCATGTTCCTCACTTCCCCCACTACCTCAGGGGGTGGTGCTGTGTGCGTGGGGTGGGGCATGATTATACCAGGAGGGTACTGGTTGGAGGAGTGATCTTGGCCAACCTCAGTCTGCAGTGGGGATGGCAAAGACCCAGGGCATGGCCATTTGCCTTGGGGAGAACAAAGTGGAAGGGCAGGTATGGTGGGCTCTGCTCACCAGCCAGGAGAGAGCAGCCCCAGAAGAGGTGGCAGGAGAACTGCTATCTAATCGCCACCTCCTCCAGCCCCTGCCTCGCCCTCACCCACCTTACTTGGCAGCAGCGTTTAAGGGCAGGTCACACCCCAGCTAAGCTCAGCACGACTGAGGAACGGCTCCTGGGCCTGCTGGGCAGCACAGTGAAGGACAGTCATGGAGAGTGAACCAGGTGACTAAGCTGGGAGCAGCTCTGACTGACATGGGCCACACGGTCAATGAGCTTACATGGGGGCTTCTGAGAACTCCAGGTCTTCCTGGACCCAGGTCAGGATTCCCTGCAAGGTCACCACCACCCCTCCCCCCGCCCCCGCCCAGGCATCATTAACAGTGACAGCTAGCAGTTAGCAGATGCTGACTGTGGACCAAGCACATTCACCCCACAGCACGCTGAGGTGAGTGTTCCAGTGGAGCCACCCCAAGTCACACAGTTTAACATGGTAGGGGTGGGGGTTCAAACCCTGGTTCTTCTGTTCACTGTCCCTCATCCCTCAAGCTGAGAAGATGGTCCCGGTTGTTCTGGACTGGCCTACTCACCTCTTCACCCTGTGGCTCCTCATTCATCTCCCACGGCGCCCCCTGGACTGTGCCCGGTGTGAGCGCAGATAATGAGCACGCATCACAGGGTGGGGATCCGGGCCCTGGCAGGAAAGGATGGGCCTGTTTCCCAGGAAAGCTGCCTGGGTGTTGCCCTACCGGGGTCTGCACTCTTGATACCCCGAGCTGGCCACCGCAGCCTCCACCACCAGGAGCCTGCCTCCTAAAGGGAGTGCTGAGGTTTCCTGCCCCGCTTCTCACTCCTTGGCCCCAGGACCCCATGTGACAAGCAGGCAGGACCAGAAGGAAGCTGCCAATCATCATTAGTCAGATCCAGGCTCCCTGGCTCCTCAGTGCCTCTGGGGATGCTGCTGCTGATGCCGTTGTCCTTGGCCTGCTAAGAGGCTGAAGCTGCCGCGGCTCAGGATGTGTTTTCCCAAACAGGCTGACCTCTGTCAGGAAGGGCTGGGGCAGGGAGGCTCGCGGACGCGACCTGCAGTTTGACTTGGTGCAGAACGCCCCCTGGCGGGCACCAGCAGGCGCTGCCTCCCAAGGCCTTGGATATCTGCCTTCCTCACAGCCCCATCACCGCTTTCCTCCTAGCCTCTGGATCCGCAAGCTGCAATTTGCCTCACCCTCACCTGTAGCCTCACCTTCCCTGGAGCCACCTATGGCTGGCAGGGTGCGTGCGATTTCTGGGGATTTCTACGCTGAATCTTCCTCTGAGCAGCTGAATTCCACAACTCTGGCCAGTTATGTGTTGTCAATATGGGAAGAAAGTTAGGCCTGGAGATGTCATTAGTACGGGAGGAACCCTCAGGTTGCAGAGGGAGTATCTGAGTCACTTCTCAAGTGTTCAGCATCACCCGAATCTCCCCACTTTGTGGACTGAGAAACTGAGGTCAGAAAGGTGCAGCAAGTTTCCTAAGGGCACAGATTACAAGTGACCTTGCTAAGAACTGAAACCAAGGCCAAATGATTCAAAGCCCTTGAAAGCCCAGGCCAAGGGGAGAGGCAGGGAAGTGGTCCTCATTAACCTGGCTTCTCAGAGAGGTTCTGGTAGGCAGAGAGCTCCCTTCTCTGAGGGCGGGCTGCCCTCCCCTTCACCTGGGCTCAGTGTGGCCCTTTGCTCCTGTCCTCCCTGACCAAGGCAGGGCTGGCTATGGACTGGCAGAGCTGGAATCTGGGTAGAGCTGGGGTTGGGGTGGAGGCTTGGTCAGTTGAGTCTCATGGAGGTGATTATGGCAGAGGCAGGCCCCTCATCCACCCTAAGCACTGTGGTAACCTCCTGCCAGTCCTCAGAGTCCCCTCAGAGTGGGGCAGAGCAGACTGTGGTGGAGGGGGGTTGCTGGCACAGATAAAGGAGCACATGTCCTGCTGCAGGGCTCTGCGATCTGAGAGGCAAGGTGTAGTGTGATGTTCTTAGACCCTATCAGTCCCCACTCCTATTGTGGACTCAATTCGAAGCAGCATACCAGGCATCCTCTGTGCATGCACTGAGGAGGGTGAACTCTCCATCCAGGCTTGCTGGGGGAGGCAGTGAGAGCTGCAGCAGAAAGAATGAGGGCCCTGGAGTCAGGCCAAGTCACGTTTGACTCTTGCCCTGGACACACCAACCTGCGCCCCGTTTGCCACCTGTAAAATGAGGATAATAATACTGCCGACTCCAGGGGCCTGTTGTGAGAATTGAGTGAGGTAAGTCATGCAAAGAACTTAGCTGAGTGCTCTGTACTTGTCCTCATGGCCATGATGAATGACACTTAACATGGCCCAGAAAGTGCCCATCCCTCCACCTTCTTCCATCACCAGGAGCAGCATTAGCTGGGGCAATGTTTGGTTCTCAAATTGGGTTTCCTGGACATTTTTATAAATCCTGCATTTTAAGTTACATGATAAATTAAAAATAAGCCATTTTTTGTCAGTCGGGGTAACCACTTTACAATCAAGTACTTCTAGGTGGTATTAATTAGTCCCTGAGTTTGCATTTGTATTTAAAATCAAATTGGCGGCAAGTGGCAGAGAATAAGTCTGTGTTTAATGTTTGGTATGTTGGGCCCTCATGCAGTGGTTCTCTGGGAAAGCTGGAAGCCAGACTGTGGTTGCCTCTTGGGTCTTTTCTGGGGCCTCCCAGGGGACTGGGTGGGAACCCTCAACCCTAACCAGGAACCATCAGTGGGCTGACTGATTTCCCTGAAAATTAAGGTCCTTGCAGGGGACAGGGGACTTAGAAGCCCCAAGAAATCAGTGTGGTCACAACAATCCTGTGGAGGCCTCTGCTCAGTGAAACCTCGGCAGTCACAAAGTCAGCCGAACCACATCAAAGAGCACATTTAATTGAATTCTTAGGGAACTTTTTGTTTTTACATAGCAAAGTTTTGTGTTTTTTTTCCTAATTGTTATAAGTTACAAGCATTGGAAGAATAGATAGTGCCTGTAAATACTTAAGTCGATGCAGGAGCCCAGGGAATGTTTCCCCCTGCTTTTGAAGAGGGCTTCCCATCATTGGGTGGAAGAACTAATTAATACAGGTACTGAGCTAAATCCCGACTGTAATCTGCAATTGTGGCCACAAGATGAAGCTCTCAGCACACTACTTTGGCAGTAATGGGTTTCCCAGCAGTTTACTGTAACCAGTCTGAGGAAAACCTTTCCCAGGAAGATAGGCTCTGTTGGCCTAAGGAGGCTCAGAGGAGTCAATTGCATAGCACCCAAAGGAAACATACTTTTGGAGGCTTCATGGATGCAATTAGAGTGAGGTATCTAGGAAGAAAATTTTAAGGAGGCGGTGAGTTCCTCACTTGCCTCCCCCCAGTCCAGTCCCTGGGCCGCTCTGCTGGGATGTGTCTGTGAGGAGTGATACAGGCATTGGGGAATGGCCACCTTAAGCCTTGGGACAGAGGAATAAACTTTGGCCATAAGCCCTAGTCAGGTAGGGCTTGCATAAGCAAGGCACCAAGGCCCTTCTTCGGCTCCAGAAGGTGTGGCCAGGATAATCAGATATACTTTCTTCTGGGGGTGGGGGGGGTGGCGATTAAGAGGAATGGACAAGGCACTGCCCAATTCCCAGTTCAAATATAAGTCAGAAGAGGGTGTGAGTGTGGCAGATAGCCACAGAGAGGCCTGCAGCATGTGGAAGCTGAGCAGATGCTACTGCAGAGCCTCCTCTCCTGTCCACAGCCCAGGCTTCCGCAGGCCTTTGCGGCTCCTGCACATGGTAGCTCCCACTGAGGTGGGAGGGGGGCCCAGTGGAATAGTGGAACAGTTGTATTCCAACAGAGATGTGGAGGCCCCGGCACCTGCACAGGTGGGTCTCTGCCCAGCCCCGGGGCCTTCTGTTATCATCACCAGTGACAGACAATGTAGTCTGCAGTGTGGCCTGTAGATAGAAAGGGCTGAACTGTGGAGAAGGCAAAGGTGCACAGGTGGATGAAGCAACTGACAATTGTTTTGGTTAATCCAGATCATTATTGTGTATAAAATAAGAGAGTGATGAATTAAGGCGGGGTCATACGGAACATGGTGAAACTAATATTGCATATGACACAACTAAATACTAACTACAATAATGTGGAAGAGAAAAGTTTGGAGAAATAGGGCATCCTGGGTACTTGGGGATTTCACTCTAAATGAGCACTATCCAACAGAAATATAATGCCACACAAGTAATCAAAATTTTTCTAGGAGCCACATTAAAAAAGAATCATGTGAAATTATTTTAATAATATATTTTATTTAATGCAATATATAAAATATTATAATTTCAGAATGTAATCAATATAAATATTATTGAAACATTTTATATATTTTTATACTCATAGTCCAAATCTGGTGTGTGTTTTATATTTAGAATGCATTTTTATTTGGATGTTAAATTTCCATTGGAAATATTTCATCTGTATTTAGATTTCACAAAATTTAGAGTTGAAAAAGATAATTCAGATACCCAAACTGTTCTAAACATGTAAAAGCTTTTCAACAACTGTATAGCATATCAGTTTTAAAATTAAAATTTAAATTAATTAAAATAAGGAATCTTAATTGTTCAGCTGATGCCATTTCAAATGTTCAATAGCCACATGTGACTAGTAGCTCTAATGTAGCACCCATTGCAGCAGTAAACTTTCTAAAGTCAAGTACGCATGTTAAAATTTTAGGAATAACAAGTAAAAAGCAGAATGTATAACTTTCAAACCAGTAGAGGGAGATAAAGACAAAACATAATAAAAACAGAATACTTAACATATTTGACATAATGAAGAAAGAGAGGAAAAACTTAAAGAAATTATAAATAGAAACACACAAAAAAGGTAAAAATATGTATAAATATAACAGTAGTTATAGTAAATGTAAATAGGTTAAGCTCACACGTCAAAAGACAGAGGTACTTAGTTGCATTAAAAAAATAAAATTATAACTGTTTGCCAGGATATTTAAGCCATAAGAACACAGAAATATTGAAAATGATATGCCAGCCAATAGTAACTAAAACAAATTGTTGTAGTAAGAGTAGGATAGGCTAAGGAAAAGGTTTTACTGAGGATAATGATTATTACAAGACAATAAAAGGAACAATTTCCAGATAAACCCCTAATAACAAAGTTTAAAAGGAAGAAAACAAGCAAACATAAACCTGTGAGGTAATGAGGAGAATTTGAAAAATTCACAACCTTAGTGGAAGTTTTATGACAACACTCTCAGAAGCCGATAAACAAATAGAACAACAAAAAAATTAGCAGAGAGGTAAAGATTTTGAATAACAAAATAAGTAACCAATATAATAGATCTACATAGAAACCTTTACTCATGCAATGTTTATAAAAATTGAGCAAGTACCACTTCACAAAAGAACTTTCAACAAACAAACTTTCAAACAAAAAAATCAATATTATTTAAAGTTCTTTAAACTAAATGTAATAAAATTTGATATCAATAACAAAAAAGGCAGCTAAAGATAAAGGACATGTCTAAACACTGAAAAACAAATTGTTAATTTATGTTTCAAAGGAGATATTAAAATGGAAATTACAAAATACTTAGAATTGAATGCAACACAAAGAACACATTTCAAGACTTATATGTAGCTAATGTAGTACTTCAAAGGAAATTCGTGACTTCAAATGTATGTATTAGAAAATGAAAAGGTTGAAAATTAACTAGGGATCAACAAAAGACATTAAGAAAAAGCAGCATGTGATGACAGTCTTTGTTTTTTTTTTCATTCCAAGCTTAGCTTTGAAAGAGATTGATTAATGGGTTCTCCATGCTCTACACTATTTCTAACTGAGAAAAAAACGACTCTTAATAGGTCATATATGGTATGGTTCTATTTATACAGCATCCTCAAAATGACAAGATTGTATACATGGAAAACAGATTAGTGGTTGACAGAGTCAGGGATAAACGGGTCAGGATATGTGTGATTATAAAAGGATGGCAGGAGGGAGATCTTTGTGGTGATGAAATAATTCTGTACCATGGTGGATACAGGAATCTATGCACGTAATAAAACATAGAATGATATGCTTTGTACCAGTGTCAACTTTCTGGTTTTGATAGTGCACTATAATTACTTAAAATGTAGCCACTGGGGGAAACTGGGTAAAGGTTACCACTTTGTGTCATTTTTGTAATTTCCTGTGAATCTATAATAATTTCAAAATAAAAAGTTAAAAACATAGAGTACAAAATAGTGAATACCACTGATAGCAACTATATACATTCCTAATCTATTATATATACACATAGAAAGGTCTTCTTAGGATGTTAAAACTATGCTAATATATATTATTCTTACACTTTTAAAGATTTCTCTAAAATATCAAAAAGCAAAATGTGTATTATAATTAATGAACATAAACATTAAATAAAATTATTTGAATAAAACTAAATTTTTGTTGATTTTAAAAATATAAAATAAAGGTGGGAGAAGATGGTGGCCAAGTGGGTGGGAGCTGAGTCCACTTCCTCTTGCACCCAACTTGGATCCTTGGCTAATCTGCAGACAAATAAACTGAACACTCAATGGTATCTTAGCTGACAGAAAGCTTGGAAGCCAAGGAGAACAGAAGACACTTCACAAGTGGCAGTAAGGCAATTTTGTAGGTAGAAAGGGAAATACCCCATGCGTGGCACTTGCAGCTGTAGAGAGTCTGGTCAGAGAGCACAGCTTTGCAGCTCCTTCTCTTCCCAGGGCTGAGAACCCCTAGACCTGGGCTGGGAGTGACTTAAATACACAAAGTCGGGGAGATCCAGGCACACACGCAGAGCGGGAAGCACACCCATAGCTGCAGTGGCGAAAACCAACTGGCAGAGCGCCAGAGAGAGAGGGCTTCTAATTGCATCTGGGTCGGGCGGAGGAGGCAGCTGCCAACCGGGACTGTGAGAGACTTTTGGCTTTTTGGAGAGGGAGTGTGTGTGGAAAACCAGTCAGCAACTCAGTACTTCAGTGTCTTTGCTCCCCCTAAAAGTCTTTAAAAAGAAAGACTTTTTAAAAGGGGGAGCTAAAGCATGCTGGGCAGGGACCCTGTGCGCAGCTGCCCTGCCAGAAAAAAGAAAAGACAGAAACCGTGTTTTGCTCCCACTGAATACGGCTGGGCAGAGAAATCAGAAAGTTGCACAGCAAGGGGATTTCTTGGCCCCAGCCTGGCACAGCTAGGAGGCCCGAGGTTGTACAGAGTGGAGAGCCTGGGACTGTCTGCTGCGAGGGCAGTGGGCTGGGAACTGGACAGGTAAGAGTTGAGCACCTATGATTATTTACAGCCAGTCAGAGCCGCCTTTCCCCAGCTGGCAGGGATCAAACCTCAGGGAAGGGAAGGACACATCCAGCCCCCACCTCCTGCAGGATTGCAAGCACCACCCCACCTCACCCAACACGGAAGCTCTGCCAAAAGAGGCAGGACTGACTCAAGAACCCCCTGCAGGGTATATATCTGCAAGAGAAAGACAGAAAGAGAAATGCCTAAAGGGCTCCTTTTGAACTTCTCTCAGGAAGACAAAATACACTGGTTCCTAGGACCCTATTCCACTGAGGCGGCGAAGCGGGGAGATCAGAAAGCAGTGCAGCAAAGGAGAATCAGGGCCATATCCAGCCTTGGCTTGCACACAGAGCTGCCATCACCAAGCAGGAAAGAGCTGACCCTCTTACACAGACTGGCCCCTCCCTTGAAACAGGCAGCTAGTTCATCAGAAACTATACATTATTAGAAATAAGCTGGGGCAGGCCAAGATGGGTGGTGCGCGGGCAGGGGGAACACACCCACGATTTTTCCAGAAGACTGAACAGTGCCTCCCAGGGAAGACACAGGGGTCCTGCGCTCCTGATGGCAACAGAAGCTCCCTCTAGAGGCAGGTGAAGGTGATCAGGCGGTGCTGCCAGAAGTTGGATGACCCACCCTGGGACCTTGAACTGATAAAAAGCCAGAGGTAAACCCAGAAAGAGAAGACAGAAGGCAAACACCAAACTGCTGAGATGAATTCCACCTTGTAATTCTCTTCGGAATTTGCGTTCTATTTTTTCTTTCTTTAGCATAGCCTTTTAATATTTCTTTCTTTCCTTCAATTGTATTCCAACTAATTCACTGTTCTTTGTCTTTCTAAATTTTTTTTATTTAGGTTTTTATACATTTTATTTCATAACTCACATTGTACCCTTCCCTTGTCTTACTCTATTTTTCCTTATTCCTACCCTTTCTTATTTTCGTTGTGAATTTTATTTTCCCCTACACTATGCCTTGTTCCTATTCTTTACTCTTTATATTTCTCCTTCCTTTATCCTCTCAAAATTAGTTTTCCTCCCTTTAGCCAGCTCACATTCTCTTTTCCCTTCTTATAATATTCCTATGTTCTGTCTGCCTTTATAAATTGTGGCTTGTTTGGTATGGATATTACAGTTATTGCTGCTCTTCTTCAATTGTATTCCTGTTTGTTCACTATTTATTTTTAAATTTCAAATCTTGCAGGTTACTCTCCCCCATCTTACTCCATTTCTTTCTTCCTCTTGTCATTGCTAATTTGAGTTTGGGATTTTATTTTTTCCCTTTCTTAACCTAGATTCTATTTCAAACTCTTATTATTTCTCCTTCCTGTATATTCTCAAAATCATTTTTCTTTACTGTAGACATCTCATACTCGCTCTTCTCTTTCAGATAACATTCTTATTCTCTTTCCTCCTTTATTAATCTTTGCTCAGCTGTCACTGCTATTGACCCTGTTGCGATTTTTCTGCAATTTTATTCCCTTTGGTTCACTAATTTTGAAATTTTATTTCAGACCTCATATTATACTCTTTCCTATTCTTACTTCATTTTGCCATTGCTCTTCCCTGTTTTACTTACATTTAAAATTTTATTTTCTCCCTTTCTTCACTTTGTTTCTATTCCCTACTCTTATCATTTCTCCTCCCTCTTCCCTCTTGAAATATTTTTTCTCTCCATTAGTCATCCCATATTCCCTTTTTCTTATCTTATAATATTCTTTATCTCTCTCCACCTTTATTAAATGTTGCTCAGTTGCTGTTGTAATTGCTGATGTGGTAGGGGCGTATTTTTCCTAGTGTGGGTTTAGTTTCCTGGGTAGTATTGCTTTGTTACCCAGCACCTATACAACAGCATACAGGACGTGGTGGGGTTGTGCCTCCCAGTCAGGCAGCTGGAGGAGAGAACCTGCCAATAAATGAGCCACTAATAATCAAAGCCCAAGTACAACAAGAGAGCCCACATAAACTGAATAAAGGGTACCCTAGAACATACAGATCAGGAAAACTTCCTAGCACCATCCAGAGAGATCCAGAGAAGAGAGACTGCACCACGGAGTCCCACAGAACTCCTACCACAGAAGTCCATCCCACAAAGACAGACAGGCAAAGCAAGCAACCTGAGATGCAGAAACAAACAAAAAGAGTCTCCTAAAATGAGAGACAAAGAAAGAACCTCCCAGTCAAAAGGAATGGAGGAATACCCAGAAAAGGAGCTAAATGAAATCGAGGTAAGCAATCTATTAGACACAGAATTCAAAATAATGGTTATAAGGATGCTGAAGGAACTCAGTGACAAATATAAGGAACTTTATGGAAACTATAAGGAACTTAGTGGGAACTACAGCAGCATGAAAAAGGACACAGAAACTACGAATAAGAATCAGGAGGAAATTAAGACTACAATATCTGAAATTAAAAACATACCAGGAGGGATTAAAAGAAGGCTAGATGAAGCAGAGGACTGATTCAGTGAGCTGGAAGACAAGGTAGAAAGAAATACCCAGTCAGAACAACAAAATGAAAAATGACTCAAAAAGAATGAGAATAGTTTAAGAGAGCTTCAGGACAACATGAAACATAACAACATTGACATACTAGGAATATCAGAAGGAGAAGAGTGTTGATCCTACACGGTTGCAGAGTAGCTGGCAGCTCTGTCTACTTGCTTCCAGACATGGACTGGTCTGGCACATAAACCACAGAGCAATCAACTTGAAAATCCAGCTGAGAGTGAGAGAGAGCCTGTGTGAGTGAGTGGGTACATGGATGAGTGTGCAGGGCAGGTGTGTGAGTGGGCAAGAGCCTGCACATCTGCAGGGCACTCAGAAGCATGTGGTCCTGGCTCTCCTAGTGGAGCAGCTGCCGCTGCCACTGTACAACCCGGCACTTCAGGCTGCATGGATTTCAGATAGGAGCTCTTTTGAGGAATTAAAAATATCTTCCTCAGGAAGAAACCTATAGAGAGCCTACACCTCAGTGCCCAGATATGTCTCTGTGCCCTCTGTCCTGGGCAGGGCTGCACATCCTGCTGCTGCCAGGAGCCAGGATCTGAGGACTGCAGTACTTACTGGGGAAGGGGCTGTCATCTCCCTGACTCTGGATGCCATGGGAACTGTGAACGGGACAGAACCTGACTGAGGAGGCTGCCAGTCGGCTCAGAAGCCATGAGCTCTGGAGAGAGATGGCTAGGGTGGTGCTGGCTGCAGAAATGGTGTGGCTGGAGCAGGCCCACCCAAGGGTGAGAACCACTGGGAGAGCAGCAAGGGCGCCCTGCAACCACCCCATGTTGTAATATCACTGTAGAACTCTTCCCAGCACCATCCAATGAGGTCCAGAGAGAAACTTTATCTAAAATTGTCAGAGGCTGAGGCAGAGAGTGGCCAGCCCTGACCAGGACAGACTTTGTGCTTTTTGGGGAGTGGGAGCACACAGAGAACAGGCCCTCCAGGGCTCAGTGCTGTAGTGTGGGGGCCACGCAGAAGCTCTTTTAAAAGAGGAGCTGAGGCAGGCTTGAGACTCAGCAGGGACCCTCTGCTCACATGTGGTATGTGTATGCATAGCAGCTCAGCTAACAAAGAACTCAGAGGGCTGGAGTCACACCGAAGGGACTGTGGGACCTGACCTAGTGTGGCTGGTGAGTGGGGGACTATGCAGAACAGACAGTTCAGGCCCAAGTCTTCTGCAAGAGTGACAGGCTGGGGACTGGATGGCCAGGAGCTGAACACCTGAGATTCACTGCAGCCAGGCAGGTCCCCTCACAGGCAGGCATGCCCAACGCCCACCTGTGGGATTATAAGCACTGAAGGTCAGTGAGGCCAGGTTCAGGAGCCCCCTACTGGGTGCATTCTACAGGGGAAACAAGGAAAAGCTCTGAAAGAGCCCTTTCTACCAGGCACCATGAGCTACACTGTTCTTCCGGCTCTGATCTACTGAAACCAGCAGAACAGAGAGAGTAGAGACAGGCACAACAAGGCGTGTTCAGGGCCCTGATCAGCCTTGGCACCTAGACAGAGTTGCTGCCTGTGCCAAGGAGGAAAGAGTTGCCCCTTTTACACAGTTTGGTCCTTCACAGGAAACAGGCAGCTAATTCACCAGAAACCACACATTATTGGAAAGAATCTGGGACAGACCAAGTCGTGTGATGAGGGGGCAGGGAAACACCCCCACCATCTTCCCTGATGACTGAACAGCGCTCCCCAGGGTGCGACCCAGGGTTGTCGCCCTTCGGATCGCACCAGAGGCCCCCGCTTGAGGCAGGTGGAGAAGGTACCGGCAGTCCACTCGGGTATAAAATGAACCACTCCTGGGCTCTGGGCTGAGGGAAAGCTGGCAGGGCAGATTAGTGGAGACCAGTCAAATCTGAAGGAGACAGCCGCAGACTGTGGACTGCTTGTAGTCTCGAACAACCTGCCTAGAGCCAGACTGGGACACCATCTGATATTACCAGGGCTGGATTCAGAAAGAGAAGACAGTGGTCAACACTGGATTCTGCTGAGATGAATTCCACAGTGGTCTTCTTCATTATTTGCGTTATTTTCTTTCCTGCATAGCTTTTCTTTTAAAACATTCATTTATTTTTCCCTCAGGTTTGTGCCTATTATTTCACTAGTTTTTTAAAAATTTTAGTTTATTTCAAATTTCATATTTTGCTCCTCCCTTCTCTAATTCCATTTTGCCTTCTTCCTTCCTCTTCTTAATTTTGTTTAAATTTTTTTTCCTCTTGCTATCACTTGTTTCTACTCTGCACTCAATATATCCCCACCCTACAACTTCTTCTCAAAACCACTTTTCTTGTCATTAGTCATCTCACATTCTTTTTCCTGTTCTTAAAATATCCTTATTCTCACTCCACCTTTATCAATCTTTGCTCATTTGTTGTGGATATGGGTTTTTTGTTGTTGCATTTCTTCAATTTTATTCCTAGGTCTTCACTATTTTTGTCTTCTGAACCTCAAATTTTACCATTCGCTGCTCCTACTCCATTTTGTCTTCCTCCTACCCTTCTTTTTTTGTGTATTAAATTTTACTTTTTCCCTTCAGTAGACTGGTTTTCTGTCCTCACTCTTGGTACTCCTTCTCCTTCTATGTTCTTAAAATAATTTTTTTCCCTCCAGATATCTCATAAGCTTTTGTTCTTTCTTTTTTCCTCCTTATTCCCATTCCACCAGTATTAACCTCTGCCCATTTGTTGTTGATGTTGCTGCAGTGGATCTTTCACTCCAATTTTGTTCCTATTGTTTTCACCATTGTTTTTAACTTTAAAAAAATTTCAATTATTATCTTTTAATCACTTTTATTGTTATTCTATTAAAGTTGTCTCAGATTTTCCCCCTTTGTCCTCCTCTGCCTAGCCCAGAGTCAATTCCCATCACATTGTCCATGTCTGTGGGTCTTTCATACATGTCTAGTCCCTTCCCCTTCTTTTGGCCATAGGCCCCCTCCCCACTCCCTCTGGTCACTTTCAGTCTGCTCCAAGTTTCCATGCCTGTGGTTCTATTTTGTTCATTAGTTTATTATATTCTACCTATAGGTGAGATCATATGATATTTGTCTTTCACCAACTGGCTTATTTCACTTATTTCATATTCTCCAGTTCCATCCATGCTGTCAGAAAGGTAGAAGTGCCTTCTTTCATTCTACTGTGTAGTGTTCCATTGTGTAAATGTACCACAGTTTTTTGATCCACTCATTTACGAATGGGCAGTTAGGCTGTTTACAGCACTTGCCTATTATAAATAGCACTGCTATGAACATAGGGGTGCATAAATTCTTTTCATTGGCAACTTGGATTGCTTAGTGTATATTCCCAAGCAGCTGAATCTCTGGGTAAACAGGCAGTTTCATTTTTAGTTTTTTGACTAAATTCCATACTGTTTTCAAAGTGGCTGCACCAGTCTGCATTCCCACTAACAGTGTACAAGGGTTCCCTTTTCTTCTCAATGCTGCCTGTACTTGTTGTTTGTTATTTTATTAATTATGGTCATTCCAAAAGGTGTGAGGTGATATCTCAATGTGGCTTTAATTTGCATTTCTCTGATGATTAGTGACATTGATCCTCTTTTCACATGTATATGAGCCACCTGTATATCCTCCTTGGTGAAGTGTCTATTCAAATCCTTTGACCATTTTTTAACTGGATTGTTTGTCTTCTTAGTGTTGAGTTGTATGAGTTCTTTGTATAGTGTGGAGATCAAATCCTTGTCCAATATATCATTGGGAAATATATTCTCTCATACAGTCAGTTCCCTTTTCATTTTGAGGATGGTTTCTGTAGTGGTACAGAAGCTTTTTAGTTTGATGTAGTCCCCTTTGTTTATTCTTTCCTTTATATCCCTTGTCTTAGGAGATCAGCAAAAATATTGCTACATGGCATATCAGAAATTTTCCTGCCTACCTTTTCCTCTAGAACTTTTATGGTGTCATAACTTACATATAATTCTTTTATCTATTTTGAGTTTATTCTGGTGCATGGTGTAAGTTGGTGGTCTAGTTTCATTTTTTTTTGCTTGTACTAGACCAGTTCTCCCAACACCATTTATCTTTAAATGGTTATCTTTATTCCATTGTATGCTCAGGCCCCCTCTGTGAAATATTAATTGAATGTAGAGATTTGGGTTTATTTCTGGGTTCTCTATTCTGCTCCATTGATGTATGTGTCAGTTCTCATGTCAGTACCAGACTGTTTTGATTACAGTGGCCTTGTGATATACTTTGATATCAGGTATTGTGATCCTTCCAACTTTGGTCTTCTTTCTCAAGATTGCTGAGGCTATTTGGGGTCTTTTTTGGTTCAACATAAGTTTTTGAAATATTTGTCCTAGATCTATGAAATATGCCATTCGTATTTTAATAGGAATTGTGGTGAATCTATAGATTACTTTGGGTAATATGGACATTCTGATGATGTTAATTCTTCCAATCCATGAACATGGCATATGCTTCCATGTATTTGTATCTCCCTTAATTTCTTCAGTGTTCTGTAGTTTTCTGAGTATAGGTCTTTTACCTCCTTGGTTACATTTATTCCTAGGTACTTTATTTTTCTTGTTGCTATAGTAAATGGATTTTTTCCTTAGGCTCTCTTTTTCATATTTCATTGTTGGTGTACAAAAATGCCTTTTATTTCTGAGTACTGACTTTGTTTCTTGCTATTTTGCCAAATTCACTTATTAGGTCAAGTTGTTTTTTGGTGGACACAATAGGGTTTTCTTTGTATACTATCATGTCATTTGTGAATAATGACAGTTTTACTTCCTTTTTTCCAATAAGGATACCTTTTATTTTTTTATCTTGTCTGATTGTTGTGGCAAGAATATCCAATACTACATTGAATAAGAGTGGTGAGAGTGGGCAGCTTTATTTTGTTCCTGATCTAAAGGGGAATGCTTTTAGTTTTTGCCCATTGAGTATAATGTTGGCTGTAGGTTTCCTATATGTGGCTTTTATTATGTTGAGGCATGCTCCCTTTATTCCCACTTTGCTGAGTGTTTTTATCATAAATGGGTGCTGGATCTTATGAAATGCTTTTTGACCATCTATTGATATAATCACGTGGTTTTTGTCCTTCATTTTCTTTATGCGGTGTATTAATTTATTGATTTGTGAGTATTGCACCATCCTTGAATTCTTGGGATGAATTGCATTCAATTGTGGTATAGTCCTTTTTGATGTATTTCTGAATCTTGATTGCCATATTTTGTTGAGGATTTTAGCATCTATGTTCATCAGAGATATTTATCTATAGTTTTCTTTCTTTGTTGTGTCTTTACCTGGTTGTGGAATTAGGATGATACTGGCTTGTAAAAAGAGTTTGGGAGTCTTCCCTCTTCTGAGTTTTTTTTGAATAGTTGGAGAAGGATAGGAGTTAATGCTTCGTTAAATATTTGGTAACATTCACGTGTGAAGCCACCTGTTCCAGAGATTTTGTGTGCTGGGAGTTTTTTGTTTTTTTTGTTTTTTGTTTTTTAATTACAGCTTCAGTTTTACTCACTGTTATTGGTCTATTCAGACTTCCTTGCTCCTTCTTGATTCAGTTTTGAAAGATTGTATATTTCTAGAAATAGGTCCATTTCTCCCAGGGTTTTCAATTTTTTGGCATATAGTTGTTCATAGTAATTTCTTATAATCCTTTTTATTTCTGTAGTATTAGTTGTAGCTTCTCCTCTTTTGTTTCTGATTTTATTTATTTGGGTCCTCTCTTTTTTTCTTGATGAATCTGGTTAAAGGTCTGTCAATTTTTTTTTAAATCTTTTCAAAGAGCCAGGTTCTGGATTTACTGATTCTTTAAATTGTTCTTTTTTAATTCTGCCCTGATTTCAATTATTTCCTTCCTTCTACTCGCTCTAGGCTTTGTTTGTTGTTGTTCCTCTAATTCTTCTAGGTGTAGGGTTAGGTTGTGTATTTAATATTTTTCTATCTATGTTAGGTAGGCCTGTATTGCTATGAACTTGTCTCTCAGTACTGCCTTCACTGTGTCCCATAGATGTTAGGTTGTTGTGTGTTTATTTTCATTTGTTTCTAGAAACTTTTTTATTTCTTCCCTGATCTCACTGTTGACCCATTCATTATTTAATAACATGTTATTCAGTCTCTATGTATTTGAATGTTTTTGAGTTTTTTCCTTGAAGTTGGTTTCTAGTATCAAGCGATATTGATTTCAGAAGATGCTTGATGTGATTTCAATTTTCTTGAAGTTGTTGAGGCTTGTTTTGTGTCCTACCATGTGGTCTCACTTTGAAAATGTTCCATGTGTATTTGAAAAGAATGTATTTTGCTTTTTTGGGATGAAAGTTTCTATACATATCAGTTAAGTCCATTTAACCTAGGGCATTGTTTAATGCAGCAATATCCTTGTTGATGTTTTGTTTGGAAGATTTATGCATTGTTGACAGTGGGGTGTTAAAATCCCCTAGTAAGTGTGTTGCTGTCTGTATCTTTCTTGAAGTCCCCCAAGATTTTCCTTATATATTTAAGTGCTCCTATGTTGGGTGCATATATGTTTATAATGTTTATGTCTTCTTGATAGATTCTTCCCTTGAGTATTATAAAGTGTCCCTCAGTGCCTCTTTGTATGGGTTTTGTTTTGATCTAATTTGTCTGATATGATATAGTTACCCCAGCTTTTTTTCCCCTGTCCATTTGCTTGGAACATTTTTTTCCAACCCTTTATTTTCAGCCTATGTAGGTCTTTTGTTCGGAGATGGGTCTCTTATAGGCAGCATACATGCAGGTCATTTTTTCTTATCCATTCAGCTACACTATGTCTTTCAGTTGGAGCATTTAATCCATTAATATTTAAGGTTATTATTGATAGGTACTTACTCATTTCCCCCCATTTGTACCTGTGTTTCTCTCTCTCTTGCTCTTTTTCTTCCTCTTCTTATAGCATTCCCTTTAGCATATCTTGCAGTGCTGGTTTGGTGGAGGTGTATTCTTTCAGCCTTCTTTCACCTGGGAAGCTCCTTATTTCTCCTTCCATTTTAATGGAAAGCCTTGCCGTGTAGAGTAGTCTTGGTTCCAGGCCTTTGCTTTTCATTACTTGGAATAATTGTTGCCATTCCCTTCTGGCTTGTAGTGTTTTTGTTGGGAAATCAGCTGCTAGCCTCATCAGAGCTCCTTGTATGTTACTTCTTGTTTACCCCCTTGCTGCTTTTAAGATTCTCTCTTTATCTTTAAAACTTGGCAATTTAATTATGATGTGTCTTGGAGCAGGTGTCTTTGGGTTTCTCTTGATTGGGACCCTCTATGCTTCCTGAACTTTGTGTTTTTTTTCCCTCCTCAGGTTCAGGAAGTTTTCTGTCATTATTTTTTCACATAGGTTTTCTGTCCCTTGCTGCTTTTCTTCCCTTTCTGGTATTCCTATGATTCAAATATTCTTGCATTTCATGTTTTCTTGCATTTCCCTTAAGCTATCTTCGTATATTTTTTGAGTCTTTTTTCATGCAGCTGCTCTCCCTGGGTATTTCTTTCTGCCTTGTCTTCCATCTCAATAATTCAGTCATCTGCTTCATCCAGCCTACATGTAATTCCTTCTAGTGTGTTTTTTTATTTCAGAAATTATATTCTTCATTTCTTCCTGGTTCTCATTTATAGTCTATTTCCTTTTTCATAATGTTGCAGTCCTCACTCAGTTCCTTGTAGTTGTCTATGAGTTCCTTGAGCATCCTTACAACCATTCTATTGAATTGTATATCTGATAGTTTGCTTGCCTCAATTTCATTTAGCTCTTCTAGTGGGGAGTCTTCCATTCCTTTTGATTGCAGGTTCTCTTTTTGTCTCCCCATTTTAGGTGACTCTTTTTGTTTGTTTCTGTGATTCCTGATGCTCTGCTTTGCTAGCTGTCTTCATAGGGTGAACTTCTTTGGCAGGAACTCTGTGAGACTCAGTGGTGTTTTCTCTTTCATCTCCTTGTCTGGATACCCTAGGGGTGCCCTTTCTTCCATTTGTGTGGGCTCTCTTGTCATACTTGGGTTTTACCTGTTGGTGTCTTTTTTGTTGGTGGGTTCTCTCCTCCAGCAGGTTTACTGGTATTCACAACTCCTACCTTGTCTTATATGTGATCCGTGGCAGGGTGAAGGCAAAATGGATTAGGATGGTGGGTGAGTATTCTACAGGATTTAAAGTACCAACCGGTAGAGAACAGATAGGAGATACTTTGGAGAAGTACAATGATATGGTGATAATTCAGCCAACTAGCCACTTTTTATAAAAGGTGAAAAAGAGATAAGACACTTATTAGACAGGAAAAAGAATGTGAGCTGACTCCAGAAAGCAGTGCACTTATGCAAGGTTAGATGGTGACATATACAGAGGGTAAGGAATAGAAACGTGGCATAGTCTCTGAAACAATAAGTGAGCCACAACAGTAATAAAGCTCAGGAAGATAGTGAAATTGTTCGAGTCCAGGGTAGGGTACTGTGTGGAATTTGGATCAACAATAACATGACAAGAAATATATAATCTGAATAAAAAGAATAAAAAGTAAAAGACCAAGATTAGTGTGTTATTGGAATATGAGTTCAGTAACAGAAGAAAAATTAAAATGCATTGTGAAAGGGAGAACAAAGAAAACCAGTCAAACAATGAAATAAAAAAACAAAACAAAGAAAGCTAAACAGAAGGAAGAAAAATTTAAAAAATGAAAGTAAAAATAACAAAAAAATGCAAGTTTTCTCAGTTGTTGTCATTAGCCTTCTGATCTCTCTCTGGATCTGCCTTTGGTTCTTTCACAGCTCCAGGTCTTATTGACTTACACTTGCAAGAAAAAAAAAAGAGAAAAAAAGCCTCCTGCTGGCTTTAAGCCCTCAAGTGGGCTCTGCTGGTCTTCCTGGATGCTGCAGGCAGAGGGGGCCTGGGCTCGGGTTATTTCCTTTCCTGTGGATCTGAGAGGATGGGGGCTGGGGCTGGACAGTATTAAGAGGTGCCCAGCCTCCAGCTCGAGCCCTCAGAGCGCTGCACAGCCTGCACTGACCATATGTGCCAGGTCAGCACCTTTAATCCACCTCATTGTGCCACTCTTTGATTAGTCTATGAGATACACCAAGTGGGAGTAACTTGCACCCTTCTTAATCACTCTTTGCTGGCCTGGGCATTGCATGCATGCAAACTCCCTTCAGGGCCATTTAGTTCCCCTATTAAATTTAGTCGCTCTGGGGACTGCTAACTCTTTAAGCCTCTACTGCCTGCTTTGATCAATCAGTGGGGCTCCCTGATTTGGAGCAAGTCATGCCCCTCCTCTTCTTTCTTTGCTGGCCAGGCCACTGCACATGAGAGGTCCTTGCTCAGTGGTTGAGAGCCTTGTTTTGAGCGAATTCCCCTGGGTTGTGGGTGGCCTTTACTAATGAGGCTTTCCTAACCTGGTTTTTTGCACAGCCCAACTCTCTGTCCAGTCATGGGACTACCTGGGTCACAACCAGTCATGGTCCAACTCTTCTCCTACCTCCAGGTGTCACCAGGCTCCCCACTTTCTCTGGTACTATCCCAGCTGGTGACCACCATCCGAACCAGGGACTCCACCTGCTGTGTGACTCCCTCAGTGTCTTTATCTCCCCAGTGACTTCAAGTGTCCAGGTCTCTCCTACCGTGGGAGTGTGGCTTCCCTGCTCTGAAAGGGGAGGGAGCTGTCCAATTACAGTCGCTGACCTGGCTCTCCTCCAAAACTCCTGCAGTAGCGACCATCCCTGGGGCAGGGCCTGAGGACCTTCCTGTCAACCTACTAAATCTCCTTACCATCTGTTTTTAAACATTTTCTGCAATTTTTGGCTTCCAAACTTCATGTAAGCTGTGATTCTGTTGGCTGTTCACTCTGTTCTTCAGATGATTGGCTAGATGCCCCAGTTGGGTGTATGAGCAAGTTGGTTCAGTTCCCACCTACCTTGCTGCCATCTCCCACCCCCTATTTTCCATTTCTTTTATTATTCTGATTCTTCAACATCTGGTGTGTCTTTTCACACTTGAGGTACATGTCAACTTGGTCCTGCTGGATTGAAAATACTCAGTAGCCACATATGGTTGCCATAGTGGACAGGGTAGTAGTAGACTGCCTGTATCTCATATAATCCTCCTAGTAGTCCTGGGAAGTATTAATAACCTAAATTTGTAGATGAGGAAATGGTCCCTGCAAGGTTAAGTGACTTGCCCAAGGTCACACAGTTAGAAAGAGCAGAGTTGTATTTGGGGTCATTTGGTCTGTTCTGATATAACCCCACTGGAACCCTGGTCTTCCACCTCCTCTGGATCCCCACACTCATCTCAGCATTGTCTAACCCCCAAACCAGCCATTGATTTACTACCTGCCAGCAGCCCTGGAGACATAATTAATTTGTTTCTGCCAGTGGAGCCCAGCCTGGACATGTTCACCTCCCTTTACAGCCTCTGCTTCCAGCCCGGACAGTTGATTGATTGCCACTCATCAATGGTGCCAGGGAACAATCTATGACTGAGGTTAGATTTGCCTAATCAGGCGTTTTCTCAGAGTGGTCCATCTGACAACTTTATTGGGCCAGAAGCATCATTTTTCAGTGTCTGATTCCACCATGGATTCTTGGTGCTAGATCAGCCAGGGTGGATGTTGGATCTGCTGTTTTATGTATTACAACAGGGCCCATGCTTCTTCCCAGTAAGAGGAAACCCACTGATTTACACTGATTGGAGTATAACTGATTGTGTGACCTGGAAGGGGTCACCTGTCAACCAACCAGCACTTATTGAGATTCCTCTGTGAGCTCAGCTCACAGTGGGTTTGTGTTATTGATAATAATGCCAGTAGTTGTAACAATAGTAGCTAACATTTATATAGCCCTTACTATGTTAGAGGTACTGTTCTAGCATGTTGCACATATACAAACAATACTGCAGGGTAGATGCTATTATGACTGTACTTTTCCATGTATAATGTGCACTATTTTTGCCCAAATTTTTGAGGGAAAAATAAAGATATGCATTATACATGGGTAGACCTAAATCTGTGTCTATATAAATGTTTTAAATTCTTTTATGTATGCTTATGCATTAAAAGTGTAACTGTAGAAAGCAATAATGATATCCATATGCAAAATAATACCCTGGAATATGAGAATTGGTTTCATTTCTAAATATAAATAACTAAAAAACTGAATTAAAAAATTAAAGTGAAAGATATTTTTCTTTGAAAATTTGGGCCAAAGACGTGGGTGTGCATTATACATGGCAAAATATGGTATTCCTATGTTACAGGAGAGGAAGCAAGCTTAGGAAAGTGAAGGAATTTTCTCAAGGGCACATGCTGGAGGGAGATAAATTTGGGACCTAATCCCAAGAAGTCTGGCTGTCCTCAAGAACTCACTGCCTGTTGAAGAGGCAACATACATACTTAAGAAAAATGTGATGAAGACAGAAGATAATCAGGGCTACTGTTTGTGGACTAACAATAATAACATGATAGCAAATACTTATTGGAAAACTTATGTGGTACCAGACCCTGTTCTAAGAACTTTATGTACCCTGTCTTATGAAATCTCTACAAAATCTTGGAAGTAGGTATTATTGTTAGGCAGGATAGACAGTGAACCAAGGCAGGGAGGGGGAGAGAGACATGTCTCACCCATTATCTCAGCAGTTCTGAGCCTGGTCCGATAAGATTGCCGGGCATTCTGAAAATTACAAGAAAAACCATGATAGCACAGGAAGAGGGGAGCCCTTGAAGTTCTGTATGTATCATTTCCACTATATGGGAATGGAAGTCTTTCAAACTGTGTATTAATCCCAAGATCTGGAGAGGTGAGAGAGAGGGAACCTAGAAGCTGGCTACAAGCATAAAACCCCTAATATCCCAATAGTTCCAGCATGCAAGCTAGCTGGGTGACTGCTTGTGGCTTTGTGCTCAAGTGTACTTCATAAATAAACTTGCTATCTCATTTCCACTATACGTGTTGTCTCATTCGAATTCTTCCCTCACAAGCAAGGCAAGAACCAAGGCAGGGGAGCTCCCTAACTTGGGTCTTCCCGGTAACACTACAACCATCTTGTTTTACAGATGAGAAAACTGAGGCTTGGAGATATAAAATGGCTTGGCCAAGTTTATGACAATGTAATCCCTGTGAATAGATCAGTGAGCCTGTTGTGAAGTTTATTTGTATATTTGGCCTATTGCTGATTCCCTGCCTTATGCACACTAGGGACTGTAAGGTGTAGGTGACACCCTAAGAGAGATATCTGAGCTGCACAAACTGGCATTGAACTGAGCATTCCCGACACAGCTTCAGCAGTTATTAAATTTTATGTGCTTTCGGATGAGAGGATGCATGAGTTTCATTGGGCTCTCAAAAAATTTAAGACCCACTGATCTAAAGCGCTGCTTGAAGGAAGAAGAGGTGTTTGCCTTTCAATCGAAAGCATCAAATAAAGCAGTGCAATAGATGCAGGATCTGGAGACCCTTGTGTCTTCCACTCCACTGCTCACCTGGATTAAATCCCGGCACTAGTACCATGTAGCAGTGTAAACTGAGGTGAGTTGGTTACCATCCCAAAGCCAGGCCTCCTCATATTTCGGATAGGGGTCAAAATGTTACCTAGTTCACAGAATTGTTGTAGGGATGTGTTATATACTAAATGTGTCTCCCCCAAATTCAAATGATTCAAATATTGAAACTCTACCCCTCAATGTGAAGGTATTTGGAAATGAGGGCCTTTATGAGGTAATTAGGTGACATAAGTGGAGACTTCATGATGGGATTAGTGCTCTTTTAGGAAGGGATGCAAGAGAGCTTGCTTCCTCTCTCTTTCCGCCATGGGAGGATACAGCAAGACAGCAGCCATCTGAAAAACAGAGGGGCCCTCAGCAGACTCCAACCTGCCAGCACCTTGATCTTGGACCTTCTAGCTTCCAGAGCTATGAGAAATAAATGTTTATTGTTTAAACCACCCAGCCCATGATATTTGCTACAGCAGCCCAAGCTAATGAAGATAGGATGAAATGAGATATGTGCAGAGTTCTTAGCACATACTAGGCTTCAATAAATGGTAGGTGCTGTGAAGTGAGTTTCTGCACTACACTACCTCTCTTCTCCCAACCCCTAGCTGGGAATTTCTCTAAAATGTAAAATTAAACATTATCTATGCCTAATGGCTGTTATTTCTAACAAAGCTTTTTCAGAGCCAACAGGACCCCGAAAGATACTTCTGGTCTAATGTAAAGTAGACATTCTCTAGAATGGAGCACAGTCATCTCTCATTGGACCCCTTCCCTTGACTGACATTTTCCAACCCCTGCTCCTTTTCAAACCCAGTTCATCCCTTCCTCCCACTTCTGTAGACAAAGGGGAATGAAGGGTACCCAAATGGGATGATGGGGGTTACTTGGAAAACTTCCAGGGTGAACTTCAGGCTAAGACCCCAACATTGAGCACCTGCTGTTAATAGAGACCTGTAACAACCACTCATTTCCTGTATTAAATGCTTTCCATACACTTGTTCATTTAAATCCTTATAGCCTGTCTCCATGGCAGATCATATTATTATTCTCATTTACACATTTTAGAAACCAAGACTTAGAGAAACGAACTTGCCTGAAATCACACAGCTTAGAAGTAGCAGACGGAATATCGGACATCCTTTACATTCTACATTCTTTACCTCAGTACTCTGCTGCCTTCTTCCCCCAAAGCAAATAGTCTGTTTTATACACAGCAACCATTTAGTATGAAATTTAGGAAGAACCCGCAGTGAAGTGGATTTTTGTCTAATCCTATGTCTATCATAAAGAAAGAAAAATCCAGTGGGGGGGATTTGGCAAAAGACAAGGCTGCAGGAGGGGGAGAAAAACCATCCCAAATTACAAAAATCAGACTGGGGTATCTGTGCAATGAGGACATGGAAATAGAAGTAAGGAGGGAACCTGAATAATAAACAATCAAAGAGTTTAAAATGATTTTTTTAAAAAGGGATAAAGGTTTGTGTAGTAGGATGAAGTTCTGGAGTCTCTTCCATGCTGCTTTCCCTTCAAGCTCATCTTCTGTTCCCATTCGGGCAGCAAGTGGCTGGCCAGCCATTCCTGCCTAGGGAAGAGCTGACATAATACGGAAGTCAGGTTCCTGGCTCAAGAGTTTTGAAGTCTTTCTCCTGCATCAGCATGTCTGGAGACTTGACATGCACAAAGCTGCAGTTTTATTATATTCCCCAGGTGATTCTGATGAACACTGAAGTTTAAGAAGCACTCTTGTACTGCTGATAAAATATTTGGAAGAACGTTTAGAAAGAGAAGATATCTTAAATCTTGGAAAATCTCCCCTGAAATCAAGGAAATAGAGAATAAGAGAACCGAAGTGCTCAGATAGTGTTAGGATCCAAAGAAAGAACCCTACTCCTCACCCTCCTGACTCTCAGGTTGATCCTGGAGAGCAACGAAGGATCCCCAGGTAGATCGGGACATCTGAGAGCAACAGACACCTGCATCAGCTCACCCATGGGCGAAGTCTGTGGAGGGCAGGTGTAAGGCCTCAGAGTTCTTAGTGCCTAGCACGGGATGGTTCTGACACGTCAGCCTGAAACCCATCCTCCTGAGATTCCTGGCCATAGCATGGTGCAGGAGCAGAAGGATAATCCAGGTGCAGAGTGGGTTCTGGAGACAGAGTTTCCTCAACCCCAGAGTGATGTGAAAGCAGTAGAAGGTCTCCTACAGGACAAGTTGAGGGTCTGAAGAGACCCTTGGTTGGAAATTCAGACTCATTCAGCAATGACATAAATGAGGAGTTGCAGGAAGAGCAGACAGGTCAAGATGTGGCAACTGTTGCCAGGTGGAATAGGCTAGAATAGAAGAATCAGATCCTCCTCTCACTGCCATGCTTTGGTACTAGTTACAGTCCCAAGGAAACCCCAGTTAGATATAGACCAGATTTCTGCTCAGAGGCATAATGGGGTCTGTAGTAGATGCTATCAGTGCCTCACCTCCATATCTCAGGCTCTATCAGATTCATGCACACCTTCTTTGTGTGCTTTGACTCTCCATGGCCAGCACCTACCTCTTTTTGTGACAGAGGTGCCCTCAGGTTTCCAGATTCCCCTCTGCCACCTGGTGAGGTTAAAGAGCCCAGGTAGTCCCATCCCCCAGGATAGCCCTTAACTAATGCCTAACAGGTACAGGGAGAGGGAAACACAGATTTTTCAGTTTCTGTGCCCTCATCTGGAAAACTCTGGTGTGTGGCCATCACTGTACCTAGTGCCCTGCAGGACTGAGAGGTTATCTCCATGGGACTTTGCTTGATCCCTTTCCTTTGGGGGTCTCATTTGCCCATTCTTTGATCAGATTTTCCTTGAACCACTTTTCTATACATAACTTTTACAGTAATATCCATATAAGGTTCTGTCTCTGAGGAATCCAATGTAAAACAGGAGCTCAAAGCAATACTGTGTTTAGTTATAGGAGAAAAATTAAGTTATATTTTTATGCCTGCCTGAGTTTATAGACTGAGATTTTTTAAAAAGGTTTTATTTATTTATTTTTAGAGATGGGGAAGGGTTGGAGGAAGAGAGAGAGAGAAACATCAGTGTGAGAGAGAAACATAGATTGGTTCCTCTAGTAGGTGTCCCTTCTGGGGACCAAACCCACAATGCAGGCCCAAGCCCTGACCAGGAATTGAACTGGCAATGTCCAACCAACTGAGCTACACTGGTCAAGGCTAGACAGAGATTTATAAGACTATACTTACTAATGAATATCATCATAAAAGCTACTGCTTCTCAGCAGTGAGACATTTCCATGAATGAGTCTTACCAAATCCATGAGTCAGAAACCACTGTTATACTCATTTTACAGACTTCAAGAGGTTCACTAACTCTCCATTCAAGAGCTACAAGCAAAATTGAAGCCCAGACCAAACCGTGGCCTCTATGCCTAGATCTGGTCGAAGCCCCCTGCTCTGAGCAGAAGTGCTGAGGGAAGGCAGAGACACAGTTGCTAAGTTAGGGTGCTCTGAGGTCCACTTACATGGGCATTTCTTGGCCAGCAAAAAAAGCGAGCAGCAGACCTCACAGGCAGCTTTTGTAGCAGAATGAGCAGAGCACAGGCTCAGGGTAAAAGGACCTTGAGTGAGTTTGAATCCCACTTTAGCACCTAATTCCTATGTGGCCTTAGGTCTTGTCATCCACTTCTGAGCTTCAGTTTCTTCACTTGCAAAATAGGTTTAATAATTATGAAAAATGTAGATATCCTAGCTAGTGATTCAGGGACATGGATGTGGTTTCCTGACAACCGTGGTCTTAAAAAGTCCCTGCCAAAGTGTGCTGACGACTGCAATTCACTTTGAATGTATCAGAAAAATAAAAAGGGCGGGTTGACTGATAGGTCAGTGATAAAACAAGAAAAATAAAATGTTAGAGGTTGAATCTTGGTGATGGATAAAAGTCCTTCAACTTTGCTATAGGTTTGAAACTTTTCATAGTAAAATATTGGGGAGAAAATTGCCCAGAAATGGTTCTTTTCTAATGCAAATGGTCCCTGTCTACTTCTTTTATGTCACATTGATACCCACAGCAAGAGACAGACAAGAGCTGGAAGTGCTTATCTTTCCAGAATCTCCTATCTGGGGCATTTCAGTCTCCAATTTGCATTTTCTTTTTGTTTGGGAGTTGTCAGATTTGAGAAGGCATGTAACCAACAAGAATCTCAGCTGCAAAAGAAGGCTTGTTGTGGTAGCAAGATTGTGGGAGCAAGACTACAGGTCCCTGAGGAGAGGCAGAAATAGATGTCATTGGGTGCAAGATAGATGTACCTTGCAGTCACCAGATGTGACTTCACTGAGGGGCCCATGATATTTCCTAGAGCTTTGGAAATCACTCCCATTTATCACCGTTTATGCTTCTGACTCATCTTGCAGACAAGACAAGTTTCTTTATGCTGAAGCAAGAAGGATTTATAGCCTTTTGAATCATTAGGCTGTTTATTCTCTCTTCCCGAAGGCTTCTGTCAGTTATACTAGATCCAACCAGGTTCATCCTATAGTGTTTCCCAACAGCAGACAAAGCCACAAGTGGTTACAAACCTCATTGGTAATTTATTCAGGCCCAGAGAGATGACCACACCATAGTCAAAACAACAGGGATCATGGTTAATAAAATATCTTTTTATTGGAGGTACCAGGAAATGACAAGAAGATGCTGAGCATCAGTCAAGGGCCAAAGGGTAGACAACTAGAAGCTATCCTGAAGTTTATTTGTTCCCTCTTTATGATATAAAAATTGACTTCTTGGGGGAAGTTCAATGCCCTACATACCCATCTGAAGTAAAGGAGAGAGGCCTCAGAAAGAACCAGATGTGTTGACACCTTGATCTTAAACTTTGGGCCTCCAGAATTGTGAGAAAATAAATTGTCATTGGTTAAGCTACCCAGGTTGTGTATTTTGTTATGGCAGCCCAAGCAGACTGACACAGTAACCTAATTCAGTTTAGGGCTGGAGGACAAACATAGAAAGGCTTTCCAGAAGAGGTGGTTATTAAGGAGCAGCATGAATAGGAGAGGGCCTGACAAAAGGGATGGCCAAGGGTGGTTGGGGGTTCCAGTAACAAGGAACTCCATGCAAAAGACCTTAGAATAGATCATGAAGGGTGTTATGAGTCAAACTGAAGAATGTGCTCTGGTTCCTGGAGGCAATGGGGAGCCATTGTGTTAAGCAGAAGTGTGCCATGATAGGTTTCATCCTACAAAGTTGCCTCGAACGCATCCAATTGGTGGCTTTCAGAGGCAAGACAGAAGGCTGGGTAACAGGTTGAGAGGCTGAGCAGGGTCCACATTAGAGATGCGGGTGACTTGGACTAAGGCAGTAGCAGCAGGAAGGTAGAGAAGAGGTCAGATTGGAGAGATATTTAAGGAGACAAGTGTTAAAGATGAATGGTTATGGTGGCACAAAGAGAGAGAAGACAATCCTTAATTTCCCAGTAGTAGATCTTGAAACAAGGTTCAAGAGTGAGAATCTCATGTAGGGATGAAGGTGGAAGAGTGGTGGTAAGTTGAGAAATTGCTCACCAGAGAAGTGAATTGACTAGCCAAAATCCATATTACTTTTGGCACCAAATAAAGGACCACATCCTAGTTCCCTTGTCCCCACATTCTATGCCCTTTCTTTCTTAGTGGAAGTGCAGCTGTCTGGAAACATTTTCTTCTTATTTTCAAACATACTTTAATACTGAGGGGAAAAAACCTGAATAGAGACCATATAGGAAAACAGCCACTTCCTTCCACCAGAAGGCTGAATCCAGTGGTGGTCACGAAGCCTCAGTTACCTTGGCCTGGAGGCTCCCAGGAATCCAGGCGTTGACTATCAGCCTGCCCCACATACAAGGCTGTTTTAGTTGTGCCTCCTGCTAGAAGCCAGGTCAGGCTCCCAGCAGGTGTGCCCCCAGAGACAGCAGCCTACATAGGCCCTTCTCCCTGGCTCTGGGAGTCTAGGACAGACAGAGAACTTCAAGTGCCTCCTGAATGACTTTGCTAATAATTAGTTAGGTCTCTGGCTGGTGCTGAGTCTTAAACCACAGAAATTCTCTGTTCTAAATGCCTACCGTAGTCTTGCCTTCTGTCTCACACTCTCTCTGTGACTGGACCACACAGCAGGGACTAGGCATGATTCCTGCACAAACTGAAGTTTGATGGACACTTTGAGATTTGATTTGGCCTCTAGAGTTAGTCAAACTCAGATATGACTTGGCCATCTGCCTCTGCTAATGCTCCCAGAATTGCTTCTTGTGGCAGATACTGTCAGTCCCTCACAGTGTCCCCCACGCCTTTCCAATCCAGTGTGCTTCAGACAATTTGGAATCATCTCTCTGCGCAAGTGCTTTCAAGATCTTCAGAAAACTGCTCTGCCTGCTGGGGATTTAGCACCTTGGAGGAGCAGCCCTGGGCCAACTGAGGAGAGTGGAAGTATAGATAGAACAGCTCTCTTATTTCTCAGGGGGGTCATTCTGTGGTGGGTGTTTTATACCATTTCCCAGTGTCTCCCCTGGGAGTAAGCTTCAGGTACCTTCTGCTGTGGCTGGCTTAATTATACTCTTTGTAGCAGCTACCCTCTGTTTCCTGTCTCACTTCCCTGCTCCTCCCTGCTTCCTGGAATCACCTCCTGAATAAACCACTTGCACTGGAATCCTTGTCTCAGGATTAGCTTTTGGGAAAATACACTCCAAGACATTTCCCAAACACAGCTTTGCCCTGCCTTTCTTTCTGATTTCATCCCCTAGGGAAATCCTCCCTGCTATGTGGCAATGCCATGACGTGGTTGAGACTCTATCCCAGCTCTAGGGAGTAGCTGAGCCAGACAATGAATTCCAACTCTCTGCCTCTCCTCATCCATAGTGATTGGTTAAAAAATGGACACATTACATAATTCAGTCTAATGAGTGAGAGAGACTCAGGATTTATGTGCATTCCTCCAAAAATCCACTCTCTCCCCTGGGCGTAAATGAGGAAACCTATGTCCCCAGGACATAGGCTCTGACAGATCTCTTTGACCATAAGGAAGGCAGTGTTCAGATCAAGTGGATACATGGAGGGCAGAGAGAGGAGAAATTAGGGGAATAAGATCCTTGTTGACAATGCAGAGCTACTGGATCCAGCTCGCCTGGTCTGCACCTACTTCTGCACTTTTTGGTTATTTTAGCCCATGCATTCCTATGGTTTTCTTAAGAAATAAATTTTCATCTGTAATAGGCTGTGTCACATGCCCACTTATCACACTTTGAGGAGCTCAGTAAAATCACTAATAACTCCTTTGGGAACTCCCCTCACTATACCCACACATTCCTGGGGTCCCCAGGTATCTTCTGAGGATTAGAGAGTTTCCTTAGGGCAGCATTCTTTACAAGGAATAGGGCACAAAGCTCAGGGAAAACCTTGATGCACTTATCCGGTAACAGGATAGTTAGAAGGGAAGGTCTAGAGACCCAGGCAGAGTCTGGTTCCCTGGATATGATGGACATCCAGGCTGAGTGAGCCATCGCCAGGCCATTGGGCTGGTCCCCACAGGGCTCAGCTCAAATGCTGCCCCTCACAGCTTCTAACCTGGTCCTCTACTGCCCACTGACCACTAGAGTGGCTGTCTAGGGAATGCAGCATGACCGTTCAAATATTAGACCTAATAGGCCCTGTCCTATTCATCTTTAAGCTCATACTCAAAATTATTTTATGCCACAATATTTAATGGCACATCAGAAAGTGTTGAAAAGGAATCCATGCCTTTTGCAAGCTGTGACATGCCAGGTAGGGTCTGTGATTGGAAAAGCCCTTCCCTGAAAGGAAGAAGGAATGTTTTTATTCTACTTGGAGGGTCACCCTCCACCCAAGGATTAGCCAAAAGTCTGTTTCTAATGCCTTTTAATGGATGAATGGGTTAGTAATGATGGGTTACTAGTTTTGTACAACACTTTAACCTTAAATTACAAGGTGGCCCAAGATGGTGGGACAACCCAAAGCTGCTGTCCTGGTGACACATGTGTATGTATTTCTTCTTCTAGAAGACTCTGTGTTCTGGGAGGGTAGAGATGGTTATTCAGCTCTGTGTTTACCCAACACTGAGCTTCATTCATGGCCCATATCCACCAGCATCTCCTTCATTGGACTAGGGCTAGATTTAGATGGCCTCAAACCAGAATAGAACATTCTTTTCTACCCCTCCACCTCTCTGTGTCCAACTTCCTCTGCCATTTAAGCCAGTACCTTGCAATACAAAGTTATATTATAACACGTCTCCACCATTAGAGGAGTGAGTATATGTAATATATGTAGTATAAGCCCTGAAAATTTTTTTCTTTTTTGTAATGCAAGTGACTGACTTAAGCTTTGATTGCCAAGGCATTCACTTCAAAGAGGCATCCACTTTAACCTCTGTCTCAAATAAACACATGACCAGCCACACCATTAGATAGAGCCAGGTTGCCTCCCCCACTGAGGTTCCTCTGTTTTAGAGTCTTGTTTCATTTCAACAACTGACCTTTCGGGCCACTTCTTTTTTCTTTTCTTGTGTATGTTTTAAACCAATAAAGAGTGGTTATTACTGAAGGGCTTCTTATAATCATGAGAACCATAAGGGCTGGTCCAGCTATAACACTAGTGATTGGTAGGCTGAGACTGGCACAAAACAGTATATCAAATCCAGAAATTCAAACAGTCCCAGAAGGAGAAGAGGGAATTTATCATTAACAGTGATTGATCTCTTACATGGACTAGGGACTGGGTTAGATATTTCACATGAATTATGTCACTTATTCCTTACAATATTCCAAGTTGGTTATGATTATAATCCCCATTTCACAGTTAGATAAAACTGAGGATCATAAAGGTTAGGTACATGGTCCAGGGTCACATAGCTAATGTCAGCCAGGGTCCAATCCCAGGGAGTCTAGCTTCAGAACCAGTCTAGTCAGTCTGTCCTTAACACTGGGCAGGGCAAAGCACCTGCTCCCTTGGGGGTTGTGGTCTGGGGGCCACTGTGAGTTAAGCTGGGGAAAGCAGGAGTTTCTTTCTCTTGGAAAACTATGTTATGCAGCATGTTTCTTGGCTGAGTCTCCAAGAGAGAATTCTGATGCAACTAAAAATGATTCTGGTTTCCTTCAGGGGAAGCTGATATTTTTGATCCCATCAGAAAAGACACTCAATGTGACTTTCTATTCTGGTCATATCATTACTAAAATTGCAGAATCTTCTCTCCTTCCTTGGTTATTTACTGCAGAAGCTGCACTCATTTTGGCCACACCTGCCATTCTGTCTCATCTGTCCATTCACAAGTCATAGCTGAGGACCCACAACTCAGGTGCTGTGCCAGGCGCTGTGCCAGGCACTGTGCCAGGCACCAGCCAACGTCATAGCTACAGTGCTCCCGTCTGGAGTTGACAGTCTAGAGGTGGTAGCTGTATTTTCAACTCCCTTCACAAAGCATCATTTATTTTAAAAAATGGAGGTTGTGCTGAGAGAGAAGAAATACAGGATGGGCAGGAAATACCCTGGGTGTAACCCTCAGAGTGGGGCTGGATTAAGTACAGTGGATTGAGAGCTGCAGTGCAGCCAGTCCAGCTGCAGATGGAGAGAACAAAGCAGGCTCCACACCTAGAGCTGTCTCCTACCTCCCCTCTTGGTGGCACCAGTCTGCTGCCATCTGATGGCATGGTCATCAGCAGTCAAGAACAGAGGCTCCTCTCTGCATGAGGTGGCTCTCCCCACATTCTCAGCACTCCCCAAACACTTTTCCTCTGGGGTCCTCGAAAAGCCTTCTCCATGGTCTGGCAGATGACTAATGGCCTGGCTGACTGCAGTTCCACCTTTCAGGAATTTTTAGGGGAGGAGTTCTATTTTCAGAGGTCACTGCGGCTGACCTTGGCTTTTGGGACAAAGAGATACAGATTTGCCGTAACTCTCTGTGACTGGTCCAAATGTAGCTACATTTTCCCAGGGTCTGGAGATGAGCTTCCCTCAGACCCTTAGGGGTTTTGTGCTTTGTTAGGTTTTAAATAACAGAGAAAAGGGCCTACTAAGATGCCCTTCTGGTGGAGTTACTGTGAGGATAAACTGTATAGAGCATCTGGTTTGAAACTTGGTCACAGAAAATACTGGGAGTCAGTTATGCTCAGTCAGCCACTAGCTCTTTGGTCACAGCTGACTGGACAGGGGTGGGCATATGACCTAAGGGCAACCACTCCTGGGAGAACAGAATAAAGAAGCAAGAATTCAAAAAATGAGGAGAGGCTGAGGAACCTCTGGGATAACTTTAAACATTCCAACATCCGAATCATAGGGGTGCCCGAAGGAGAAGAGGAAGGGCAAGAAATTGAAAACTTATTTGAAAAAATAATGAAGGAGAACTTCCCCAATCTGGCAAAGAAAATAGACTTCCAGGAAGTCCAGGAAGCTCAGAGGGTCCCAAAGAAGCAGGACCCAAGGAAACACACACCAAAGCACATCATCATTACATTACCCAGGATGAAAGATAAGAAGAGAATCTTAAAGCAGCAAGAGAAAAAGAGAGAGTTACCTACAAAGGGGTTCCCATAAGACTACTCAACTGATTTCTCAAAAGAAACCTTACAGGCAAGAAGAGGATGGAAAGAAGTATTTAAAGTCATGAAAGGCAAAGGCCTACATCCAAGAATACTCTATCCAGCAAAGCTATTGTTTAGAATGGAAGGGCAGATAAAGTGCTTCCCAGATGAAATTAAAGGAGTTCATCATCACCAAGCCCTTATTATATGAAATGTTAAAGGGACTTATCTAAGAAAAAGAAGATGATCAAAAATATGAACAGTACAATGACAACAAACTCACAACTATCAACAACTGAACCTAAAAGAACAAAAACAAAAACAAACTAAGCAAACAACTAGAACAGGAGCAGAATCACAGAAATGGAGATCACATGGAGGGTTATCAGGGGGCATGGGAGGGTGGAGAATGGGGGGAAAAGGTACAGGGAATAAGAAGCATAAGTGGTAGGCACAAAATAGACAGGGGGAGGTTAAAGATAATATAGGAAATGGAGAAGCCAACAAACTTATATGTATAACCCATAGACATGAACCAGCGGGGAAATGCTGGTGGGAGGGGGTTGCAGGGCAGAGGGAAATAAAATGGTGAAAAAAATCGGACAACTGTAATAGCATAATTAATAAAGAATATTAAGAAAGAAAAGAAGTATGAGCAAGTGCAGTGTTTCTTGCTGGGTAGGTTCTATACAACTGGCCATATAGGAACAGGTCTTTGTTTAAACATGTGATTTTTTTAAAAAGCTTCTTATCCTTTTATTTTAATGTATAGGAGGAAAATGCTGGTTCCCATTTATGGTACTGATAAATAGTTTCTTTTATAATAATATAATATTAAAATGTACAAGTTTATTTTTTTTAATGGTAGAAGTGTACAGCAAATAATACAAGAACGGAAGGCAAATTATTGACACAAGGCAAGTCCCAAGGCCACATTCTTTCCTCAGGAATTGGAAATGAGGGAAGTGGATGGCTAGGGTAGCTGAAGAGGGGTTGAAAGTGATGAGCTGGGTGGAGTTGTGTCAGAACCACAGCAAACTAAAGCCATGTGCAGGCTGCAGCTATGAGGATGAGGAGTAAACAAAGTGGATGGTAAACTGGTTGGTGGTGAGATAAGACTTGAATAAATGTACATAAAGGAGGCAAGAAAGAGAGAGAAAGAATGGAGGCCAAGGTAAAGATGGAGAGACAAAAAGAGAAAGATAGCAAGACAGAGAGAAACCAAGATATGTCCTGAGCTACCTACCACCATGGGCTTCCTGGTCTACCTCTACTCCACACATGTCCTTACAGTGAATCCTGCTCGTTTCCTATTCAGTATGTATTGAGGAAGTCTCTCTTCACCTCAGAAAGCCTAATATAAATAGATGGATATGAAGGAGTAGTGTTTTAAAGATTTGTGGGCACCCACTAGCACATTTAAACCTATAATAGCAAGCAATGGGGAAACCATTGAGGGTTACTGACAACAGGGAGGGACTAAGGTGAGACAGGTGAGGTATATAGGGAGAAATTTAAAGAGATACTCATCTGCAAGTTCAGATATCAAATACCAGCTGATGGCTGATTTCTACAGCTCTTCTTGATACTTCGTGGAATTTATTGATCATAAGAAGCATGTGAGCCCCTACTCTACCCAAACCATGAGTGCCAATTTCTAGAGCTTTGCTACTCTAGAAGCAAATTTAAAGAACCAGTTGGTATATAATTTAAATTCTACTAATGTATATTTACTATCTGTACCCAATTATCACCAATCAATATAACAGTTACTACTTAAGGGGTGAAAATTGGAATTCCAGCTGTCCAGGTCATCAAGGGCATTGTGGCTGATTGGGGCAGAACTTATGTAAGAGTGAAATGAAAATATAAATTCCCACATATTAATCAAACAATTATATCTATAACTACAAGACAGCCAATCCTAAACCAAATTACTAAATAAACAAAGTTAGTCAGTGAGAAGACACCATTTTCTAATCATATGTGTGTCACCAGAAAGCAATATTAGTCAGTGATTTATTAAAACATCCCAAACCTCAACTATTCTACAATCCTTAATAATAGAGTCTTATAGCTTTGAGAATGCAATATGAAAATTTTTATTAAAGCATTTTGTTTTCAGTTTTAGGGTCTAGGGGGCAATAGAGAATAAAAAAAACATAGGAGCATGTCCAGTGAATAATTGCACCACTTTAAATAACAGAACCAAGATTGGAATGTACTTATATGACATGGTGGGCACCGTCTGGCTCAGTTTGAGCTTAATTATCAAAGTTTAGTTCTCTTAAAGTGAGAGAGAGTAGAAAAGAAGCAAATTCCAGTGCAGGCAAAAAAAAAAGAAAGAAAACTGTAAGACAACATAAACCAAAGCAAATTGTGTTTCTCTCTACACTGCACATCCTTATCTTCTTGTCAAAAGTGCTGCCTTGTAAAACTTTCTGCCCAAATGTGGATTTTTCTCCTGAACTTGCCTCTTCTTCTGATTGGTCCTGTCCTTGATGGTTCTGCAGCTCTAAGGATGATGTTAATCCATCTGGAGGTTTCTGAAAGGATGTTCGCTTTCTCCTCCTGGAAGTGGTATAAAACCAAATGAAGAAATTTGGGAGGCTGCTGGGAGAGGAATGCCTGATACAAAATTTTTCCTAGGAGAATATGGGTTTGGTAACGAGGCCTTTGGGAGGTGATTAGGTTACCATATTTTGCCATATATAATTCATTTCTGTGTATAGTGCACACCCACATTTTTGGCCCAAATTTTCAGGAAAAAGATCTTTCATTTTAATTTGTAAATTCAATTATTTATTTATTATATTTAGAAACAAAATTATCATATTCCAGAGAATTATTTTGCATACAGATATAGTTATTATTTCTATAGTTACACTTTTAATGCAGAAGCATAAATAAAAAATTTAAAAACATTTATATAGATACGGAATTAGTACTATCCATGTATAATGCACATCCTTATTTTTCCCTAAAAAATTTGGGCAAAACAGTATGCATTGTATAAGGCAAAATATGACATATAGGTGGAGTCTTCTCAAATAGGATTATTATTAGTGCTCTTATAAAAGAGACTCCAAGGAGATTCCTAGCCCCTTCTGCCACGTGAGGACACATCAAGAAGTCTGCAGCCCAGAAGAGGGAACTCACCTGATCTCAGACATCCAGCCTCCAGTATTATGCAATAAATTTATTGCAGTAAGCAATAAATTTCTGCTGTTTATAAGCCACCCAGCCTCTGGTATTTTGTTATAGCAGCCCATAGGAACTGAGACACACATCTTAATGTGTTTAACCTTCACAACAATCCTATTAAACAGGTACCATTATTATCACTTCCATTTGTAAAAATGGGGAAAGTGAGGCACGGGGAGTTCAAGAACCTTAGCTTGTCACACAGCCTGTAAGTGGTAAAGCCAAGGTTCAAACCGACGGAGCCAGGTTTCAGAGGCCATGATTTACTGTTGGTGTTCACGGGCTGAGTTTGGGGCTTTCTAGACACCACACCTTTTCCCTCAGAGCCCTTTGTGCTACCCCAATTGTATCATTTATCAGCTGATGTTATCGGAAAATTGTTTTCTAATAAATAATATTTCCTACAGAACTTCCTACAAAAGAAACCAAAGGTTCTATGATGAAAATTCCACTTGCCATTCCTGTCCTCCACCACCCAGTTCTCCCCAGAGGCTTCCAACAGTCTACTTTCAATCTGTATACAAGCAGTCTACATTGTCTTAGTTTGGGTCTCCTCGAAATAGACCTTAAGGTAAATATTCAGGTGCTAATACTTCATTTGAGAGATTATCCATGCAGCATGGAGAAAGAGTAGGGAAAAGAGACAGAGAAGGGAGGGAACCCAAGTGTGTGTAAATGAGCAGGTTACCACTGTGGGTACTTGAGGCTCCGCCTATGTCTCTCAGTTGCATTCACTGAGAGGTGAGGGAGCTGTCGTATTTATCCACTAGCACCCACCCCTTATTGGCTGAGGGTCACATCAAGGTGTTAACTCTTGAAAGAGCCTCTGTGTGCATTAAAACCGTGTGCAAATGCTGTATACCCATGTGTTTTATTCTCTTTCAGTACAAATGCTAAAATAATCTACACATTGTACTATATACTTCTTTAACCTAATGATACATCTCACTTATATGTGGTATCTAATAAACAAAATAAATTGATGAACAAAATGAAAACAGAGGCATGGATACAGGGAACAGGCTGACAGCCGTCAGAGGGGAGAGGAGAGGGGGAATCAGAAGAAGGTGAAGGGATTAGGGATCAGCCAAGGAACATCTATGCATGACTCAGGGACACAGACAGCGGGGTGGTGATGGGCAAAAAGGGGGAAAATGGAGACAATTGTAATGGTATCAACAACATAAACAAAAAATACTAGCTTCTACCACTTGACCAGAAGTATTGGAGTTCCAGGTGGAAAGTTCAGATGATGGATAGACTATGACCTTCTCAGAACCCCGTGAGTCAGCGATAGTGCAGAGCTCACCGCTAGGTGGTTCAGGAGCAAGACAGAACAAGTTTCAGTCAGTGTCAGCAATGGAGGTAAGGAAGTTGGAAGAAGGAGGCAGGTGGGGCCAAGGCCTGTAAATGTGGGCTGGCAGCCTTCAGAGTCTAGCAAGGACATATTGATAGTTAAACCAATGATGGCAATGACAATAACAATAATAACTATGGTTTTATAGTTCTTTTAACATGCCAGGTTCTGTCCTCAGTGTGTCATATACCTTTTCTAATTTAATCCTGGAAGATAGGTGTTATGAAACCCATGCAGAGAAGGAAACCAGCTCAGAGAGGTATGGTGGCTTTCCTGAGGACACAGGGCTATTAAATTGAGAAGACAGGATCCCAACTGAAGCCTGTCTGGATCCAAGGCTATAGCTGTAAATAATATACCAGGGGAATTTCTCTGATCTTCAGACCCCCAACCCTCCATTCCAGGTTCCAGTTGGCCTGACTCAATCCTCTCAGTAGCCATTGTACTGGGTGACAGAGGTATAAGCACTAATTTAAAAGCCCCCTTTCCCACTTCCATCTCTTGTTGTAGTTATTGGGGCAGGACCATATATACTGGGCTTGCAGCTCAAGCTCCATCTCAGCACAGCCAAGAAAAGCACCTCATTTACACATCTGTTACGTGAGTGAATAGACATGCTCAGCCTTGCACTAAGCACCCTAGAGGATGAAAACTTAGTGTGACACACTTTGCCTGCCTTGAAGGAATTTAAATTTGAGTGCCAAGCTCTAGAGTAGTAAAGATACTAGAATCAGGGTCAGAGGATTAAGTCATGAATCCTGTCTCCAATGACTACAACTCTGAGGCAGTACCAATGCCATGAGCTGCAGAAGGCCAGTGAACATGCCTCAACCTCCATGTCACATCTGTGAAAATGGAATGATGCTTCTTGGCTGGGTTCTTGTCAGATCCAATAAGCTAGCATGTGGAAGCATTTAATACAAGTAAGTGAATGAAAGAATGTGTGAGTGAGTGAATGAATGAACATATCCAGCATTTCTTATGTGCCAGGCATGGGGAAGAGACCAAGGGGCTGCAGAGTCAAGGGGCTAAGACCTCGAACTTTGGAGTCAGACTGTCTGGGTCTGAATCCTAGCTCTGCTACTCACTTGCTACTTGACCTTCTCTAGTTCCCAGTTTCCTCATCTGTAAAATGGAAACAATAAGGGCACCATCTGGCCAGGTTGCAGTAAGCATAAGCTGTCGTTAAGGATCCAGAGACCAGAAAATTCTGTATGAGGCAGTGCGGAGACAGTCCTGAGCCCGTTTTCCTGCCTACCAGGGTGCTGGCCTACAGAGGCTATGAATGCCAGCTGTCTTGGCAGCTTCTAATTCTGGACAGTCTCCAAGTGAAACTCAGACTCTTGCAGAGAGAATCTGCAAATGAGGCCTCCAGTAAATCACTGCTGACCACTCTAATCAGTTGCTTTGCACGACTTCCAGTTCCAATAAGGCCAGGTCCTATCACCCGACCTGTTACACTTCTCCAGCTCCTCTCTATGATCAGTGAACCTTGAAGGGAGATGGCTCCAGGGCTAATGCTCTGAGACCCATGTCCCGCTGCCTCTGCCTTTGTAAATGAGTTGTGATGAACTCATGGGTCTCCATGTACTGTGATTCTACCCTCCACTTCCCCATATCCACTGAGGCCATTTGATTCATCTCTCTGATTTAATAAAAACATTCTCTTTCCAGGCTCCCACTAAGGTCAGAGAGAGGCAGGAGACCTCCAAACTTTAAAGCAGGTCAGCCCTTAATTACTTGGCAACATCAATATCGCTTTTTTTCCATGATTAGCACTTTAAAGTAAATTCCACATCCTGAGCTGTCAGCATCCAGGAGCCTGGCAGAAGTTGGTTTTGTGCAGGAGAAAAAAATCATAGCATGGATCACCTGGGGTTTCAGAAACTCAGAAACTTTGCTGAGGCCTCTTTTTCCTCATACCAAGGCCCCTGACTGGCCCCATTTTCCCCATTCTGTCTGTGGGGCTGATCTTCATACTCTGAGGCCTGCATCAGCAATGGGTAGGGGAGAACATTACAAGTTATAAACTGAGGGCCACCTTCCCCAGCAGATGTGTCATCTTTCTAAATTGGAAACTGGATATAAAATTTTCCATTTCTGACTTCTAAAAATTGCAAGACTGGCAACCCCAAGCCCACATTTTCTCCTGTGACAGCATCAGTGAGCTGAATAGAGAGCAGCTGCCTCTTTTAGACAGGCATTGACTGTCTGAGTTTGCCACAGTCTCCGCCATTCCCTACTTTATTGCATCTGGCTCTCTCATTTGTTATAGGCCTGGCACCTCTGAAAATCTGAGCTTTTGTTTCCTGCTGTAGCAGCTAGATTGGAGAAGGCATGACTGGTTACAAGAGGTGTTGAAGGAAGAGGCAGGCCATTCAGATGTGAGACTAAACAGGTTGCCTCTCAAGAAGAGGAGGGGAAACAGGTGGGCAGAAAAAGGCCTTATGGGGTGTGAAGCAAAAGCCTGGTAGACTACAAGTGTAGTGTTGAGATTATTTCAGTATGTCAGCGGAATATTTACATGGCCAGATAAGTTATAGGTATGAGACTGAAGGTTCCTGTTTTTCAGTCATTGGGCTAAAAACCCAGAGGAATAAACAGGAAAATTGACCTAAAAGATACTGTAGATTTGTTCATCATAAACATGCTAGCTAATGGTAGAAGGCATTTCTTGGATGTGTACAATATGCCAGGTACTGAATTAAGTCCTTCACCTGGAAAATCTCATGTAAGCTGTTCTTACAGAGTGCATTAAAGTTGGTCCCAGAAGACATCCATCATTTCTGTTACTGACTAATATTTTTTAAACATTCTTCCACCAAATATTAGAGTCATTTGAGTTCTGTCTTTGTGTTTTTTGGGGAACATAGCAACCAATATTTTGGAATTGTAAGTGATATATTGTGTACTATTAAAATTATTTTAAAGTTACTTTTCATGTTCATTTGCTACTTTTTGTTTCTCTAGTTTTATGTTATCTTTGATTACTTACTTATTTTTTTAACTCTTGCTCAGGTCATGCAGAATTTGGGACTCTACCATAGTCTTTCTGTCTACATAAAAGGGTTAGATCATGAACATAAAGAGCAGTGCGTGGTGAACTACAGAACTTCATTACCAAGCAGCATGAATGAATATGCAATGGGACCACTGCGTTTCTGTTAAGTACAGAGAACTCTGACATTTTAATAGTAATTACTCTGGTTATAAATACTACCCTTTTAAAATATTGCTCTATGAATGTAACGGGATTTCTGTTTTTATGTTTTGAGATCTTGCCAGCTATAGATATGCCTAAATGCTTGAATAAGATAGCAATAAAGAGTAAATGTATCTAGGCCTGAATTTCCCTCTCTTCTGTTAGAGTAACCCTACCCCCACCCCAAGTATATTTGAAAATAGAAATATAAAAAGTATTTTCTGATGAGAATCTTCTCACTTATATTTATAACTCCAAAGAGAAATATAGGCATTTCCCTCCCCATTGCCTACCGCAAATGTTTTAGCTAGTTAGGTAGCACTTTTATGGGCTGAATGGTACACAAAGGCTAATTACCTTTATTTATGAAATATTTTCTTTAATTAAACAATGTTGCTAAATTACTAATATAGGAAGATAACATTTATAACCTGTATGTAAGATCACCATGTTTTCTGAATGAAAACCAAACACCTAATAGCAAAAGATTTTGTTTTGATGTTAAAAAGTTTTTTGAAGATGTGAACAACAAAACATTAAATTATATTAATTGTATGTTTAACTGCCTTCATAGAAAAAAATTTTTTTTTCATTAATTGGAGGGTCTTTCAAATTTCAAACTGTTAGATTGCTATAAAATAAGAGATTTGCTTTCATATTTTGAAAACAATCTAGCCTCTGAGTTTGTTCTTGCCTGCCTCTATAAATCATCATACACCCTTACATTTTTCCGTTGACTTACTCTGTTTCGGCCACATAGGCCTTCCCTGTTTTTTCATCAGACCAGGCTGTTTCTACCTAAGGACTTTACGTGTATCTTCTTTTTTCCCGTTATTATGTGTGTGGCTTCTTGTCATTGAGATTCTAGCTTACTGATGTCATACCTCAAACCTTTTCTGACTACCTATTATAAATAGTCATTCCATTTTGTTACCCTTTTTTAATTCTCTGCATGTCCCTTGTCACTACCTGATATTTTAAAAATTTATTGTTCATCTTCTCCAAACCAGAGCATAAACTCCATGAGAATGGGCACCTCATCTGACTTGTCTGCATCTAGAACCTGGTGCCTATTACTTAGCACATCGTAGGTATTCATTAATAAATAATTGAAAATATAGCATATTTAGAACCAGGCACAATATGTGAGAAATTTCCTTTTTCTGCTTAAAGAATTTAAATGACCAAATTCTTTGTATTTCCTACCAAAATGTCTAGAAATGTATTTTTAAAATAGAGATGTCTTAATTTTAGCACTGAAATTATTTATGCATGCATATCTTAAGATTCCTTGTTTTAAATATATATATATATATTTAAAATTATCTCTCAGCAAAGGAATAGAAGGAACCAGTTACCAAGAATCATTGTACAATGCTTTGCAGTCTCCAAGAGACAGAGAATTCTCCACATTTCATGAAAGTCTCAAATATGACAGGTACTATAAAACGAAAGTTATTGTATTTTAACATTTAATGTCACAGCTTCTTTCCTGATAACTTGACAAATGATTTCAATGTAAGGATTGCACTGGTGAAGGGATAAGAAATTGTTGGCTACAGTCAGGTTTCCTTGACATTCTCTCCCTCCTCTCAAAAATTCCCTGTGTAGTAAAAATTCATATGAATTTGTGTTGAACCTCAAACAGTACAAATGAGAGGCAATATCCAGTGGTTAACAGTTTCATAGCTTTTGCACATTTGAGAAAAGAGTGCTCAGATGAGTTTTATCTTCTGCAAGCATGTTTTTATAAGAACTGTGGATGCGCCCGTCTTAACAATTGTTTTCTGTATCTTGAAAAAGTATTCTCTGGCCCTGACTGGTAAGGCTCAATGGGTTGGGTGTCTTCCTGCAAACTGAAAGGACGTTGATTCGTTCCAGTCAGGGTACCTTTATGTTTCTCTAGCACACATCGATGTTTCTCTTGTTCTCTTTCTCCCTTCCTTCCCCTCTGTTTAAAAATATATAAATAAAATCTTTAAAAAATGTAAATGTTATATGCTAGAGAATTATTCAATGCACATTTGTCAAATATAAATATATTTCAGTGTTTTTAGTTTTAGATGTAGGAGCATGCTCATATACTTATATAAACTGTAGCTGGTACTTACCTAAATTGTTATATTATTTTTATATATTTTATATATTTTTCTTTGTTAAGTGGTTTAAATATATATTTTTTCCTTTAAAAAGAATCCCTTTGGGGTCCCAGGTCAGTTTTTTACACTGAACTCTCCAGAAAGTTTTGTTGAGTGCCACTCCTGTTTTCTTCCTGGACCACTGCACTGGGAGTTTTAATTCGTCTTCTTTAGTAGTTGTATGGAATTTACCTCTCTTAGTACTAGTGTTTTTTTTATAAAGTCGTGACTAATAATCAATACTTACAGGCTTGTTTGGGGCCACAGATGAAACATTGCACCAGAGAATATCAATATTTACCTATAACAGGCAAAATAATGGTAACCTTGTTTTTTTGTTTAACAGCAGCTAATTACCTATTAAATCCAATATTTTGTTACAGAAGTAATATTACTACCACTTAAGTGCTTATTATGTTCTAGACACTTAGGTTCTTTTTATATGTATTCTCTAATCTTCAAAACAGTTCTGGAAGGGAAAAACTTAGATTCAAGGGAAACCTGTAATGTATCCAAAGTTATTACGTTACTTGGATAAACATTATCCAAGTATTTGGATACAAGGGAGGACCCCAAAAACCTGGAATTTATTTTTTTTAAATTGTGTATTTATTCTTACATGTTTAAACTTCAGTCGCCTTCAAAGTATCCTCCATTTGATGCAATACACCTATTGAGATGTTTTTCCCACTGCTCAGAACAGTTTTTGAACTCATTGATTTTGATGCCTTTTAGTGCTTCTGCTGTTTTTTTGTTTTACCTGTTCCACATTGGCCAAATATTTCCCTTTAGGGACTTTTTACATCCAGGAAAACAAAAAAAAGTCACTTGGGGTGAGATCCGGTGAATAGGGAGGGTGGGGCAGGGATCATGCTACTTTTGGTCAAAAACTGCTGAACACTCAGTGCGGTGTGGGCAGGTGCGCTTGTAAATCACCCATCATGAAATGAGCAGATTGAAAGAGTCTTCAAAAAAATATTTACTGAAGCTGAACACAGCCTCTCACAACAATGCTAGTTGGTACTCTGGTACAGATGGGTTCATTGAACACTCACCTAGCAGTGGAACCCTTTACTACAAGGGACCATCCCTCCAGAAGATAATTCCAGGTTTTTTTTAGGCTCCCCCCTCGTATAGCCATAAGTGGCAGAACTGAGACTTAGATCTTGTTCTGTACAATGTCAAGACCTACTTTGTTTTCACTGCATTATACTGGTGCTTGTGAGTATAATATTGTTAGATCAAATCAGAGCCTATGATGAGAACTCTTTAACAACGGATTTGAAATTTTACTTTCTTGAAAACCTCTTCTTAATTTTCTGATTGTCTTGCTGTTTCTGTCACTGAAGTAAAAGAAGTAGAAGAGTTCTGTAAGGACAGCCTTGAGTCTGTGTATTCAACTCTACCCCACTCTCAGCAGGTTGCAGGCCACCAGAAAGCTTGAAAACATCGGGGAGCTCTTCTCAAGGTATGTGATTCATATGACTTTGTAATCCTCAATTGTGGTTTTTCTGTTACTGGCAGTGACTTTAAAAATCAAAATAGAGACCAGGAGTACATTTGTTTATTTCCTTTTATCAAGACATCATTAAAATGTCCATACTACCCGAAGTAACCTATTGATTCAATGCAATTCTTATTAAAATACCAATGGTGTATTTCACAGATCTAGAACAAATATTCCAAAAATTTATGTGGAACCAAGAAAGACCCAAAATAGCCTCAGCAATGTTGAGCAAGAAGAATCAAGTTAAAGGGCTCACAATACTAGTTCTCAAACTATACTACAAGGTCATTGTATTCAAAACAGCCTAATACTGGCATAAGGACAGGCACATAGGTCACTGGAGCAGAACAAAGAGCCCAGAAATCAATCCATACCTGTGTGGTCAATTAATATTTGACAAAGAAAGCAAGAACATACAATGGTGTAAAGACAGTCTTTTCAGTTAATGGTGTTGGGAAAATTGGACAGGTACATGCAAAAAAAAAAAATGAGAGTAGGTCACCAACTTATACCATTCATAAGAATTAACTTAAACAAAATACTTAAATATAAGTCACTAAATCATTTAAATCTTAGAAGAAAATATAGGCAGTAAAATCTCAGATATCTTGGGTAGCAACATTTTTGCTAATACATCTCTTAGGGCAAGGGAAACAGGAAAAATAAACAAATGGGACTACATAAAACTCAAAAACTTCTGCATAGCAAAAAGAAATGATTGACAAAATGAAAAGGGAGCCCATCCTATGGGAGAACATATTTGCCAATGGTACACCTGATAAGGGGCTATCCCAAAATACAGGGTCTGGCAGATATACCACCTGCTTGAGTGTGGTTGGTAGGGTAATAATATGGGTGTAATAATTTATAGTTTTAATTTGAACATTTCACCTAAAATGTCATATGGTGCGCTTGAATGTGATAGTGTTACGTTACAGAATTACATGCTTATGATTTTGTAATAAAAGATTTTGTAATAAAAAAGGGGCACTATATGTGCTGGACCCTGTATATAAAGTACTTATAGAACTCCACACCAGGAAGACAAACAATCCAATTAAAATATGGGCAAAGTACCTGAATAGACACTTCTCCAAAGAGGAAATACAGATGACCAACAAACATACGAAAAAATACTCAAATTCACAATTCATCGGAGAGATGCAAATTAAAACTACAATGAGATATCACCGCACACCTGCCAGAATGGCAATCATCAATAAATCAACAAACAATAAGTGCTGGTGAGGATTTGGAGAAAAGGGAATGTTAGTGCACTATTGGTGGGAATGGAGATTAGTGCAACTACTGTGGAAAACAGTGTGTAGTTTCCTCAAAAAAATTAAAAATGGAAACTGCTTTAAGACCTAGCAATTTCACTTCTGGGAATATAACTGAAGAAACCTGAAATATTAATTCCAAAGAGTATGTGCACCTCTAAGTTCATGGCAGCATTATTTACAATAACCAAGATTTGGAAGCAGCCTAAGCACTGAGCAAATAAAAAAGCTGTGGTAATTCCAGGTTTTTTTTTAGGCATCCTGCAAAGGAATACTACTCAGCTGTGAAAGAAAGAAACTTTTATCTTTTGTGACAGCATAAATGGTCCTGGAGATTATTATCCTAAGTGAAATAACCCGGTCAGTGAAAGACAAATACCATATGATCTCACTTATATGTGGAATCTAATGAACAAAATAAACTGATGAACAAAATAGAAGCAGAGAAATGGATGAATGGAACAGACTGACAGATGTCAGAGGGGAAGGGGCAGAAGGGAATGGATAAAAGAAGGTGATTAATGAGTTGATCATCTGCGTGCTGACGTGCCCTCTTTTACTACAAAGAGAATGGAAGCAGGACTGAAGGTCTAGTCATCTGGTGTGATGGGCCTGATGCACATGTTCCCATTTTAGATGGCAGTCTGCTCAGAAATGTTGCTTTTTGTGAAGTCTGAGTATTTTTAAGGAGATTTTTACAAATGTATATTGTCTGTGGCTTCTCTGCCAATCCTCAGGATTCAGATCATTTTGTACTTTTCTAAACTTTGTCCTTATTTTGGATTATTTAGAAATTCCAGTCTTGTTACTGAAAAATGCCTTTGTGTTATATGTTAAATTTAGAACCTGCATAATAGCAATTTTTCCATTTGTCTCACTTACATGAATTCTATGATTTTCCTTTCAGATCAGTCACAGATGGCAATGCTTTGAAGTATACGGTAAGTAGCAGAAACACTGCCGGCTTCTCAAAGTCAGTGATTTTAGTTTTCAGGAACACATCATGGCTCTATGCACCACTATTTTGGAGCTCTTGATGGAAAAGGAAGCGGAAAACTCCCAAATATTCATAGTAGCCCAAACTTTCAAGAACACTCAGGTAATAGGAGTTAAAACTATGACATCTCACCTCTAACCTTTCCTTTTATTGCCTAGAGTGTAGAAACCATGAGTAAAAAAGCAATGCCCTTGAGAGATAAGAGATTGCTATTAAAATATTGTATAGCATGATCGTTTAAACTGAGGTTTCCCATTTTGGACTTAGACCTGAGTTTAAGTCTTGGACAAGGTGCTTCTCTAAGCCTCAGTATCCTAATGAGAAGACACCTAATTTATATTGATAAGAATTCAATGATTTTATATACTGTGTGTATACAAACATATTGGGGATATATATATGTATATATACACACACACACTTACATATATATATACACATACATATATACATGCATACGTATATATAAGAAAAATGGACAGGCCAATGTGGGTGTTAGGGAAAGCAGGTAGAGGTATACTTAAGACAGTTCTGACATAGAGTCAAGTCCTCAATGAATTGTAGTTACTGCTTTTATTATTAATATTATCATTAGTGGTGGTAGTAATAAAAATGAAAGTATTTGTTTCCATGTTATTTTCATTTCAAGTTTATGGACATAATTCAGCTACTTTTGTAGTCTCTGAGTGGCAGTTGGAGGAAGCACAAGTATTCTGGGGAAAAGAAGGAGCAGAGCCTTGCCCTCAGTATTCTCAAGCACGTGATCAGGAAGTTGGGTGCCCGTTGTTCAGAGGTTCACTTCATTTTTTAAAATGGCTGAATTAGTATTTTAGTGTTGCAAAAATAAATTAAATATTTTTAATAAATTCAAAATTATATTAAAGTCTTGAAATTACTGATCCATGAGTAAGAAATTGTAAAAAGGAGTCTGAAAAATTAATATTTGTAAAAGGGTTTAGGAAATATTAATTTTCCTCATTTGCAACAATTCTATCAGTTTACCTTGTGGTAGATTTATTAGACTTATTCCAATGCCTTTAAACAACTTTCTATAGAATTCAAGAAGGGCGTGTGAAAACAAACATGAAATAGCTACCATAAATTTAAAATAACAAAAAAAAAAAAAGAAGAAGAAAGGGAAAATGCATGAGAGAACAAAAGTTTTTAAAATTTTTTTTAAAAAAAGCAGGTTGGAATAATTAGATTGTTAATCTAAAACTTTGAAAATATAATGTCTAATATTTTATTGAACATTAGCTATTAGTAATTGAAAACTTGGCTGCTTCTACAGCTTCATTTCCAGCACACAATGGACAAAAGTAGAGGCGTTTGTAGGACTCAGGAAGTCTTAAAATGATTGGTCACAATGGTGTCCTTCTGACATATACCTGATCAGTGAATATCAACTTACTGTACTTTTGGTATTAGGCACTTATATGACATCTTCCATTATCAGAGAATTCATTATTATTCCAAAGCACTGGGAGTCAATATGGTAAGATGTTTAAATATTGCTTAACAATATGGGTCCCGGAGTAAGGCTGCCTGGAGCTACCTACCCTCTTTGTACCTCAGTTTTGGTTTCTACTCTGCAAATTAGGGATAATAATACTCAGTTCATAGGATTAAATGAGTTAATATATATAAAACCCTTAGAAAATACCTGGCATATACAAGTACTCAATAATTGTGAGTAGCTGCAATAATAGTAATAATTAAAAATAGTAGAGGGTGATTATCTCATAAACTTATGTACTTGGATTATTAAAATATTTGTATAGTGAAAACAGATGAAGAGAAACAGTGTTAGCCTGCTTTTTTCCCAAGTGGAAGATACTTTTGTATAGTTCTGATAATGAATTACATTTTAAGATTCTGCTCTTTGTATACAGAATGATCCCAACCTAAAACTTATATACACATAATGTCTGAAGGTTTGTGGCAGCTGGTGGGCAGCAAGCTGCTTAGAAAATCCTGCAGTCATCATGCAGACCTTTCTAGAAAAGGTGAGACCTTCTAGCAATGCTTAAGACAGTCGTTTTGTATGAATACATTTGCTCTTTTAGTCAAGGCCAAATTTATTTCAAAAACAAATAAAGTATGATTTCTCTTTTCCATATATTATTACTGCTGTGGCTCTATATAACTTTAGGGCAGAATGAAAGAATGTCACAAAGGAAGGAGCATATTTTGAAAGTAAACTAAAATATGTCTTCCTTTTACCCCCCACAAGTAGCTACTCTAACAAGTTGTTTCTGATCATTTTTCCATTTATTTATCTACAAAACTAGCTGATTAAGGAATGTGCAAGTCAGCCTTTGCTACTCATTTGTAGTCCAACCTCCCACAAGTAATATTATGCTAGGAGTTCAGTACTCCAGTCCCTTTCAAGCTTCCTGTTTCTCTCTCTTATACCCTTAGTTTTATTAATTTAAAAAATAATTACCTCACTAAATAACTGTAATGTGAAACATAATATGATTGTCTTTATTTTGTAGAGTCTTTTGCTTTTGCACAGTTTTTTACAAATATTAGCTGTCACTATCAGAGTTGTTTTGAAAAGTCAAGAAAATTCTAGCCCTGACTGTCATGGCTCAGTGGGTTGGGTGTTGTCCTGCAAACCGAGGGGTTGCAGGTTCGATTCCCTGTCAGGGCACATCCCTGGGTTGCTGACCAGGTCCCCAGCTGAGGGCATGCTGGAGGCAACTGATTGATGTTTCTCTTGCTCATCGATGTTTCTCTCACTCCCTTTCTCCCTCCCTTCTCCCCTCTCTAAAAAATAAAATAAAATCTTTAAAAGAAAATACTCTACTTCATAGAATTTAGGTGATACATTAATAAGTTAAATGTTAGTGTAGGTATTCCTTTGACCTGAGTGATTAGATAAATGCCTTTGGTACCTAGAAATACAATATAAATGGATTATGTTTTCTTGAAGGCACTGGCAGTGGCTGGAAATTATGACAGAGAAAGCAATGATGTGCATAGGCTCTGGACACAGGCAATGAGTGTGGTGAAGGCCAGGGGAGGGGAGGTGGGGGCTGGGTGGAGTTGGGAAAAGGAGGGGAAATGGGGCACATCTGTGACAATGTCAGCAATAAAAAAAGACATGGAAAAATAAAGGCATCTCTCTCATTAGCATGGTTCTCAGTTACTTGGTACCAGAGAATTGAAAATGACATGACATCATCAGAACTTGTAAACAAACAAGCTCTCCTGAAAAGGGCCAAAGAGGAAGTGGGCCTTTGAAAACGTAAAATTCAGACCAACAAAAGGTAACTAGGTGTCTGCAAGTGACAAGATGTGCAGATATACAGTAACTGCATATACATAAATACACCAAGCCCAGAGCATGAATCCCTGCTGTGGTGTAAGCTCATTGTAGAGTATACGGATGTTAGCTTTTTGTTTTGCTGTTTTGGTTTGTTGGTATCATAGATTAAAAAAAAAAAAAGATAGGTGTTGAAATTAAATAGAAAAGAGTTGCCTATTTCGATACAGTTAAATCTTTTATTCACCCCTGCCTTTAGTCTGTGTAATTTAGTGTAAGTGGAGAATAAAGTTAACTAAACACTTAGGTAGAGTCCACTTTGTCTTTGGTTGCTAAGATACCTTTTGAATTGTGCAAACTTATGTTAAGACAAAGAGTAAAAAAGAAAAATAGACAAAAAGTAAGTTTGTTCCCTTTATAATTCTTAGAATTTTGCTTTTTCTGATTTTTCATTCATGTTGTATATCCTATATGATTTTGTAGTTCTATAAAATGTGATGACTTTTGTGTTTTACTTTAATTATTCAATGCAAGATACATGGCAAACGATTCAGTGAGAGCTTGAACTGCATGAATATGCACTCTGTACACTAAAAGAGGATGGCAACTGTTTCTTATGAAAAATAGTTTACAATTACATCAGTTACCTGTTAAGTGGAGAAGGGCATGATTTGTGGAAATTTCATCCTTGTTCCCTCTGGCTTGAAAATTTTTGAGTTTCTGAAATCAATGTCATGATGAAGGCAAGTTGTCTTTTTCAATCCAATATTCTACCCTGTGCTTTAAAAGCTTAGCATAAACTTATCAATGTCATGGATTCTGTACACATGTCTGTATCCCTAGCACTTGGTTCAGTTGTCACAGTACACATAAGTTCAAGTACACATAGGTATTCTTAATTAGCTCTTATTATGCAACTTTACATGGAAATGAGGGAATTTAGGTCAGTCTTTTCCTATTTCTTTGCAATTGCCATAGAAAAGTACCCAGAATGCTAGATTGGGGGATTTGGAAAGCAATTAAAAATGATGTGATCACAGGTGGGGTTTCTCCTTGGAATTTTTGCTTTATGCTTTTCTAGAATTTTTACAGTGCATTACTTTTGTAAATGGAAAAGAAATATTTTTTTCTTCTGGAAAACATTTTATTCATTCTCAATGAAATCTAACTCAATAATTTAAACCATCAGCCATTTTGGTTAAATTGTACTTATACTATTCCTCTGAGCCGACAGAGAGATTCAGAGCTCAAAGGCTTGTAAGAAAGCATCAAGTCAGCAGTATTTTGTAGTTTTTATTTAAAAATTTTAGATTTTATTGATGACACCTAATATTAAAGTCATGTTAATTATATATATATAAATATATATAATGGCAATCAATTTGAAGCTTAAAGTAAAATGGTTCTGCTGGATGAAAAGAATGGTAAGACATATTAGGTGCAACAAATCTCTGCTACTAGTGCACAGTCATGTTACTTTTAGCATATAGGAGATAATAATTATTTCATTGTGTTACACACTGACTTCTCAGGAAGTCAATGGCCGTCATATCCACATTTATCCTCTTTGTATTCACTGGAATATAAGCAGTGCCAAGAATTTCAGTTCTCAATGCATTTAATTTAGGATAAAATACTATAGCAATGAATCAATCCAAAATACCAGTCAGAAAGACTTTCGGATAATGATAAGGAAGTAAATGTAGTGAAGTTTTATTAACAACCACTTGGTGGTTGTGCTAGTTGAAGAACTTTAGCTGAGAATAATTTAATTGCTTATGTGTGAGACTATTTGAAATGCACTGTTTCTTAATTTGTATTTTTTAAAAAGATTTTATTTATTTATTTTTAGAGAGGGAGAAAGGGAGGGAGAGAGGGAAAAATCAATGTGTGGTTGCTTCTCGAGCACCCCCTACTGGGGACCTGCCCTGCAACCCAGGCATGTGGCCTGACTGGGGAATCAAACCGACACCTCTTTGGTTCTCAGGTCAGTGCCCAATCCACTGAGCTACACCAGCCAGGGCTAATTTTGTATTTTTTTAATGATAAAGATATGGAATGGAGATTCTATCATATAAATTTTTGCCTTTTATGTACCAACTGGTTGCCAGAATGGGGACCAAGATGATAAGAGGCCTAGGATTTCATGAAGCCCTCAATAATGTAAGTAAACCTGAAAATCAAAACAATTGCTTTTCTTTTATATTATTATGTACTATATCAAGTACATACTGTTGTTCCATTCTACGAAATGGAAATACAAAAAAAAAATTTTAGTCATGTTTATTATGCTGTATAAGGGCAGGGATAAAGATTTCCTTTTGTCTCCTTTCACTACACATAAATTACTCAATTTGTTTCTCTTTTAATCCTTATGTACCTCTGTCTTTCCCCATGCATACACACACTTCATCCACTACAGTATCTAGTACAATAACACATTTTAATGTTAAGCAAAATGAAAAGGGTTGTCAATTTTCTAATTTTTTGTTTTCATAAAACTAATGGTTCTTCATTTTCTGACAGCTCATTTCCAGAATTTCAATGGATCACCCTCATCCTACTTTATTGTACTGGCCTTAGTAAATGCAAACAAAGTTAAGTCTTTGACCAAATCAGAGGCAGCAATAGAGAGTAAAATAACTAAAAATGCATCTACACAAAGCTTTCAGCTTGATAATATATTTATATTAAATATACATAACTTTTTGAATTGGGATGTTTATATTTTCCAAGAGTATTGGTTTCTTAAATCTCAGAGATCCTAAGAATGTGTGTTGTGACTATATTCAGTTGGTAAATTCTTTGTTATTATGATGCTACCTAAAATTGTTTCAAAATTTCTGAATATTTACCAAAGCATAAGAGGTACCAGTATTTCACATTTTTCCTTACAACAATGAGCAAATAAAAGATAGATTTTGAAAGGCACCCACACCATTTACTCTTGAGATTATTATGCCTTCTGTGTATTTCATTCATAAGGAAACTGTTTTGTTTATATCTGAAGGATTATAGTCCTTTCATTGCCTATGTGTTTAGATATATTTTTTTCTTTTGTTATCATAATTTAAAAGTTGAAGTCTCAGGTATTTTCTCATGCATTGCTTTTATTTGTTTTTAATTAATAGGAATGAGCCAAGGCTGCAAACAAAATAGTACATGCTATTAGAAGCAGGAGACCTCAGATGGTCAGAAGTGTTGAGGCATGTTGTGATGCTTGTATTATATCAGCAAACTTTGATGCCACTCAGTGGAAGACTCAGAGAAGTATGTGCTTAAAAGAATGAGTGTTTCTTTCTTGTTATGTTATTCTCTGTAGGGATATATTAATTATAGAGCCTAATGTATAAATCCCTTTAAAATCACAAACAATGCTGTAATTATAGATATGAAGGTCCTGATGATTACAATTCACACAGATCTAAAACTTCATTTTTACTTAATAGTTTCAACCCCCTCCACTTTTTCACTTCAATATCTTTTGGTGAGATTGATAACAGATGACTGCACTGAATTAATTATTTGATTTCTTTGGGTAATGTTCTGTTGCAAACAATTGCATAGAAGCAAGTTCTTTAACTGAATAACAAATTTAGCGTCAAAGGTTTTTAAAAATGGTGTTAGTTACTCACTGTGCCCTAGGACTTAAAAATGAAAAAGGCTTCATTTCCTCCACAGAATGCCTAGCACGTAATCCATCACTCTTCTTGCTGTGCCTGTTCAAATAATCGTAAGCTGCTGTAATTTTTGGTTACATGCATTCACTTATAAATAGCTCTTTCCCCATATTTTAATAATGACATTCTTTTTTCAGTTCAGAATCATATCATCACATTTAAATCCTTATTACCTTAAAATAAGAATGAGGCCTCTCATTGTGTCCCTCTAAGCAAACAAAAATTATCATCATGCCCTTTAGTTACCTTTAATAGTAATATGGCAGGAGTATATTATATAATTTTTCTTATGTAATTACTTTTTAAAAAGAATATAATTATCTTTTTTATTATTGTTTATTCTATTACAGTTGTCCCAGTTTTTCCCCTTTTGCCTTCCTCTGTTGAGCCCACAGCCCCCATCCACAGTCAATTCTCACACCATTGTCCATGTCCGAGGGTCACTCATACAAGTTTTTTGACTAATCCTTTCCTGTTCTTTCCATAATTCCCACACCACCTTCCCTTCTGGAAGCTGTCAGTCTGTTACATGATTCCATGTATCTGGTTCTGTTTTGTTCATTAGTTTATTTTGTTCATTAGATTCCTCTTATAAGTGAGATTATATGGTATTTGTCTTTCAGCAAATGGCTTATTTCACTTAGCATAATACTATCCAGTTCCAGCCATGCTGACATAAGAGGTAGAAATTCCTTCTTTCTTTCTGCTGCATAGTATTCCATTGTGTAAATGTACCACTGTTTTTTAATCAGCTCATCTATGGATGTGCACTTAGGCCGTTTCCAGCAATTGGCAATTGTAAATAATGCTGCTATGAACACTGAGGTGCACAGGTTCTTTTGAATTGCTGATTCAGGATTCTTAGGGTATAGTCCCAGCTGTGGGATCACTGGATCAAAAGTCAGTTCCATTTTCAGGTTTTTGAGGAAATTCCATACTGTTTTCCACAGTGGCTGCACCAGTCTGCATTCCCACCAACATTGTACTAGGGTTCCCTTTTCTCCATGCCCTCGGCAGCACTTGTTGTTTGTTGATTTGGTTGTGATGGCCATTCTGACCAGTGTGAAGTGGTATCTCATTGTGGTTTTAATTCGCATCTCTCTGATGGCTAGTGATGCTGAACATTCTTTCATATGTCTCTGGGTCCTGTGTATGTCCTCCTTGGAGAAGTGTCTGTTTGAGTCCTTTGCCCATTTTTTAATCATATTGTCTTCGTGGTGTTGAGTTGTATAAGTTCTTTATCTATTTTGGAGAATAAATCCTTTTCAGATGTATCATTGGCAAATATGTTCTCCCATATAGTTGGCTCCCTTTTACTTTTGATGATGGTTTCTTTAGCCATGCAGAAACTTTTTTATTTGATATAATCACATTTGTTTATTTATTTCCTTTATTTCCCTTCCCCTAGGAGATATATTTGCAAAAGTATTGTTACATGAGACATCCAAAATTTTACTACCTATGTTTTTCCCTAGAACTTTTATGGTTTCAGGACTTATATTTGAATCTTTTATCCATTTTAAGTTTATCCTGGTATATGGTGTAAGTTGGTGGTCTAGTTTCATTTTTTTTTTTGCATGTACCAGTCCAGTTTTCCCAACACCATTTATTGAAGAGACTATCTTTACTGCATTATATGCTTGTGCACTCTTTGTCAAATATTAATTGACCATAGAGACATGGGATTATTTTTGGGCTCTCTACCCTGTTCCATTGATCTGTGTGTCTGTTCATATGCCAGTACCAGACAGTTCTGATTATAGTGGCCTAGTAGTATAGTTTGATATGAGGTATTGTGATCCCTCCAACTTTGTTCTTCTTTCTCAAGATTGTTATTTGGGATCTTTTTTGTTTCCATATAAATTTTTGAAATTTTTTTTTAGAACTGTGAAATATGCACTTGTTATTTTTAATAAGAATTGCGTTGAATCTATAGATGGCTTTGGATAGTATGGACATTTTAATGATGTTGATTCTTCCAATCCATGAACATGGATATACTTCCATTTATTTGTATATCCTCAGTTTCTTTCTTCAGTGTTATGTAGTTTTCCGACTACAGGTCTTTTACCTCATTGGTTATATTTATTCCTAGGTACTTTATTTTTCTTTTTGCTATAGTAAATGAATTTTTTTCTTAGTTTCTCTTTCTGATCAACTTCAGTGTACAAAAATGCCATCAATTTCTGAATATTGACTTGGTATTCTGCTATTTTGCCAAATTCACTGATTAGATTGTGTAATTTTTTGGTGGAGACTCTAGGGTTTTCTATGTACATTATCATGTCCCCTGCAAATAATGACAGTCACTTTCTCCTTTCCAATTTGGATGCTTGTTATTTCTTTTCCGTGTCTCATTGCTGTGGCTAGAACTTCCAGTACTATGTTTAATAAGAGTGTTGAAAGTGGACACCCTTGTCATCTTCTGATCTTAAGGGAAGAACTTTTAGTTTTTACCCATTAATTATGGTGTTGGCAGTAGGTTTCTCGTATATGGCCTTTATTATGGTGAGGTATGCTCCCTCTATTCCCACTTTGCTAAGTGTTTTTATTTATTTTTATCATAAATGGGTGTTGGATTTTATCAAATGCTTTTTCTGCATCTATTGATATGATCATGTGATTTTGTCCTTCATTTTGTTTATGTGGTTATTACATTTATTGATTTGCAAATATCATACCATCCTTGCATCTTTGGGGTAAATCCCAGTTGTTGGGAATATTAACAACTATGTTCATTGGAGATATTGGCCTGTAATTTTCTCTCTTTGTGGTGTCTTTACCTGCTTTTGGAATTAGGATAACACTGGCTTCATAAAAAGATTTTCAGAGTCTTCCCTTGAATTTTTTGTAATAGTTTGAGAAGGATAGGCTTAGTTCTTCTTTAAGTGTTTGGTAAAATTCACCTGTAAAGACATCCGGTCCAGGGCCTTTGTGTACCAGGAATTTTTTGATTACTGCTTTAATTTCATTAGTTGTTATTGTTCTAATCAGGCTTTCTGCTTCTTCTTGATTCAATTTTGGAAGATTGTATGTTTCTAGAAATTTGTCCATTTTGCCTAGGTTTTCTAATTTCCTGGCATATGGCTGTTCATAGTAATTTCTACAATCCTTTCTTTCTGTGGTATATGTTATAACTTCTCTTTTGTTTTTGATTATTTTTATTTGGGTCCTCTTTTTTTCTTGATGAGTCTGGTTATTTGTTTGTCAAATTTGTTTATCTTTTTAAAGAACCAGCTCCTGGATTAATTGATCCTTTGTGTTGTTTTTTTAGCCACTATGTCTGTTAGTTCTTCTGTGATCTCATTTATTTCCTTCCTTCTACTCTCTCTGGGCTTTGTTGTTGTTCCTCTAGTTCTTATAGATGTAGGGTTAGGTTGCTTATTTGAGACTTTTCTATCTTCTTTAGGTAGAGCTGTATTAATCAACTTCCTTCTTTGAACTTCCTTCTCTGTGTCCCATAGGCTTTGGGTTGTTGTGTTTTCATTTCTATTTATTTCCAGATACTTTTTGATTTCTTCCTTGATCTTATTGTTAATCCATTCATTATTTAATCATGTTGTTCAGTCTCCACATATTTGAATGTTTTGGAGTTTTTTCCTTGATGTTGGTTTCTAGTTTCAAGTCATTGTGATCTGATATTGATATTATTTCTGATACTTGATATTATTTCAATTTTCTTGAATTTGTTGAGGCTTGTTTTGTATCCTCCTATGTGGTCTATCTTTGAAAATGATCCATGTACATTTGAAAAAAAAGTATATTTTGCCTCTTTGGGGTGAAATGCTCTGTAAATGTCAACTAAGACCATTTGATCTAGAGTGTCATTCAGTGCCACTATACCCTTGTTAATTTTATGTTTGAACAATCTATTCATTTTTGAGAATGGGGTGTTAAAATCCCCTATGATGACTGTATTGCTGTTGATCTCTTTCTTAAAGTCCTCCAAGATTTTCCTTAAATATTTAGGTGCTCTTATGTTGGGTCCACATATGTTTACAAAGGTTACATCCTCTTGTTGGACTGCTCTCTTATTATGTAGTGAGTTTCTTTGTCTCCTGCAATGGCATTTGTTTTGAAGTCTATTTTTGTCTGTTATAAATATTGCTACACGTGCTTTTTTCATGTCCTTTTGCTTGTAATATTTTTTCCATCCTTCACTTTCAGCCTATGTAGATCTTTTGTTCTGAGGTAGGTGTCTTGAAGAGAGCATATATGTGGCTCATGTTTTCTTATCCATTCAGCTACCTATGTCTTTTGATTAGAACATTTAATCCATTTACATTTAAAGTGATTATTGATAGGTATTTATTCATGGCTATTCCCTGCTCCGTACCTGTGTTCCTGTCTCTCTCTCTATTTCTTCATCATCTTAAAGCAGTCCCTTTAGCATCTCTTGCAATGCTGATTTGGAGGAGATGTACTCTTTTTCCCTTTCTTTTTGTCTGGTAAGCTCCTTATTGCACCTTCTATTTTAAGTGAGAGCCTTGCTGGGAGAGTAATCTTGGTTCTGCCCTTTGCTTTTCATTACTTGGAATATTTTGTGCCATTCCCTTCTGGCTTGTGGTGTTTCTGTTGAGAAGTCAACAGGTGGTCTTATCAGAGCTTCCTTGTATGTTACTAGTTAGTTCTCTGTTGCTGTCTTTAAGGTTCTCTCTTTGTCTTTAAGTTTTGTCGTTTTAATTATGATGTGTCTTGGAGCGGGCATCGTTGGGTTCATCTTGACTGGGGCCCTTTGTACTTCCTGAACTTGCATGACTTTTTCTCTCACTAAGTTAGGGAAGTGTTCTGTCATTATTTTTAAAAACAGGTTTTTTTATCCCTTGTTCCTTTTTGTCTCCTTCTGGTATACCTATGATGTGAATATTGTTACATTTTATGTCATTCTGCAGCTTCTTTAAACTATGTTTGTTCATTTTGATGCTTTTTTTTTTTTGTTTTGTTACTCTGACTGGGTGTTTTATTCTACCTTGTTTTCCAACTTGATGAATTGATCCTCTGCTTCATCTGGCCTGCTTTTAATTCCTTCTAGTATAATCTACATTTCATATATTGTATTCTTCATTTTCTCCTGGTTCTTATTCATAGTTTCTATGTCTTTTTCATGTGGATGTAGTTCCCATAAAGCTCCTTGTAGTTCTCACTGAGTTCCTTTAGCATCCTGATAACCATTACTTTGAACTGTAAGTCTGATAAATTGTTTGCCTCAATTTCATTTAGCACTTTTTCTGGGGATTCCTCCATTCCTTTTGATTGGGGGTAGTTTCTTTGTCTCCCCATTTAGGTAACTCTTTTTATTTCTGCATATTAGATTGATCTGCTTTGGCTCTCTGTCTTCAAGGGGTAGCTGTCTGTGGTAGAAGACCTGTGGGACTCAGTGGTGCAGTCCCCTTGATTTCCTGAGTGCATGCTCTACGGATGCCTTTTATGTAATTTATGCGGGTTCTCTTGTTGTAACTGGGTTTGGGTAGTTGTTGATTCATTCATTGTGGGTTCGCTTCTCTGTCTGACTGATGGTCACAACTCCCACCATGTCTTGTATGATGTTGCACAGGTGCTTCCAGAACAAAACAACCCAGCAAACATACCCCCCAATCACAACCACAATATGAACAACACATGAGCAAAGATTAATAAAGGTAGAGAACAAGAATATTATAAGAAAGAATGAAATGAAAAATGATTTTGAAATGATTTTGATAATGAAAAAAATAATTTTGAGAGGGTAAAGGGAGAAGAAATAATAAGAATGAGAAACAGAAACAAGGTAAAGAAAGGGAGAAAATAAAATTTAAAACATACTGAAAAAGGGATGGAATAAGGCAAAAGAGGATAAGATAAGGGAAGAGCATGATATGAGGTTTGAAAAAAAATTTTAAAAAATAGTGAAAAAATAGGAACAGAATTAAGTAAAAGCAACTGCCACAGCAATATCCACAACAAACAAAGATTAATATAGGTGAAAAGAGAATAAGAATATTATAAGGAAGAAAAAAGATTATGAGATGTATAAAGGAACAAAAAATGATTTTGTGAGGATAGAGGGAGGAGAAATAATAAGAGTAAAATTTTGAAACCAGGTTAGGAAAGGGAAAAAATAAAAATTTAAAACAAAAATAAGAAAGGGCAGGAGGAAGGTGAAATGGAGTAAGAGAAGGGAAGAGTAAAATATGAGATTTGAAATAAAACTAAAATAAAAAATAATAAAATAATAGGAACAAAATCAAAGAAGAAGAAAAAAATGTTAAAAAGCTATGCAGGAGGAAAAATAATAAAGAAAACAAGGAATTCATTTCAGCAGGGATGGGTGTTTGCCTACTGTCTTCCCCTTTTGGACCTGTCTCCAGTAATGTCAGGTGTTATCCCAGTCTAGCTTTAGGCAGTCTGTTCAAAGCTACAAGTGACCCACAGTCTGTATCTGTCTCTTTCAGGCTTTGCTGATGCTTGCTGTTCTGCCCTGCTGGTTTTTTGTCAGCACAAGGCCAAAGGGTGGTTCCTCTAACATCTGGCAGCACTGCATGTACCACCTCCACCTGCCTCTAGAGGGGGCTTCTGGTGTGATTGGGAGGATGTGATTTCTGGATCTCCCCTGGCAGGTGCTGTTCAGTCTTCAGGAAATATGGTGGGTGTGTTCTCCCATCCCTGCACCACACATCTTGGTCTGTCCCAGATTATTTCCAATAATGGATAGTTTGTGGTGAATTAGCTGTCCGTTTTATGTGAGAGGCCAGTCTGTGTAAAAGGGTTAGCTCTTTCCTGCTTGACACTGATGGCAGTTCTGTGTAAGAGCTGAGGCTGGGCGGGGCCCTGAATACCCCTTGCTGTGTCAATTTCTCTTCTCTCTGCTCTGGTGGTTTCGGAGAAATAAAGCCCAAGGATATTGTGTAGCTAGTTACATCGGATACAAGTTCAAAAAAGGCTCTTTTGGAGATTCTGTTTCTTTCCCCTGAGGATATGGGCCTGGCATGGTGTTCTTGAGCATGGCCTTACTGTTCTGCAGAGTTTGCAATCATGCAGGTGGGGGTTGGGCACAACTTCTTCTTCCCAGAGGTTTATACTCTGTGGTGTGAGGGGACCTGCCTGGATGCAAAGAATCTCAGGTGCTCAGCTCTTGCCTGTCTAGCTCCCAGCCCACTGCCCTTGCGGGAGACTCAGACCCAGACTCTCCACAACCCTCTGCTCACCATCCCTGCTGAGTGGGGCCCTGCAATCTTTTCACCATGCAGCTTTCTTATCTTCCTGCTGAGTTGGATTCAGTGGGAACAAACTGTGCTTTCAGTCTGGCTCCTTTGTTGGCAGGACAGCTGCATGCGTGCATGGGGTACCTGCCCAGTCATACGTCAGCTCCCCTTTTAAAAAGTCTCTGTGTGGCACCCACACTGCAGTGCCGAGTCTCCACTTCCCTCAAAAGCAAAATGTCTCAGTTAGGGCTGGCTGCAGCCTGCCAGTACCTCCAACAGTTTTAGGAGATAGAATTTCTTTCTGGAACTCTCCCAGTTGGTGCTGCAGCTAAGGACATACTGCTTGCTGCGTGCATGCAGCTGAGTCTCCCAGACTCCATATATCCTCCCAAGTCTCTCCCAGTTAGGGTTGGTGGCTCCTCGTGTAGGACTGGCTCTCACTCTCCAGGAGGGCAGGGAGCAACTAAGCTGCATTTTCTGTCTGGTCTCTCCTCTGCTGCAGGCTCCTTGCACAGGGGATTTCCCCTTCAACTTATAAAATCTCTTATCGGACAGTGCAAAGCATCCTATATACTCCTTGACTTCAAAAATTCATATCAGCTGAGATCCATTGATTGTTCAGGTCACTTGTTGGAAGATCAGCTGAAAATCCATGCTGGGAACACAAGCAAGTGGACTCAGTTTCCACCTACTTGGGTGCTATTTTTCAGTACTTCAATAATTAAGATATAATTATCTTAAATGTTCAGCCTGGCCCCTCAGGTGGAATATGCTCTAATTACCAGTGCCAGGTAACCTGCAAATGCATTGTAAGCCATGCTAACCATTGCATGCTCTGACTCCGAGCTAAATTTTGTCCTGAGCCCCTGGATCTTCATTTCTAAATCAGGACCTAAACCACGGATCAGCGACAGGTCTGGTCTGTGGCATCTACTGAATTGTGCTTTATTCTCAGTGTTGTTCCTTAATTTTTAATTGTCACTAAAACCTCTATTTTAAACACAAAAGTCTTAAAAATTCTAGCATACCAGCCAATTACTAAACTTAAGAATTTAGAAGACATTGTTGTTCCTACTATGAAAATTAAAGTAATTTACCAATGAACTGTTTTGATATTTTTTACTAAACTAAATTCCTCTCCATTAGGTGAATTAATTTGAAATTGCCTTTTTTTCCCTGTAGATCAAAATTGGTTAAATATTGGCAATTTCATTTTCTTGAACCTATAGTTTTTTTCTTTATTAGATTCTCTTTGCTCAAGCCTTAAACTACTTAAAGGCCTCTCCTGCTTTCTTTGGCCTTCAGTTTCATGCCTCCCACCTTCCTCATGAAGAAGGTCTGTAGACTGTTATCTTCACCAGCAAGAGGAAAAAAAGATTCCAGGTGCTCATGCCAAAATTAGTTTTCAGCGTGGCAAGAAATTTCCCAATTGTGTTATTGGCTTAAAAAGTTCTGTATGCATTATAGTATATTGACTGTGATGTATTACAGTATTAAGTAATGCAGGGTGTATTACAGTATAAATTTGATTATAATGTACATGATACTTTTAGCTATGTCATAATGATATTTTATTGCTACAGGTAACTTGTGGTCAGGGATTTATGTAATGACTAAGGTTATAATTTAGAACATGATCATTTTAACTACATTGTAATTCTCTCTTTTGAGTTTGCAGTTTGGTAGTTAGTACCTATAGTCGATTGATTGGAAAAATAGCTATATTATGTGATTAACTAATATGTTTCCAGTTATTCCATCAATATTATTTATCTGAATATTTCCTGAAAATGCCATATTTAGTAGTAACAACCTAGAGAAATCCTCCACAATTTTCTAAAAATTTACATTAGGTTTTTGTGAGTTTATTATTTCTCAGCTGACTTAACATATACAAGTAAGTATTAAGACATGAACCCTGGTTTTTCAATAGTTTTTAAAGTGACACTATTATAATTTTGTATACTCCATTTTTATTGAGGTATTTAGGTAAGTAGTGTTTTCTATGTCACTTTTTAAAAACTTTTCAGTGTCAAATATTCTCTTTCATTTAACAGAAAATTAAAGTTTTAGCTCCAGTTCTTAACCAACAGCACATTGTCCTTTATTTCTCTGTTTAATATTAAAATTATTAAACATAATTCATTTTCCTTTAAATGCAAATAGTGTATCTGACCTATTTTCATATTTATATTTTTTATTAGGTGCACCCCACAGAAGAATATGAAAGTGTGGTGACTATACAGTTATTTAAATTAGAAATTCATTTAGCAGGTGTAAATTTTCCAAAAATAATAGATTGTGTGGGCAGCAATAGCAAGGAAAAGACATTGCTTGTCAAGGAGAGACTTTTTTCAATGGTGTAAAGCTAATGAGAAAAGTCAAAGAAAAACTGTAGTTGGTATTTTCTTCCTATTTTATTTGTACCTTTACTTTTTACTGAAAAATTAAAAGTAAGAAAAACTTAAGGAATAGAAATCCATTATTTTTTAGAAGCGGAATGCTTTTCTCCATTTCTTTTTTTGTCTCTGAATGATCATCAATATTATAACGATTGAAGTAAAAGAATACTTTTAACATGTACTGACATGACGAGGTTAACAATCAGCTTGCTTGTTATAGAAAATATAGTTTGGGGCTTATTTTCCCGAATAGCTCATGGGGACAGCATTCCTCCTTCACTTGGCTCAGAAGCTCTTTGGGCCTTGCTGAGGAGCAGTAGGGAGATAAGGGTGCCCCACCCAGGTATTTTGCAACTTGCCCTCAGGTGGAGGAATTCCAGTTAGTCTAATTACAAAAGCAGCTAGGGGGAACTTTCTAAATTGCTCGGCATTATAGCTTTAAATGAAAGAATAACCATGAGTATTAATTATTTAAGAGACTTTTAAGAGGAGCACTGATGTTCAGATTGATTTCTGAATGCCCTTTCACTGTCCTCAGGTGACTCTTGGTATTGTAACAGGGCCACCCCAAAGGGGGATTTGTAGTGGGTCCAAAATGTGGGGTGTCCAAGAAAAATGTAAGCATTCTCCCTTCCCCATCCCAAAGTGGACCACCATGGGGTAAGGATACATGGAGCACGACCTTTCAGATTTACTTTGCATATTAATAACGCCCCTTCAGACCTACCATGGAACTGAGGCCATTGAGAGTCATTTTGCATGTCAATAACAGTAAGATAGCATCATACCTGATATGCAAAGATGGCTATTTTGCATATCAACAAGCTAACCAGGAAGGTTTGCTTAATTTAAACCTGGGATTTTACTGGGAAGGAGCTCCTCTGAGTTACAGAGCGCCTGTGCATGAGAGATGGGAGATGGTTCGCCCCATGACATGGAGGAAAAATGTGAAGACCCTGCAGGAAGGAAAGGGGAGAAGGGCTCTAGCTAGTGGGCTAGGAGAAGGTGCCACATGGTTTTGTATTAAAAAGTGGAGATTATGGTGACACACCTGATGGTGCTGGGAACTGAGAGGCCTGCCTAGCTGAACTCCGGACTTCTGTTCTTTTCCTCCTGAAGGATGGTACTCCTGACTGGCCTGACTGCCCTTACTGGGCAAAGGGGAGAAAAGGCAGGACTATGTGTGTGGGTGGGTGTTTTAAAGGGATTTTGAGATTGAATGGTGACATTTAGCCATTATTCAAAAACCTGTATAACTTTTGAATAAATAGTTCTTTCCTTTTCACCAAACTCTGGCATTGAGAGTCATAATTTCTAAGGGTAGCAGGTAAAGAACCTAGAACATAGGGACCCCGGGGAAGGTGGGGTATTGTTTTGCTAACAGTATCTGAGCCCCACACCCAAAACGGGTCCACATTCGGTAACAGTATGATTTTATAATAATAAAATGTTCCTCAGCTGGTGTAGCTCAGTGGAATAGTCGGCTTACGAATCCAAGGGTCGCCAGTTCGATTCCCCAGTCAGGGCACATGCCTGGGTTGTGGGCCAGGTCCCAAGAAGGGGGAGCGTGAGAGGGAACCACGCATTCTCTCCCTCTCTTTCTCCCTCCCTTCCCGTCTGTCTAAAAATAAAATAAATTAAAAATATTTTAAAAAATAATAAAATGAACTGTGCTTAGTTATTTGTGTTATAATTTTCTTGAAGGGCTTGATGACCTTAGACCAGATACTGTTATGCAGCAGTAGTTCCAGATGTGTAAAACCTCACTGCAGAGAAACTCTGAGACGAAGAAGAGAAAAATGACCATCTGTACACTCAAGGTCACTAGTATATACTTCTGCTGCTTCATCAATAGCATATAAATAATGCCATTATTCAGACCAAGGGTCAGCAAGTGTTTCCTGTGAAGTACAAGATAGGAAACTTTTTAGGCTTTATGGGCCACAAAAGATCTCTGTCACATATTCCTTATATTTTCTTTACAAACCTTTTAACCTGAAACCCCATACTTAGCTTACAGTCTATACAAAATAGTTTGGTGCTGGGTTTGGTCCAAAGACCATAGATTGCCAACCTCTGATTTAGCCACATTGTTTTTCTTTTCTTCTTTTTTGATTTTAAAGAATTCATTAATATTAACTGAAGTTAGATGTTTCTTTCAATCAACTAAGGTATTTTTTTAAAAATCTTAAGCCATTTGGCTTATTTCTGGTATAAAAATATTCTTAAGAAGTAAAGTGAGTGGTATTAAGAAAATACTGATTCAATGAAGACTATAGCACATAATAGGGTTAAATTTTAAAAATTTGTTAGTTTTTAACTAGCTAATAAGTTTGCACAGTTCAAAAATCCAACAATAGACAAAGGTATAAGAAGAGAAGACTTTTATCAGCTTTAACCCTATCAACTTCAATCCTCCCCCATCTTACACCTATAAGTAGCATTTTCCTGTGTCCATCATTATGCAAATAGAATATATGAATATGTTTCCCCACTTTCCCCTTTTTGTAGAGAAAAGACAACACACATATCTTTTAAAAAATCTTAGCAGGCCCTGGCTGGTGTGGCTCAGTGGATTGAGTGCTAGTCTGTGAACCAAGGGGTCTCCAGTTCAATTCCCAGTCAGGGTACATGCCTGGGTTGTGAGCCAGGTCCCCTGTAAGGGGCACTCTAGAGGCAACCACACATTGATGCTTCTCTCCCTCTCATTCTCCCTCCCTTCCCCTCTGTCTAAAAATAAATAAATAAAATCTTTAAAAAAATAAAAAAATTAAAAAGATGAAAAAATTATAATTATAAAAAAATTTACCAGTATATTATAGAGGTATTTCTCATTGTGAAGAGCTACATTTTTTGTATCACATGGATATTATTAAAGTCCTTGTATAAAGTGGGCTTTTGTGTCATTAGTTGTCTTTTGCTATTGTAAACAATACTAGGCTGCAATGAACAACCTTGAACACATAATATTTCATATATGTACAGATCAATTTGTAAGATAGATTTCCAAAAGTTGCATTATTGCTCAGAGGATAAATGCACCTGATTGTAGGGTAGCACATTGGGAGACCAGGGAGGCCTCAACTTGTTACCAAGAAGAGACCTGGCCCTTAATGGGTCTACCTAGGGCCAGCCTGTATTGTGTGGGTTCTTGACTGGGTGCAGGAAAGATTTCACAACATGAGTCCAGATAATTTTGAGAGTATGTTTATTAAAGCTGGGGGCAGTGAAACAAGAAAGGGCTTAGGATAGAAGAAGCAAAAGGATAGAGACTAGGTAGGGCTGCTTTGGCTCTCTAAAAACTTTATGGGAAAGAAGAGAGTAAAGGTGGAGCTGCTGTCAGCTCACTGGCGAGTTAGAGAAAAAGGTAACCTTTGAAACAGGCTCGGTATTAGCCCTGGACAGACTGCCACTGCCCATTTCTCCCCTGGTTGCAAATCTTGTAGGGTCCCTTAGAGGTTAGGACATGCATGCTTGGGAAGGAAGAAAAGTGGGGAAGGAAAAGGTGTGGGCATGCTTCCCGGAGGGAGAGCACATGCTGCTGCCCTTCATTTTGAGCGTTTTTAAAGGCTGGGAGTTTAGGGAAGGTCTTAGGGGAAAATATTAATAGAATATTCATGAGTTTTATGTTAATATGTCAAAAATAAGATTTATTCTATTAACTTCATCTCATCTATATTTGGGTGTGGTTGGCAAATGGCATTAACTGGGTTTCTGCTATCTATTGTATCTCCCTGAGAAGGGTGATTAAACCATTTAGTGTCCTTGGTTATGGAAGATAGGATTTTGTGATTTACTAGATAGCTATAAATTGCTTAGCCCTTTATCTGTCTCAGTTTTCCTATTCCACTTTTCTTGGATTAGTAGCCTGTTCTGAAACTAATCCAGGTTCTTGTCATGTAACAAGAAGGAATTCAAGAGCATGACAGAAAGATTTAGCAAAGCACAGTAAATTTATTAAAGCAATAGAATGCACTCAGAAAGTAAGAATGGGTGACCTCAGAGAATGAGACATGCCAATGCAATCTGGGTGGAAAGCTTTTTTAAAAAATGTGCTAGGGTAGTCCTCAGCTCCTGACACAGCTGGGGTGACTGTCCCATGGGTCAACCTTGCCTCTCCTCTTCAGATTGCAAGTTTCTTTTGGTCCTCTCAATTGCAGGAAATTGGGAAGGAGGAAGCAGGGAAACAGGTGATTAGTGAAGGTCACATCTGTGATGTTCCAACCAAGATGGAGACGAGGAGGTGTAGAGCTTGAGGCCTTTGTTCCCTATTCTAACTTTCCTGCCTCACATCTATAATTTGGTCGATATTGTCAGATTACACTCAGTGGAGAGATGTACCAATTTGCATTTTCTCTAGTGGTCTGCCTAAGAGGGCAGTTCTAAAGTCACAATGAAACTGGAAAAGTTGGTGTTCATACTGCCTCTCACTACCAGAACCAGTAAATAAAGACAAGGATTGAATTTTTGTGGGTACTTCATTCAGATGACTGGCAACCTGAGAAGACAGTGGGTTATGTACCCTCAAAAACCATCTTAACATCTCATTTCAAGCTGACCTTTTCATAAGAAGCAGAAAGGGTAGGTGAGGGGTTTGGAAAAAAAGGTAAATTGTATACCACTTGAAGCCCAGCTTTGATTTTTCTAGTACTTCTTTATCTGTTGATCAACAATGCTTTTCTGAGTCATGGACATTCCCTCCTGGAACACAGTGGCTCAGATACCCTGTCCATGGCTTGCAGACTCCCTCGGACACAAAGGTTGAATTGCTTGTTGACTTCCCAGAGTCACTTAAGCCTATCAACTAAGGCTAAAATATTTAACTCTTGAGTTCCCCTATCAAAAAGGTATTTGTTTATATCATTTTTACACTGTATGTCTGTTTATAATATGTCATAGTTTTTAATCTTCCCAGTAAAATTGCTCATTTTATGTTTAGGAATATATTTCCTCTTGGTGAATCTAACACAACTATAAAGCAACAATACATATACTTGTAATTATTAAGATATACTAAAATTGAGACTATATTCAGTATTTTCCAAAATGAAATTCTTCAAATTTGTTTGATATTAAAAGTATAAGGAAAGTTGGGTTAATTCCTCTTCCAAATGGGACAAACGAAGCATGACTCAGTCACTGGTGAAGAAGGGTATTATTAACAGGTGGGACTTCTTAAGGGCATCATGGAGACTAAGAGATGAGCAGGTTCTCAGAAGCCTAAGCGTCAGGCTAGAAAATCCTACTATTTGAGATATTTTTGGTTGCTTTCCTTAAGAAGCTTTGTCTCCTATGGGACAGAGAAAAGGTAATAGAACTTTGTAAAAATGCCTCTTTCACACTGACTCTAAAAGTTGAATGCTAATAGTCACATGCTATTTAATGCCTTTCTATAATCAAAAGGAATTTAATGTTTAACTTCAGGAGGTTCCCTTTTCTCAGAGAAGTAACATTCTTGAATGGTACATGGGAATTCTCCCTACTGATGAATTTTTGTTAACAGTGTGAATGGTGCTCATGAAGGATACCTGTCAAATGATATCAGTGCCTTTGATTGCCAGGAGAAAATGGTGACAGTAAAAAGTAGGAATTATTCTGAGATTATTTAATAGCTTATTAAAACTAAAAGTCACCAAATATTATAGAATACAAAAAGTTTTAATTTCAGCTGATAATTTTTAATAATACTAAGTAAAAGAAAATAAGCTCACCAGAATGAAAGGGTGTGAGAGTGAGAAATGAAGGTTTTTAATTTGTGTAATGTCAACCCTTGGCTGATGAAAAATTTTACATTTTTTAATGTATGCTAATTTGCTCCCGATTGGGGTGGGCTAATTTTTTTTATCCTCACCTGAGGACTTGTACATTCATTTTAGAGAGAGGAGAAGGGAGGAAGAGATAGAGGAAGAGAATCATTGATGTGAGAGAGAAACATCGATCAATTGTGTCTCATAAATTCCCTGATTGGGGACTGAATCTGCACCCTAGGTAGGTGCCCCATTCAGGAATTGAACATGCAACCTTTTGATTTATGGGACAATGCTCCAACTAACTAAACCACACAGGCCAAGGTGGGATATGCTAATTTTGAACAAAACAAAACCTATGAAATAACTTTTATATGAGAAAAAAGGACCTTTTGCAACATGTGGAAGAGTGAATGGGAGTCACACTGACCTCCTCCCAGGACCAATCTGGAATCACAACTAAATTGTGGAGAAATCACCCAGAATGAACTGAACCATAGTGATGGAGAAGCCTTATAAACTCTGACAGGCAGAAGAATCATATTCGGCACAACCTGACTGGTAAGGAGTGCAGTGGAGACTTGAGAAGGCTGGCTGGACACCCTCAGGTGACAGTGCCAGAGGGATATTTAAGCGGCCAGTCGGATTCCCCTGAGAAGAGTGGGGTCTAAACCATAAGCCAGGATTCCCAGCCTAAAGTACCAGAGCCCCCAAAGTACACAGGTAACAGACAGCTATGAAAAGCAGCAGGGTGGCTCTCTGCCAGAGATGGGCAGCCGGAGACTGAAAGAGTCATTTAAAGGGCCAACACATTTAATTTTCATTTGCAGCCACTTACACTGGGCTCCAGCAAAAGTGGGGGCCAAGTGGGCTAGAGACGTCTGAGGAGACACTGGGGACAGAGGCTTTGAGGAGAGAACTGAGAAAGTGGCCTCTGGGATTGCAGTGCTGAACTATCCCTTCTATCCATCTTGCACAGGGAGACCGATTCCCTGAGTGGTAGCAGCCTGAGAGGAAGCAATAGCCTTGTCCCCAAGAAAGACTCAGCCCTGGCCCTTGGTGCTTAAGCTTGACTACTGAGTGCAGTGGACCCCTACAGCAGTGGGGCAGAGTGGATTAGAGATGCTTCAGGAGAGACTGGGATTGGAGGCTTTGGGGAGAGAACTGACACAGTAGCCAATGGAATCCCGGAGCTGAGCCATCCTCCATAAGGCAGCAGCAATTGAGCTCACATAGACCACTCCCCTCCAAGCAGCAGCAGCCTGAGGGAAACATTAGCCCCACCACCAGGAGGGATTCTGCCTGGTCCTATGGTGCTTAACCCTGACTGCTGAGTGCAAAAATGACTAGATTAACAACTGAAAGAGACTGCTACCAATAGTAGATCCCTAGAAGTCTTGAAGAGGTTGCCTAACGTCAGACGGGGTTAACATCTGACATCACCAGAGGTGGATCCAGAAAGAAAAAAACAGTGGTAAGTACTAGAGGTTAATGACACAAAATCCACTGTGGTCTTCTCCATGATTTGCAATATTTTCTTTACTACATAGCTTTTTAACATTCATTTCTTGTCCATCAAGTTGGTGCATAATATGTCACTAGATTTTATACTATAGTTTATTCCTCTCTTTTCTCATAATAGTCTTAATCTCTTTACAACCTTATTAATACTAGTTCATTTGCTATTGATAGTGGGACTGCAGGGGGTAGTTTTGCAGATGTAAGTTTGTTTCCTGGGCTTTGTGATTTTGCTCTGGCAGCCAAATAATGAGAAGGCAAAGAAACAACCCCTAATCAAAAGGAAAGGAGAAATCCTCAGAAAGACTGCTAAATGAAATAGAGGCAAGTAAACTATCAGAAATTGAGTTCAAAACAATGGTTATAAGGAAGCTCAATGAACTAGTGAGCTCAGTGAGAATTACCAGAAACGACAGGGAAACTACAAGGAACTTACTGCAAACCATATCAGCATGAAAAAGGACATAAAAACTATCAATAAGAACCAAGAGCAATTTCTGAATTGAAGAATACAGTAGAAGGAATCAAAAGCAGGCTAGATGAAGCTGAGGATCGAATCAGTGAGCTGGAGGAAATGGTAGGAAAAAAACCCAGAAAGAGCAAGAAAAATGAAAAAAGGCTCAAAAAGAATAAAGAGGGTCAAAGAGAAATGCAGAACAACATGAAACATAATAACATCCATATAATTGGGATACCATAAGGAGAAGAAGAGGAACAAGGGACAGAAAACCTGTTTGAAAAAGTAATGATGGAAAACTTCCCTAATTTGAGGAGAGAAAAAGTCACACAAGTCCAGGAAGCACAGAGGGTCTCAATCAAGAGGAACCCAAAGAGACCCACTCCAAAACACATGATAATTTAAATGGCAAATGGCAAAGACAAAGAGAGAATCTTAAAGGTGGCAAGGGAGAAACAGGAAGTAACATACAAGGGAGACCCGATAAGGCTAGCAGCTCACTTCTCTAACAGAAACACTACAAGCAGGAAAGGAATGGCAAGAAATATTCCCAGTAATGAAAAGCAAAGGCCTGCAACCAGAATACTCTACCTAGCAAGGCTCTCCATTAAAATAGAAGGAGAAATAAGAAATTTCTCAAACAGAAGAAGACTAAAAGAATACACTTCTACCAAACCAGCATTGCAAGATATGCTAAAGTGACTGCTTTACGAAGACGAAGAAAAAGAGCGAGAGAGAGAAGAACACATAAACAAAGGGAAAAAAAAAATAAGAACCTACCAATAATAACTTTAAACATAACTGGATTAAATTCTCCAATTAAAAGAAATAGAATAGCTGAATAGGTAAGAAAACATGACCCGCACATATGCCGCCTACAAGAGACCTGCCTCAGAACAAAAGACCTACACAGATTGAGAGTGAAGGGTTGGAAAATATATTCCAAGCAAATGAACAGGAAAAAAAAAAAGCCAGGATAGCAATACTTATATCAGACAAAATAAACTTCAAAACAAAGGCCATAAAAAGAGACACAGGACACTTCATAATATTCAAAGGAAGAATCCATCAGGAAGACATAAACATTCTAGCCAAATATACACCCAAAATAGGACCACCCAAGTATATAAGGAAAATCCTGGAGGACTTCAGGAAAGGTATAGACAACAATATACTTACAGTAGGGGATTTTAATACCTCACTGTCAACAATGGGTAGATCTTCCAAATAAAATATCAATCATGATATTGTAGCACTGAATGATGCATTAGATCAAATGGACTTAACTGATATGTATAGAACCTTTCATCCCAAAGAAGCAAACTACACATTGTTTTCAAATACACATGGAACATTTTCAAAGATAGACTGCATGAAAGGACACAAAACAAGCCTCAATAAATTTAAGAAAACTGAAAGCATATCAAGTATTTTCTCAGACAACAAGGGCTTAAATCTAGAAAACAACTTCAAGGAAAAAACTCAAGAACATTAAAATTCATGGAGACTGATTAGCATGCTATTAAACAATGAATCAATAATGGATAAATGGATCAATAATGAGATCATAGAAGAAATAAAAAAGTTTCTGGAAACAAATGAAAATGAACATACAACAGTCCAAAACCTTTGAACCACAGCAAAGGCAGTCCTGAGAGGAAAGTTCAATGATAAGAGATGACCTGGAAAACATAGAAACATTTCAAATAAACAACCTAACCCTAATCTACAAAACTGGAGAAACAACAACAAACAAAATCTGGACCTAGTAGAAGGAAAGAAATAACAAAGATCAGGGCAGAATTGAATGACATAAAGATTAAAAGAACATTCAAAGGATCAATAAATCCAAGAGCTGGTTCTTTGAAAAGATAAACAAAAATGACAAGCCTTTAACCAGATTCATCAAGGAAAAAAAATGGGAGAAGACTCAAGTAAATAAAATCAGAAATGCAAGAGGAGAAATTACAACTGATACTACAGAAATACAAAGGATTGTAAGAAATCACCACAAACAACTATATACTAAGAAATGTGAAAATCTCGAGAAATGGACAAATTCCTAGAAAAATATCTTCCAAAACTGAATGAAGGCAGATCAGAAAGCCTGAAGAGACTGATAACAGCTGGTGAAATTGAAGCAGTAATCAAAAAACTCCTGGCACACAAAAGCCCCAGACCAGGTGGTTTCACAGGAGAATTTTACAAAACATTTAGGAAAGTGCTAACCCATGTCTTTCTTGGACTATTTAAAACAATCCAAGAAGAGGGAAGACTCCAAAACTCTTTTTATGAGGACAGCATCATCCTAATCCTGAAACTAGATAAAGACACAACAAAGAAAGAAAACTACAGGCCAATATTGCCAATGAAGTGGACGCTAAAATCCCCAGCAAAACATTGGCAAACTGAATCCAGCAATACATTAAAAGATCATACACCATGATCGAGTGGGATTCATACCAGGGATGCAAGGATGGTACAATATTCACAAATCAATAAATGTAAAATATCACATACAGAAAAGGAAAGGCAAAAATCACATGATCATATCAACAGATGCAGAAAATGCATTTGATAAGGTACACACTCATTTATGATAAAAACACTCAGCAAAGTGGCAATAAAGGGGACATACCTCAACATAATAAAGTATGTATATGAAAAACCTTCAGCCAACGTCATACTCAATGGGCAAAAACTAGAAGATTTCCCCCTAAGATCAGGAAGAAGACAAGTATGTCTGCTTTCACCAATTCCTTTTTTTTAAATATATTTTATTCATTATGCTATTACAGTTGTCCCAGTTTTTTCTTCCTTTTATTCTCTGCTGTCCTGCATCCCCCTTCCCAGTAGTATTTGCTCCCTTAGTTCATGTCCATGGGTCATACATATAAGTTCTTTGGTTTCTCCAATTCCTATATTATTCCTAACCTGCCCTGTCTATTTGTACCTATCATTTATACTTCTTATTTCCTGTACCTATTCCTCCATTCTCTACCCTCCCTCTCCCCACACATAACTCTCCATGTGATCTCCATTTCTGTGATTCTGTTCCTGTTCTAGCAGTTTGCATAGTTTGTTTTTGTTTTTTAGGTTCAGTTGTTGATAGTTGTGAGTTTGTTGTCATTTTACTGTTCATAGTTTTGATCATCTCCTTAGATTAGTCCCCTTAACATTTCATATAATAAGGGCTTAGTGATGATGAACACATTTAAATTTGCTTTATTTGGAAAGCATTTTATCTGCCTTTCCATTCTAAATGATAGCTTTGCTGGATAGAGTGTTTTTGGATGTAGGTCCTTGCCTTTCATGATTTTGAATACTTCTTTCCAGCCCCTTCTTGCCTGTAAGGTTTCTTTTGAGAAATCAGCTGACAGTCTGATGGGAACTCCTTTGTAGGTAACTCCTTTTCCCTTGCTGCTTTAAGATTCTCTTCTTATCTTTAATCTTGGGTAATGTCATTTTGATGTGCCTTGGTGTGTGCTTCCTTGGGTCCAGCTTCTTTGGGACTCTCTGAGCTTCCTGGACTTCCTGGAAGCCTGTTTCCTTTGCCAGATTGGGGAAGTTCTCCTTCATTATTTTTTCAAATAAGTTTTCAATGTTTTACTCTTCCTCTTCTCCTTTGGGCACCCCTATGATTTGGATGTTGGAATGTTTAAAGTTGAGCCAGGGGTTCCTCAGCCTCTCCTCATTGTTTGAATTCTTGTTTCTTCATTCTGTTTTGGTTGAATGTTTATTTCTTCTTTCTGCTCCAAATCATTGACTTGAGTCCTGGTTTCCTTCTATTCATTGTTGGTTCCCTGTGTATTTTGCTTTATGTCACTTTGCTTAGCCTTCAGTTTTTCCTCCATTTTGCAACCATACTCAACTATATTGTGAGCATCCAGATTACCAGTGTTTTGAACTCTGAATCTCTTAGGTTGTTTATGTCTTCATCTCTTAGTTCTAATTTTGTATCGTTGATCTGTTTTTTCATTTGTGTCATATTTATCTTGTCCTGGCATGCATGCCACATTGTAAGGGGTGAAGCCTTAGGTGTTTGCTAGGGTGGAGCAATCTATTTCACTTCTTTGTGGTGGTGTATGTCGGAGAGGGGGCTGAGAGGGAACAATGCCACTTGCTTGGTTCTTTGCCAGGTTTCAGTCACTTCCCCTGTTAACCACAAGCAAATTGGGCCCTTCTGGTGCTGGTTCCTTGGTGGGTATGTTTGTGTACATTCTGGGACCCTTTGGTTCTCTAAACAAACTCTCCTGTGAGACTGGAAGTTTCTTCCACCACCACAAACTGCACAGGTTTTTACCTATAGATCTTTTGGGGCTTTTTTTTTTT